>OY998144.1:18085505-18517290 GCA_963921925.1 Sphagnum tenellum
GATCAGTAGTAAAAAAATAAAATTACGTAAAGCAATCAAACTAAAAATCAAAATTTACATAAAACAAGACCACCTACAATTTATTGTCCCCAAAAAAAAGACATGTTTTAATAAAAAAGTGTCTTGTGTCTATTTTCTTCAAAAATAAAATCTCCTTGTGGATAGGATCCCCGCTTTTGGGCCTTCTTTTGTCTCGTAGCCCGCCCCGCGCAAGATCGAATCCCACTTCCTTCCAACTCCATAAAGGCTGGCTGCCCGTGCTTTTATCCCCGTTTGCTTCCCTTCCCAAGTGCATTTGTGCTGCCATTTGCTTGGTGCTCCTTCTTCACGTTCGCGCTTCCTTTCGGCGGCCGTTCGGGCTTTCTTCTCACGGCTCAAGAACCGAAGAAAATAGCCGGGCCGAGGCGGATACAATTCGGAGTTTGTTTCAAGGTATTTCTTTCAGCTTCTTGTTGAGTATTCTAATTTTTCCACTGTTCTCCTCTTTTGTTTTTTTGCTGTGCCGATGTCGATGTTTTTTTGTGTTTGTGTGGGGGAGAGGACGACTCAGTTTGTCTTGTTTCTGCTGCTCGCAGTTTTTTTCTGGTCGTGTGCCTTATGGTTGAACGTTTCTTGCCTGTTAGAAGTTTTTGCCATAGCAATTGGCTTTTTCTTTATTACCGAGTTGGAAGCTGAAGTAATAATCTTTAATTCTTTGCTGAACACCATTTTGCTTGTATCTCTGTACTGCCAAAGGTCCGGAAGTTTTCGAAGACCTTGCAAAATCGCTACATTACTGAACCTTTTTCAGTCACCTCGTGAGTTTGTAATTCCGTTTTTATTTCTTCTTTTCTTTTTTGGTGTCATGATATGGTGTGTCTCGTGTGGTCTTGTGCTAAAGCAAAGCTCGATGGAACAATATATCGAGTGTCTTTCACAAACATTGACTTTCTCTTTTGGAACTTTCTTATTATACTTTTCTTTTGTTTTTGTGTTTGCTTTCTGTTTTCTTCTTATACCTACTTGATTTGTTCACATTCCTTTGCAGGGCAGGCAGAGCAGGGGGGAGGTTTTGTGATTCTTGATCATCATTCCCTGAAGCATCTTTAGCCATTATACAACATGCAAGGCCTAGCAAGACTTGTCCAGGTTCAAGGGAGAGCACTTTCTGCTAGTCTTCTGCAGCACATTCGCTTGGGAGGATCTGCCTTGTCATCTACCATCCAGACACGCAAGGAATCTGGACAGCCGAACAAAGAGAGTTTGGAGGAGCATGGCTTTGAGAGGAGCACCATTGCTGACATCTTGAAGGAGAAAGGGCAGAAGGCTGATGGCTCCTGGCTATGGTGTACTGTAGATCAGACTGTCTATGATGCTGTGAAGCAGGTAGGATAAACTCTAATTCAATGCAGATCTTTGATTTATTTTGATCATGACATCTCAATTCTGTGTCCCTCCACCTTCTTGGTGCAGAATTCCCCTCTTTGCAGTGCTCACAACGCAGTTTTGAGCACTCTTTGATTGAATGGGCTCATACCCCTCAGCACTCTTTGATTCAATGGGCTCATACCTGACTGCATTTATGCAGATGACTTCACACAATGTGGGAGCACTGTTGGTGGTGAAACGAGGAGAGAAGGCTTTGGCTGGGATCATTACAGAAAGGGGTGAGTTCCTGAGTCCTGGCATCAGAAGTAGTTTCCATTTGTATTTGTCAGGTCTCTAATTGCTTGAAGCGTGAACCCAATGCATCCACCAAGTTGCTCTTTGCATCAGCCTGTCAGTAGTTAGTTCATTCAGCCCTAGGTCTTTCTAATGCCATTTCTTGTGCATAGACAAGTGCCCTAATGAGTAAATTTGTGTAGCTTTTTTTTGTGTTGTTTTGAGCTTAGGATCAACTTTAAAGGGGGATGTGAGTCTGGTAGATCAAAGATACTTCTTTTGTCTTTAGTGTTTTCTATTTGGACTGTCAAGGAGGGTGGATGTGCAGGTTAGCATAATGATGGCATGCCTGATCATGACAGATTATCTGAGAAAGATCATTGTCCAGGGACGGTCATCAAAGACAACCAAAGTTGGAGACATTATGACTGAAGAGGTGTGTTTGTTGTTGTATAATACTTGTTGCTGGTTTTTTGTTGGTCGGATTTGCCAATCTTGGGGCTTAAATCTGAGCATATTCCATCTGTGTATAGTGGCTTCATTCTTTGAACAATGTGATGGTTGTGTCTAGAGCCAGTTTGAAGTGGAAGATTTGCATAATCGTTTCTCTGGGTTTGAACAAAATCAGGAGGAACAATATTATATGTGCTGTCCATACTAAGTTTTCATGCTATCTCTTGATTGGTGGTTTTAAGTAGATGTTGACTGGAAATGTCTGCTGCTTCTTGTGCAGAATAAGCTGATTACAGTGAGCCCAGACACAAAGGTCCTGCGAGCCATGGAACTCATGACTGGTATGTTCAGCTAGGAAGTACACCTTTTAAAGGTTGGCACTGCATTGTATAAGTATACATGGTTTAAGATATCTCTGATAGTGTCCATTTCTCTATGTTTATGTTTATGCTGTTACGACCAGACAACCGCATCAGACACATTCCTGTGGTGGAAAATAAGGAGATGAAGGGGATGGTATCAATCGGTGATGTGGTTCGAGCTGTAGTTGATGAGCATCGGGAAGAACTTCAGCGACTTAACTCCTTCATCCAAGGTAGCTATTAGTTAACAACACCAAGCATTCATGATAACAAGAAAGAGCAGGTCATTGATCTGGATGTCTACCACAGAAGTCAACTTCGGGAGGTCCCTAACAATGTATATAAGGTCACTGCAGCCCAAGATAGCTACCTCTGTTACAGTCTTGATTTTGCTCATCTGGCATCACTCAGTGACCATGAGTGAAGCTGGCTTTTTCCTGCATGAAGTTCTCCCATCACTTTCTGATCTAGCATCAGCAACCATACTAGGGCAGCGCAGTCTCTAACATGCATTCTGATTTCTACTCCTGGGGTTCTGAAGGGCTATTTCAGTCTCGATTCTCCTGCTCTTAGATGCTGCACCATGTAGCTTGTGATTGTGACTAGAAGAGTTGTGTGATTGCTGGTGCATAGCTTATGCATTCCTTTTGACTTTGATATTTCACAATCACACTTTGACAACGATGAAAAAGTTGTTTTCTGTTTCTTCCTGTACATTGCCTGTCCCTTGCAAATGTTACTGTGTTTTGTATTGTGAAGTTATTTGAGTTCAAGAAATATGTTAAACCAGATATGTCCTGAACAATTGGTGCATGGTTTGGTCCTTGATGTTGATAAGAAAGCACAACCATGGGTGTGTTAACAAATAGGAGATGAAGAGCAAAATACGATTGATTTATTGCAAGAAAACTAAAGAGAAAAAATAACATGTTCATGAACATGGAGCATAAGATTAAAAATGTGTTCTAATGTCCTAAATAAGGTGCATTAATTTGCAATAATGAAAAGAGACGTTCAAAACAACATCAAGAAATGTAATTGAAAAGGTAAATTAAAAAGTAATCAACTAAATAAAATAAAATATTCATCAAAGTAATTCAGTTTTTTTTTCTTAGTTAAGTAATTAAACCAAATTGAACTTTTAATTTTCAAATTTCTTTTGAAAGCCCAAATTCGTATTTAGTACATCAGACATATTTTTGAACTTCTACAACTTGTCTAGACTTGAAACCTTTGTGAAAAAAATCAACAACTCAATTTTCAATATTCACATGAGCAAGGTCAATCTTTTTTATTAAATCTTTCTTTCGTAAAATGGTAGTGCACTTTAATATGTTTTATCCTAGCATGATAGATGAGATTGTTAATAAATAATATTTTATTGATGTTATCATAATAAATGATAATTGTAGCATCCATAAAAAATGTCACTGTGACATTATCGTCTTCAACTCGACATCAAAGGATCACATGCATCATGTGTAAGAGGTATTTGGAAGATTTAAAGATCATAACCTTAAGCTTTATCTAAACATGTGTCGATTTTTCTAGACACAATTAGAATACTTGGGTCATATGATTAATCTAGGTGGATTAAGAATACAAAAGGCCAAGGTTGAGGCCATTTTACAAGTACCCCAACCAATAAATGTCAGCAAGTTACGAACTTTTTACACTTGTGTAATATTACCAAAGATTTGTTAAAGGATTTAATAACATTTCTAAACCTTTAACTAGGTTGGCACAAATCAACTATGGTTATGTTTGGGGTGAGGAGCAAGAACATGCATTTCAAGAGTTGAAGGCCCAACTTTCCTTAGCCCCCATTTTGAAGCAACCCATTCGAAAATGTCCTTTTCAATTGCATATTGATCTGAGTACCTTAAGGATGGGAGTTGTGCTTACCCAATTGGATAATAATGGTTAGGAGTTCATGGTGGCGTATGCTAGTTGGTGCAACAACAAGACATAGGCAAAATATAGCTCGTATGAGGGATCATATGAAGGGGAGTGCCTTGTTGTTTGGGCAATTTATTTTTTCTAATGCTATTTATATGGTAGCCCATTTGCCTTGGTTACTAATCACCAACCCTTGAAGTTTTTTACGGAATCAAATTGATTCATAAGCAAGTTAACTAGGTGGGTGTTTATCTTACATGAATCTGATTTCAATATTGTTCACAAGGCTGGTAGGGTTAATTGGGACATTGATGGGTTAAGTTGCAATCTTAGTTTTAATGAGGAGGATACCATAGGTGCCAAGTGGCATGGAGAATTGGATTTGGAAGTTGTACTAGGATGGCATGTTTTTACATACATGTGTACTTTGTTGGGGTGTTCTAAAGATGTACCTTAAGGCAACATGGGTGGTGGGGACTCCCATAATGATGATGATGAACCAAAATGCATTAATGCCATGGACATCCATCTAAATTTACTTGTTATGGCATATCTACATGCAATTATAGGTTCAACAATTTGTTTCTTGGTGTGTGGTGTGTGATTGATTGAGTACAGGCATCATTCAACACGCCAACACCCTAGCTACAACCCTTATCAATTATGGGGATGGGTTATTAATGAAGCTTGGATTTTGTTCACCCACTGAATTTGACACCATGACATAATACCATGACATAATTGTTATGTTTTGGTTATGATCGAACATTTCTTCAAATGGTTAGAATTGGTGCCCTGTCAAATCATAATAATGAAGGAATCATTTTTTTTTTGATAGAATGCTTAGTAGGTTTGGTGTTTTAGTTAAGGTTTTCATTAACCAAAGAATTCTGAACGGAATCCCAAAATTTGTATGATAAAGCATTGATAAATCATTTGACTATTTCATGAAATGATTTTTAAGTAGATGGGTTGGCCGAATGAATGGTGTAAATAGTAAAACAAAGACTAAAAAAGTACGGGCTTAAAAAAGGCCACGCTCAAAATTGGGACTTATAGTTATCATGGTTAGCCATGGGATATAAGTTCAAGCAGTAAGCTTCATTAGCATTTTTTTCACCATATTTTTTATTATTTGGTCAGGACCCTAAGTTACCAACCTCCATGACACACCCCCAAGCTCCTTTATGGACTCATTTGTGAGTCCAAAAGTGAAGACAATGGAAGGAGAATTAGGGCGCGCTCCTTGGCTCACAACACTTTGGGGGTAAAGGGGTGTGCTGGAGCTCCAAGATGGGATTAGGAAGATTGACAAACAATTCAATTACTCACACAGACCTGCACAAATCAAACAACATGTTGTTTAGTGCGTAGTTGGAGCATTTTGGTGCATGGACGAGCCATGGGTAAACATAGACTCACAAGACTAATCACGGCCCAGACTTTGGGGAAGCCACCACCTTCCCCTTTATAATATACTCTATGCCTGGCCATCGGACTAGCACCCAAATGTCATTTTGTCCCAGGACTCCCAAATGGGAATTTCGAAATTCTCAAAATTGAAATTATTGTAACTTTGGGGGCCCATAACTTTGTTTGCAGACCTTCAATTAAGGTGAGGTCTCAAAAAAGTTGTAACCCTCGTCAAGATCTTTTCAATGGTATGTGGCACACCCTTTGGAAATAATAAAATAGGGGCGATTCCCAACTTTTAATGGTCGGAAGTCAAACTGCGAATTTGACTCATGGCCTTTCTTTTGGCCATAACTTATGTTTCAAGAACCTAAATGGGTCATGCAAGTCCATTTTAGACATATACTTTCCAAGAGCATTCCAATTATATGAAAAAACTTTTCGATCTAATGAGTTTTGACTCCTGCAATTGTTCTATAAAAATTTGGGAGTCCATCCAGACTCCAACTCCCCAAGTGGGAGCTCATTTGGGAGTGTGGAGTTCATTCCCTCACACTCTCCCACATTCCTAGGAACATGAAATGGGAATCTTGACTTCACTTTTGGCTCGCACCTTTGCAAGCCTTAGCATTGGTTGAAAGCTCAAGGTTAGGGTCGTGACACTCTATTTGATGTGATTTTATGACTATGATTGGTTTCGATGATCCTTTAGTGTGGGTTTAGGCATGTGAACAACAAGTTGTTTTATTCAAGTGGGTGATGCCTATGGGAGAATCTGACAATTGTTTAGCATCGGGATACTTTTCGGTATGTTATAATTCATGGAAGAAATTATTGACCTTGGGTTTGTAGCTCAAACCATGGGATTATGTTTACATGCAACATACAACACCCACCACATTGGATGTGATTACACGTTTTGTGATTTTGCATGTTCGAAATGTCTTACCTTTCGAAATATTATTGTTGGAGGGATGAGATGGTTAGACATCGAATGACCATGTGCATAATTGTGCACCATGTCATCTTCCCAATGTGGATGGCCAAATTGACCCATCTTTGGCCGTTATACCTATTGGTTTACAATGTATGTTGTGTGGGCAGTCCATAGGAGTTGCCATTATGTTGGTTTGTAACCGGTGTTCAAAAGGATTGCACATGCCTTGGATCAAATGTTAGTTGGCAAATGGTTTTGTCCTTGGTGCACCCATTAGAAGTGGTTCACACAATTACATAATAGAACTAATCTAAGATATTTTATCTAAGATGTTTCACCTTTGATTAAGGATGTGAAGGATTCCGTATAGGTGACTAACAATGGGGTTCACATTTGCACTCGGCCTAATGATCCTTTTATGTTAGAATTGAAGGATTCACCTTAGTGGATTATTAGTGATAGTTATATAATGTTATATGGTTTTAAGCCCCAAATAAGGTGGGCATTTGAATGTGGTCTACTAGTTAGGATATTTTTATGTTATGTGTTGTGATAGCGATAGTTATATACATTGACCTTGGAACACACAATAATCATTATTTAGCCTTCTTAATATTTATCAACCTATATACCTACCCACTTACCTACCTACTTCAACCTACTCACTTACCCACCCACCCATTTACCTATCAGTTTACCCACTTGTTCACGCACCCACCTAGTAATTATTATTTATTTACTTGCCCACCCACTTATCGACTTACTCACGAACCACCCACCCACCTATCTGTTAATTATTACCTCTTTACTTGTTTAGTTTTCCACCCACCTACTTCTTACAACATACCTACCTATGTACTTCATAATCTTGTAATGATGTGTCAAAATAAACATGTGAAATAAAAAAATTGATAAAAGTTAAAAACTTGGTTTAACATTGAGGAGATCAAAGGTTCAATTCTTAATACTTAGAACCTATGTATGTGTTTAGGAGGATAAGGTAGGTAGGCCAGGGTAAGGTAAGCTACCACCTACCTACTTGCATTTTTATGATCTACATACTTACCAACAAATTATTTTTATAATTATTTTAAATCATTTGACCAATCAAATGGTTTGTATTTTATTAGTTAAAAAAACCACCTTAGTCACATTGGGCATGTTAAAATTGACTTGTCCAAAATGACAAAAGGGTCTTTTGACCCTTACTAAAATTTGGTTGTTTTACCATAATTCCTTGTTTTAAAAATCAAGGTTTTTAAAAATATAACTAAAATTTAACTAAGAGTGAATTAAAAGTTATTTGTTTGAGTTCATTATGAGTCAATTAAAAGTGAATTATAAATGAACTATGAGTTAATTGAAAGTGAATAAATTAAGATAATTAAAAGTTATGGATAAACATTTGTAAAAATGAACTCCATCCATCATGTGAAAGTGATGTTTGTGTTAAAAAGTGCAAAAAAAATTTGTAACAACAATTGGAAAAGAAGAACATGAACAATAGTTGAGCTCAAGGCATGGAGCTTGGAAACAACTCCAATAATAGTGTTAACACTTGGCTTTAAGGCATGGAGCTCAGAGAAAGGAGACACAACTTGAGCAATGTTGAGCTTGAAAAAAGGACGGTCGTTAGTGTCTAGGTTGAGAAAGAAAGGCATGAACAAGTAGTTGTTGAGAAAGGAAGGAGGGTCGAGAGAGAGAAGGTTGAAAAAAAAAGGAGAATCTACCTCTCAAAAGAGACAATAATAAGCAAGTGGTTAACACATGGCTTTAAGGCATGGAGCTCAGAGAAAGGAGACACAACTTGAGCAATGTTGAGCTTGAAAAAAGGACCGGTCGTTAGTGTCTAGGTTGAGAAAGAAAGGCATGAACAAGTAGTTATTGAGAAAGGAAGGAGGGTCGACAGAGAGAAGGTTGAAAAAAAAGGAGAATCTACCTCTCAAAAGAGACAATAACAAGCAAGTGGCTGAGAGAGTAGAATGTGGGTCGAGCTCCAAGTAGTAGCAAGATGTTGAGAGAGAGGCAAGAATAGAACAAGAAAGAAAGAGAGTTTAGGTCAAGAGAGAGGGAGAGCTGAAAAACAGAAAGTTTGGGTTGAGAAAGATGTTGAAAAAAAAAAAAGGTTGAAAAAGAAAGGGCAAGAAAGAGGGATGGGGTGTAAAGTCCAAAAGGCAACAACAATTGACCGAGCTTTAAGGAATTGAAGCTGCCAACATTTGATCAACATTGTCACAAGACCATGAGACCACCATCGCCACAAGACCACCAAGATCAACCTACTCACACACACAAAGAACCAAAATCAACCAACACAGAGAAAGCAAATCTACATTGAAACACAAACACCTAGGAGCTCGAAGAATCTTTGCAAACCTGCGACAAGGGTTTGCAACAAAGAGGAGAGAGAGCTCAGAGGAGGATAAAATTAGGAGCTCCCAATGCAACTGGGAGGATGCGATTGGGAGCTGTGTGGAAGTTGGTGGAGTCGACGAAAAACTTGCACCCACATATTTTTGAAATAGGAGGCACAGAGTTGATGAATGGGACATTGTTTTGTCCATCACTGTAAATCTAGAAGCCCTATCTACGTGCTCTGAGCCCTATGTTAAAAAATGAACACTTATTTTTACGAAACATTTCATCATGATCTTCACCCAGTTCGATATTGGGAGTAGATGCTTTTCATTTGTGCCCAAATTATTGTTTGGTTATAGTTGAATAACCAAGCCATCATGGGCTGCCATGTGTATGATCCATTTTTCTCATACAATTTTTATCCCCTCAACTTTGAAAGAGTGTATCTTCCTCATCTTTGACTGGTTTTGAGTGATTTAAACCACCATGGGTGCGCTTTCTAGTGGGCCATATTTTATCTTCAGAGTGTAGGTGGAAAGGAAGCAGATTGAGTGAGAGAGAGATGACTGAGACACTAAGTGTTTAGTCACCGGCCTGTTTACCCTTCATATTTTTACTTGAACGTAGCTGCAGCGGCTGCTGCAGACTAGGTTGTCAGCTCCAGCTCTGGAGCTCCAAAGCTAGGCCCTGGGGCCTGAGCGGTGGCGAAAGCGGAGGCTGCAGCCCCTCAAAGAGGCACATGTGCCCGGGGTTACTGGCCTTCTGTGCGAGGTGGCGATGGCGAACTTTTGTTGCAACGCTCCAACAAGAAACAGATTGCTGAACATTGAAAGTAATTATAAATACATAGATTCCACGATTTGTGGGCAACCCAAAATGGTCTAAACTGTCCCAAGGCCACTGAAAGTGATCTTGACAATTCGCTGGGATTTTTAGTGATCAGGTACCATACCCATTTCACTTTTTTTTAAAGATCTCTGAGAGAGTGTAGTTCTTGCTGATCTCTGCAGTCAATCCACTAGAAAAGTGAGCGCCAATTTGAGTGAGAGGATTCCTGCGCCCCAAGGAAAAGAAAATGGCTAGAATTCAGTTGCAGCAAGCTTGGATTGTGGGGTTATTGTTGCTGCTGCTGATCCAATCCTTGCAACCAAGCAACTGTGAGATGGGTAGCAGCAGCAGGATTAGTAGTATCAGCAGTGGCACAGCTGATGGTACTGAGGAATGGGGCTACACGGATGTGCGTCCTGGTACTATTTCTGTCCCCTTTTTGTCTTTCTTCCTCTTTTCGTGCTGCATTCCGTTTTTTATTGAGTGCCCTTCCATACATAATCTCCGCATTTCTTGCTCTCCGGAATTGGCTCTGCTATGTCATGCAATAATAAAATTCTCCCCCCACATCCTCCTCCCCAAGCATCTTCACATTCTGGGTGGTTGTTCTTGCGACTGAATTTCAGTTTATCAGAAGATGGGTTTGCTGGGGAGCTTGCTGTTTTAGAAAATTTCAGGGTCTGAATCAGGAACAAGTTGAAGTATGTTTCTATAGGTGTGTCGAGTTGCGTGCTCCAGTTCGTTTTTCAAAACTCGGTGGTTGCATGAATCTCTAGTGGGAGCAAACTACGGATTTGTGATTTTTTGGTTTATGGTTTAGGGTTTAGGGTTTAGGGTTTTGTTTTCAAGACTTGGGTGATTAGCGCTTGAAACCTCGTGGGAGAGGGGGTGAAAGTTAAACACCATTTGCTAAAGATTGAGAAGCAGAGGAGCATTAAGATTTCTTTTTGTAGAGTATATCCAGCTTCTCAATCTTAAGCAAATGGTGTTTTCTTGGTGCAGAGGAGCAATTAGGGTTTCTTTTTGTAAAGTACATGTGTGAGTCATTAGATCAGAGAACATCCAGGGAAGAAGTGATGGTGACAAGTGTTGTCATCAATTTTTGTTGGGATCCTTGCAGGAGCCCACATGTTCTGGTGGTTATATTACAGCAAAATTATCTTGCAGACTGATGTGCCTTTGGTTTTATGGATTCAAGGTGGTCCGGTAAGCTGCTTCTCTTTTGGAGCACTGGTACATGCAGTGGTTACACCAATATAGGTTCTCAGTCCTACTATAATTGTATATCCATGTAGTTCACTGTTCAAACCTTCCCCGCTTGCATGCTGTATGTGATAACTTCAACCACACAACAACTAGAATCACTAGGTCAAAGCTGCCATTTTTTAGTGTGAAAATCTGAGCAGGCTTTCAAGTCTCTGTGGAAATGTTGGAACATTTGAACTTTGAAGAAGTTTTTGGGTGTTTAATTGCAAAATGTATGTTGTTGGAATCTTGGTCAGGGGGCATCTGGTGTTGGCTTTGGGAACTTTCAAGAAGTAGGGCCACTTACAACTGATCTAGAGCCACGGGAAAGCACATGGCTTAATGTGGCACACTTACTGTTTGTGGTATGTTCTGTTTTCTTGATCCTCTGTAACCTCTTCTCCCTATGTAAAAGTCTGAGAACATTGATCTCTTTGCTGTTCAATTCTGTTACCCAATTTTTTGGTCTTACTCCTGAAAGCCTAACATCTTGGAGAGAACATGGACATGCTGATCATCAAGCCTTCCACAGGTTCTGACAAACATTTTGTGTTTCTGTGTGCATGGAATTTTCTCAGGATAACCCTGTTGGCACAGGTGAGGAACCTAAACCCTAACACCATAATGTACCTAAACTGTGCCTTTCCATGCCCTTTTGATGGAGTTTTTGATGTTGTGCTATGCTTGTGGTGAGAGTTCCAATGCACATGTATGACAGTGACTATAAAACAATACTTTGCTTCTCGCTCAGGCTTTAGCTATGTGGACAACACAAGTCTCCTCTCAAGGAACAATGATGATGCCACAGCTGACTTGCTAGCCTTCTTATGGGAGTTCTTCCAAATTCATGAAGCACTCCGAACTGCCCCCTTCTACATTGTTGCTGAGTCGTATGGAGGCAAGTTTGCAAGCCAGCTTGGTGTTGCTCTTCAAAGAAAGAGGATCTCAAGTACTCTTGACTTCAACTTCCAAGGTAAGCACATCCTTCAAATCAGCTGTTTTATGGTCCTAAAATTTTGAGTGTCTGTTTTCTATTCTCTTTGTCTTATTTTCTTTCCTCCTACTGCATTTTCCCAATTTCTTTGTGGTTTTCTGCTTGAATTTCCATTGCCTTCATGTTTGTCAGCTACCCAGGATCATGGCTGGGTCTTTGTAGTTTGTGTCAAAAACTCAGTATAGTGATTGTTGTTTGACATTAGCTTTTTCCCTGCAGACGGGAACTGGTGAAGTCAGTAGGCATGTTATGGTAGTCAATGCCATACATGTTGCTGTGGGTGGTTACTAAAAATGTGAGGGACTGTTGCTTTTTTGCTCATGCTGCATCTTTGTTCTAATTCATGTCTTTGTGTTCTCTGTTCTCTTCAATGGTTTCTAATGTATGTATTGGGGTTTGCTCACAAATTTGTGTGTTTTTTAGGGCTAGGACTTCCTCTTTTTTTTTCTGTTTCCTGTTCACTGATATAAACTAATTATTGAATGGTCTGTCAATTCTATACGGGCTGACTTGAATCATTTGCTTAGGAATCTCATTATCCTTAATACCGGGTTGTCTAGCAGGTGTGATTATATGGATAGTTTTTAGTACTTATAAGGATGTTCAAATGGTTTGCAGGGATAGCACTCGGAGACACTTGGATTTCCCCCATTGATTTTTTGGTTTGTGAAACCCTTCTCTTTTCTCTTTGGTTTTCTTGTGTGCATGATGAAACAATCATGTCCTTTCTCAGTGCAATTTGTGGTCAGTAAGGGCAATTGCTAGAGTTCTTCTAGAGTTTCTTGCACGCCTCAAATCAAGGGGAACCTTTAAACTGCACAATTGTTGAATCAAAGATTTTGGATTTAGTTTTTCAATCGAGTCATGACCACCCAATTGAATGTACTGCTCTTATGGGTGGGTACAGTTTGCTTGGGGGCCTCTTTTAAAATCATTTTCAGAGATAGATGAAGCTGGCAATAATGTCCTTCTCAGGTATACTCTGTCTTTGCTGTGCTAAAATTTGACACATTTGCCTTCTTGCATTTAGCATGATTCATTACAGAAGACCTCAGGCAGGACCTCAGGTATCTTGTATTCGTTCTCAAATGAATGGATGAAAAATGCATTTTACAAAGGACTTTGGTTTCCGAAGGGGACATACATGTGTTGTGACACCATTGTGGGGTGCATTTCTGGGGATAGGTTTGCCCAAGCAGCAGAAAAGGAGATGATGAAAGGAAATTTTACAAATGCCACTCTGATTTGGGCTGATATGGAGGAAGCTGTTTTGGGTCTTACAGACAATGTGGTATGTAGAATATCATATTTTTTTGATTACTTCTGTCTCTTCAGTGCTAGTGAACATCATGACCAAGTCTTCCTCTTCCTTCTGGACAAGTTACAGAAACTTAGGATGTAGATGTTTGTATTATTATAGTTTGCCCAAAATGTTTTGGCCAATTATTATGTTCTGATCTACATCCATGTCAGGAGCTGATGGAGTCAGTGGGTAGTCATGGCCAGCTCATCACTGCTATCTGTAAAGAATGTATGCAGTTTTTGACAACATCATTTAAATTTGTTTCGGTTTGGGTCTTTTCTTCTGATGTGTGGCAGGACTTTTACAACTTGCTTCAGCATGAGACAAGCTCAGATTCGTCTTTCTATGGAACAAGTCTAGAGAAAACAGCAGCTCGCCATCTTCGGGTTACTCAAACAACAAACTTGACCCAAGTCATGAATGGGCCCGTCCGTAAAAAGTTGGGCATCATTCCAAGCACAGTGAGGTGAATTCAAATACATTTCAGTGGTTTTGATATTTTTAAAACTATTGAACCAGAGTCATTAGGAGGACATATTGTAATTGATATATGGTTTCTTAAGTATATTCTTGAAGGGTACTTGCAAAAGAATGAATATGGGTTGGTCCTTGCTGGGAGGATATTTGGGTATGACATATGGTTGAAAAAAATAAATGAAAAGGCAAGGAAGCCTTGATGATGACAAAAGTGCTGTTTATGGGCTCTATGCAACAGCTGGTCTCAGTCATCAGGTGCAGTATTTGGAGCTTTTGTTGGAGATTTCATGAAGGACACCATTTCACAGGTCTGCGATCAACCGACTCTTGAGGTTATAGCTGACATATTCTGCCTGGGTATCTTGTGGTCTAGGGTTTAGGGTTTATGGCATATACTGTAGCTTTCAATTTACACATAAACATTCCTTCACAGAAGTTTGTTTTTCAGGTTTTCATTTCTGTGGATAAATTGAAAAGATTGGCAATTTGACTCTCATCTGCAGGTTGATGAACTATTGGCGTTAAATGTCAACCTAACTATTTACAGCGGTCAGGTGAGGGACCTTAGCAAATAATGGCATAGAAAGGTCGTACAGAAACATTGCAATGTCTGCACCCTAGAATGTGACACTTTCCTTATCACAACTCTCTCTAGCTTTTGCCCAAGATTTTGGTTTGCTATTGAAAGTGATGTTTAAATGCATGTCGACATGTCACTGAAATTTGATCTCCTTTTGACTGCAAACATTGCAGAGAAATTCCAGTCAGAGTTTGATGAGGTAGTATTGTAAGCATCTGAATTTTTTTTGTCCTGCTAATCTGTTTATTCATTTTTGTCATTCTGGGCAGCTGGACCTAATTTGCTGCACTGCAGGCACAGATGCATGGCTTCAAAAGCTGAAGTAAGTTGAAGAAATAACAGGTTAATTGATTTGAACATTAGGGGTGTGGAATGGGCTCTTGGGATTAGTTGGATGGAGCTTCAAATGGCATGCATTATTTTGCTATAGTTCAAAAGTCCTTAACAACTTCAGAAGGTTAAGAGTTTACAAGTTGAGAGTCCATTAGGATTCACTGTGAGATGGTGATATGGCAGGTGGGCAGAGCTCACATCATTCAACAAAGCCCATCGCTCTCCCTTGTATTGTTCTGAAGGTGGCAAAACCGCAGCATTTATCAAGAAACACAAGAATCTCACATTCTACTGGATAATGGATGCTGGGCACATGGTAAATTGCATCTGGACCCTAAAACCTATACTTCCCTTGTTTCTCTGCTCTTTGATTTTCTTTTTTCTCCTTTTGTATGCTACTTATACATCTTTCTTAGTTGGGCTTAGGAGAGAGTAGTCATGAGCAAAGCAAAGTTTGCATTGCAAGTTGCAGGCTGTACTTTGGCGACACTGAATACCCTTCTAGGCCTAAGCATCCATGCACATTACATGCTGATTAGAACTTGCTAAACCATTTAGTTGAAAGTGAAAGTACTGGATCGTAAAATAGCTGACGAAAAGTTGGTTGTTTCCTTTCTATGGATTTCATTGTATTGGATTAATGACTGTGAGCAAACTTTTGTGTGTGGGAAAGGTGCCAACGGACAATCCTTGTATGGCACTCAAGATGCTCAAGATGATAACAGGACAGTCAACAGAGAATGTGAAAGTGCAAGCTGGATGAGTTCAAATCAGGACCTAGTAGACTGTACAGAGTTTTAAATCTCCCCTCACTTGTGGGTTCCACTAGCTTGAATTCTTTGATTTGCTATATGTTTCATTTGATTGTTTGGGAGGAGATTGACACATGTGACAAGTTAATAATTGGCTTCATAATCTAAGCTGTAGCACTGAAAGACTAAAACCCAATGCTTTGAAGTTTGTTGCTTCTTTGTTGACCTTCTTTCAAGTACATTGCCCATTTGATTAAATTGGGCTTCATAGAAAACTCTATTCTGGGACTGCCCCATTAACTCACTGTCTTGGTTCTCAAAGACTAGGTTTGGGTGCAATTTATAATCAAGTGATTATTTGTGCAGAACTGGTTTGGGTGTCCTATTCAGGCACTTTTCAGGCTTCCTGGCAGCCATCTGCTGGTTCTACTTTTTGTGTGGTCGGTTTCAATTGTAATGTGATCAGCCAGTGGAGAACATGCTTGAGATGTGAATCAATGGTTGGGAAAACCAGTTGTACTCTGGAACAGGCCTGGGTAGAACCCAGTTCCACCCAATGGAACAAAAACTCTCCCTGCAAGGTGGATTGGTTCACTGGGGCCATTCCATAGTACATTCCTTCTCTTGATAATTAGATGTCTGAGGTGGTCCTTATGTCCTTACATGTGATTTTCCTACTACATTCTGGTCAGAATCATTAGGAGTCCATGGGTTGTCTAATATGTTTTGCAATTACATGTTATAATGTTATTCTGTCACAATGGTCCTCTTTTCATTTCATTCATCATCCTCACCGATCTTCCTAAACCCAATTGCACCCACATGTTCATATTCAGCCATTGCAATCTCAACCCATCTTCTTTCCCACTCATGATCATGCTTCAATCATGGAAAAACGAAGTTGCAAAAGAATGGCAATTGGATAGATGACTCACTCAATGTAGCATTAGAGGCATTTTATGAACGCATGGCAATCAACATGGCACCTTGAAGGCGGGGCATACCTCTATCTTCTTTGAGGGATAATCATATGGGCAAGTGTGTAGGGCCAAAGATAACACTTGCCGTAGAGGAAGAAAAAGAAGTCAAATGCACAAACAAGGTGCAAGCTTGGGCCATGCAATATAAAAAACACGATTGCTTATGCGGGTGACTAAAATTGACTGAACTTGTGTTATGCCTTTGACAAATGTTGTTTTAGTGAAGATGCTTCATGCTATGCGATCTAGAGTTCATAGTAAGATCAAGCTAAATACTACAAGTTCAAAGAACCAAAGCACTTAACCTAAAAAATTGCATTAGTTTATACAACTTGAAAGAATTGTATGACATCCTTCCACATTTAAAATTGTGATGAAAGTAGAACACAAGTAAAGCACATAAGTGAAGCAAGAGTGATTGCAAAAACAAGGATCACATGTTGTTTATAACATCATACCAAAATCAAGGGAGTGGATGTGAGTATTAGCATGTGTTAGTGCTATTGGTACCAACATGTTGATACTTAGGGTGATGAAAAACACACAAGGTCCCAATTGAACTCTTAATTTAAAACACCTTAAGCTGAAAGTATTGTAAAAAAACAAGAATAACACCATCAAAATTGTAGGTAAGGCTACACATATAGATATAGCTAGAGATATTGGTTTGCATATAAACTTCAAAGGTTCCAATCTTAATTCATTCAAATTTAAGATGGGAACCCATGTGTCACATGTGCAAATCTAAAGTCCAAGTCTAAAGCACCTTCACCTTAAATGGTTCAATCTAAAGTCCAAAGTCAAATACTTTAAGTTAAGTTGAATCTAATCAAAAGTTCAAAGGTAAAAGTACTTAATGTAAACATGCCAAGAACCAAGTGAAGAACTATTACCAAGTAGTAGGGTTAGACATTTTAGATCTACTTTACTTGAAAATGTTCACCTTTGTGCAAATGGACATTAACATGAATAATAGTTAGTTTCTACTTGATGAATGTGGGCAAGGTGTCATGAAATTGAAAACATCACATCACAATTAAGCATGGAAGATAATGAATTTACATTAATTAAAAAATTACTTTGAACATATCAAACACTATTTTTAAAAAAATATGAAGATAAATAAATTATTGTCACCCAACCAACTAGATATTATCGTTCATTATGTTCAAATCTTGTGTTAAGTAAATCATTGAAAATTTTAATTATATTTTTTACTTCAATGTTTATATTATTTTTGAGTTTTGGCAAAAGCTATGTTAATATTGGCACAAATTGTCTTTGTTTAAAATAAATGTAATGCCTATTTTGTTGTCTAACATCTAGCCTTGATTGTAAGGATGTTCTTTAAAGCATCTCATTCACCACCTCATTGCCATAATAATCAAATGGTGTGAAACTTGGTATAGGTTTGTAAATATGCATGTAGGACATAATACCTTCCACCTTTCAAGAAAACCAATAAAATGAAATGATTTTTTTTATTGGCCAACTACAACAAATTGCTTGGGTGGTGGATTTTAAATAATTTATCGTTTTATGTTGTCTACCTTTTCCTATCTATCACAACGATGGAATAATTATAATGAAAATTTTGAAAAAGTTATATATGGGTGATTTTTTGGAATCTATCATATGGTCCTCCCTAAACAATTTATGGTTGTGCCTACACATTTACAAAGAGAATTTGAAAAACAACTACCTCATCTCCAAGCCTAACTACCTCATTGTTGACCTCCATCTTATATTGACCTCATTCATTTTCCCTGCCAATTAACATATATATGAAAAAGTAAACTAACATGTGTTCTTTCATGTCCATGAAATGTATATTGATTTAAATTAAAATTGAGATTGGCATAAACTAATGATGAATTGTTGGAAATCATATGAAAACATAAGAGAAAAAATGTTGATCATCATTGGTAGTGTGTAGCAACACAAAACCTAAATTAACATTATATGTTGGATGCAGTAAACACTAAAAAATATGTATGCAAATGTGATATTAAAAACTTCAATGAAGACTTAAGATTATTGAACCATGTTTTATGGAGCAACTTAGTGAAACATTTTTATTTCCTTATCATAAATCTACAAATATTTGTAACTAATTCTAAAAATATTCCCCAAAAAAGAAATTTAAAATAATCCATTTGGATTGACTTTTAAAACCTATTTTCTTTCAAGGAAAAATAAATTCATCAAAAAAATAATTCTAATCATATAACTCATTCCAATTAGTTATTAGGATATTTATCTTGAACATTTTATAGTGTTGGGATGTACAATAGTTTTTTTAAGGTCAATTTACAATTGTTGGTACAAAGTCAATTGTAATTTGTCACATTACAAATTTTGTTCACATATAATGTTACAAGTTAGATGATATTGTGAATGGAAAGCTATTTGTGTATTGATGAAATCTTTCAAAAAATGAACATTCATGTTCCTATCACAAGTGGTAAATTATCATCATTGCATGTAGGACAATCTTATATATGAAATCTCTTGTCTGTCTGTGACAGAGCTCGGGTTCATCACAAAAGGTCGACCGGGCTCGGTCCGGCACTCCCGGACTCCCGGATTTTCACCGATTGGGCCTACCGTGGGGGGTGTCAGGTCGGGTCCGTCACAGAAGGCCGGCCGGCTCTCTAGTCCCCTGCACGGGTGGAACGGGCACGACCGTTCTCTGGTTTTCAGCACGGGCAGAGCGTGGCCTGGAGGAGGAGTGCTGCGCTGCTACAGACGAGAGAAGAGGAGGAGGAGGACAAAGGAGAGAAGAGAAGAAGACAAGAGAAGAGAAGAAAGATCTTGCTTAATGGTGGTGGTGATGGCGGAGGTGGTGGTGGTGCTGATTTTCAGGATGTGGGATCTCAATTTTGAGACCTGGATTTCACACAGTGGGCTTCACATGAAACAGGAAGCACGCGACTTCACAGTGTTCGAAGGTCACGGGCACCCACTAGTAATTTATTAATCTTCAATCTTGCAACACCTCTTGTTTTCCATTTGTGTCATCACATTCTCCAAGTCATCCTCCTTTCACCCCATCCCTCCATGAGTCATTTCAGACCATTGCATCTCAAGTGCCATGATCCTTCAATAAAATTTGCATTGTATGTGAATTATTAATCTTACACACGACAAACAAATAAACAAATTAGTTCCTATCAATCAAGGCTATAAATGAAAATAATTTTCTTTCATAACAATAAGAAACAATGTAAGGAAAAGTAGGGGAAGGAGACTAAGTCTCTTTGCCTTTTGCAACAATATTCAAAGACTTTGTAATGCCAAGTAAAGGAATAACAACATTCTAGGGGGTTGTAACAAGCAAAAAGTCATAAGAATTTTTTAAATTTAATCTTTAATGTCATTTATGTGCATTTTAACTAAATATAAAACCATTTGAGCTATGTTTGTACCCAAATGCATGCCTTTGATTTATAGGATATTGTTTGAAGTGTGTTCATCCAAAGTTATTCATAATTATTGATGCACCCCCAAAGGCTTGGCATAATGTATTTTGACAAAAAGGTTGCACGCAACAACTTCAAGATAAGAGTAAAAGCAACTTTTCAAACTGAATTTATGATCATGCCATAAATCAAAGAAAGAAAGAAAGCATCTAATGTATTGGAGTAAAAAATGGCACATGGATGAACTACAAACTAATTTGGACTCACGAGATTTGTCACAATTTAAGTTTCAAAGGAGTAAAATCATTATCCTCCTTATGTTGTGTTATACAACTCCCAACAATAGCTACACTTGAAATGACACTTATACCCAAGATTTTCACACTTTCAAGTTTCAACATTGTTAAGTTATGAATCACATCACTTTGTGGTTCATAACTTTTTTCATTTTACCTCCAATTTAAGAGATTTTAATTGAAAAGTTGTAGCCATTCAAAGGAGATTTTCAACAATGTATATAATTTTAAAATCAATGCTAATTTGATTTTCTTGATGGATGATTAAGTTGTTAGGAATCATTTTTGCAATTTGATAGTTCATGGCACTTCAAATATAGATCCTTGTTTTGGGAAATATTCTTCAAGAATTTTCCAATGTTTACAAAAAGGGCCCGGTTTGAACAAGGTTTAATTCCCAAACCACAATCCAAAGATTCAAGACACCTTAAAATTTCCAACTCTAAAAATGGAAGTTCAATTTCAATATTTCGAAAATGCCCATGGGACTTTCACACATTTTTGCTCATATGGGAATGTTTTCATTTTTTTGCGTTCCTTCTAAATTTTGATCCTTTATTTGGCCCAATCCCATTTGTAAGTATTCAATTTCTTTTCATCATGAAAACATTTTGTTACCCATCCTAGGAATTAATTGCACACTTAAGTTGGGTTTGTGACATTTACCATGTTAAAAAACTTGTATCAAGTTGATTGCTTCCTCTTACATTTCTATGTTCACCCTTCCTCCTTCCATTGTTTATATTTAAATTTCTATTTCCAATTAAGTCATCCATAATTCAATGTCTTCATCTTTCCCATAGAAAATCGAATTGTGCAACATGGAACAATACACTATAACATAAAATAACAAAAATGATGTGCAAATCGGTCTTTAACAATAACTCCATGCACTTTTTCTTCAAGATCTTGAAAGAGTTTTTTCAATCATACTTTTTCCTTTACACAATTGTTGATTATACAATGCTTTAAAGAAAATGTGGTGCACAATCTTATTTACTTGTGTGGTGACACCATCAACCAAGGCAAAATAAGATAACCTTATTAGTGTCTTCACATCCACTATTGACATCGAACAAAATTTCTACACTAGCTTTGTACTACAACTTGAAGAAAGGGTTTAGGGTTTGTGTATGTTAGTTGCAATATTGTCATTGTAACTATTAGGGTTTAGGGTTTGAATATGAATTTGTGTAACATCTATGGCACCATTGATTGACACGATCCATAATAGTTATTAAACACATTGATAACTTTGATTTAATCACTCCTAAATTTAGGATAAATGAGTTTCCTATGGGTCATTTTATCCTCATTTGATCCCCTAGCCATTTGAGTTGATTCTTCATTATCAAGTTCATTGCACATGCAAAACTATGTTGATACTTGACTTCCAACAACAAGTAGTTTGAAACAAGGCAAATAATTTTTTAAAAATGGTTAATTTATACAAGTGGTACGATATTCATTGGGACAATAAACAAATACCTTGTGTTTTTTTTTCTTTGTTCAAAGTTTAATTTATGTGTTAAATGTTGCACAATAACTTCATTGACACGAAAATATTATAGATTATCTAGTTTCAATGATGATATTGCATCGTTAAGAAATGAGAATGCCAATTGGTAGATCAAGCCTTGACACAATCCTTGAGTTGTTCCTTGCTACCCAATAAATCATGCAATAGAAAACTTAATAGTAGTACAAAATCAACAAAGCATTCTTTCAAAGACAAACCATGCACCCTTTATCTAATGAATAACATTAGAACCTCAAAACACAATGTTCAACTTACTTTCCAGGTACCCAAGGATTATAATTGTGCACTTTGCAAAATTCATTGCAAGAAATGTCACCCAAAAAAAAATTGCTTTTAGTGGGGAATGTTGCATAATTTGTAAAAAAACACAAAAACAACAAAAATCACAAAGATCATAAAATTATCTAAGACAAGATTAAAACAACAAAGATCCCATATACAACACAAAAAAAAAAAAAAAAAAAAAAAAAAAACTAAAATAATAATAAATAAATAAAGAATTTCACAAAATGTGATGAAGAAGGAAAAAAAAAAACTAAAAAAGAAATAAGATGAAAAAGAAAAATATATAATTTAAAAGTGCAATTGAGAAGTTAATACTATTAATTACATTGAAAAAGAAGAAAATAAACTAAAAGGAATAATACTATTAAAAATAAGATCTAATTTTTAAATGTGCAACTGAAAAGCTAACAGAAGAGAGGAATTTTATTTTTTTATTTTATTTATTATTATTTATTTATTATTATTATGCTACCCAAATAAAGAAGAAAATGAAACTAGAATAGAATGGAATAGAACACACTTCTGCATTAGGGTTTTAACCGAGTCCCTCCCTCAAGTTCTTAGCCAGTTTTGTGAAGAATTTCGGAGGAGGAGAACGGAAAATGAAGGAAGGAATTGGTTTGCTTCTCAGATCAAGGAGCCTTGCTGCTTGAAGTAGTATGAGCCGTCGTCTTCTGCTCTTCACTTGGAAAGGTGAGTTTCAATTACCCTACCTGTTGCAGTTTTTGTTTTGGGGGGGGAAGGGGGGTTTAGAATCATCCGGTTTAAACAGAGATTCAATCTTCTTCTTCTTTCCCCCCCCCACAAAAAAACAAAACGAGAGCCGAGAATTCGTTCAGGATTTCCAGAGTTTCTTAGCTCGCATTCAGTTTTAAGGTACAATTGCAACGTGCACATGAAACCCTTAGTGATACTAAACCCCAGTGTGGTGGGTACTAGGGCAAGGCGTTGCTATCTTGCAAGTGATCATCATAGATTCATCCCCACTTTGGTACTGTACACTGTAATTTTTTATTTATACTAGTTTAGGAGGGAGGAAGAATTTTAGCCACCATTCTTACAAGGTGTATGCACCCACCTTCTGAGAAAGAAGGGTGTTAGGGGTTTAGGGTTTGCACCTGTTAGCATACATCTTTGCATTTGCCATGGAGTGGTGATGCCCTAGCTTATGATGATCAGTGATATTCAAACTGAATTTATTGCACATGCCTCCTCTCTTGCATTTGAAGTTCTTGCATTTCACAAGCTAGGTTCTGATATTGCACATTTTGGCTTTGATTCTCCAGATCTCATGATCTAGTCAAAAGTTCCCAATGAATAACTCAGCAGCAAAACAAGGCCTGGGCCAAACAAGCTTGTTGCTCTCATACGCCAGCAAGGGAGATGTCGATGCAGTGAAGCAACTGCTGGATGAGGGTGCCTCTGCGAATGCCTCAGATTATGATGGAAGGACTGCTTTGCATTTGGCAGCAAGTGAGGGCCATGTGCCTGTGGTTGAATTGCTGCTCCAGCACGGTGTGGATGTCAATCCTGTCGATCGCTGGGGTGATACAGTGAGTTTCCTTGATTTTCCACTGCTTTGCTCCTGTAGCTGCATATTTGTGTGAAATGCTTCTGGTTGCTGAACTTCGGCTTCGCAAATTTTATGATCTGGTGACAAACAAAATTGCTTCCTGACTTTCACACAATGTGACCAGTTCACAGACAAATTTGGATAGGTTGAGTATAGGTGGCCATCAGGACTCAATATTGGTTTGGGGTGGCCTTTCTGCCATACCAAGTTTATGGTACCAATTTGGGACATTTCTGTCTTTACCATCAACATGGTTCTTGGTGCAGCCCTTGGCAGATTCTCGGAAGTATACAAAAGGGGTTGTTTCAAATATTCTAGAATCACATGGTGGGAGGATTGAGGTATTCAAGTCTCAGTCATCATCCCGCACTTGTTTTATAGCCTGGTGCAATGTGATGTATGTGCTTCATTGTTCAAGTGTATGGTTAGAACTTACATGTGTTGATTATCTTGGGGCTTTGGTATGCTAGCTAGCTCATGTTGGTTATTGTTGTGTTTGATATTTCCAGTGAAAGATTTGCACTAACAAGGTAGAGATCATTGTGACCACCCATAAAATTATCTGTATCCAGGATAACAAAAAGCATGGTGCTGTATTTGATATGGATCCAAGTGCCCATTATGAGATTGATCGTTCTGAGTTGGAGCCCATGGAACACATTCCTCCACTCAGCAAGGTAAGACGCTTTCCCCAGGACTATTGTTTGCTCTATGAAGAATTGTTGATAAGACCATGGAGTCTACTTGTCTTCCCCTGCAAAAGCTTGGGAGAAGATAATAGTTGCTGCAGGGAAACAGTTCTTAGAAAAGATTCTCTGGAAGTTTCTTGCAGACTTAACTGTTTGGCCCCAACTGGTGGGTATGTATTGTGGATGTGTTGTGACTCCTTTCCTTTGAGTATCTTAAGAATGAACCCTAACAAACAAACCCCAAGTCAGACTTCAAAAGTGCATATTTTCCTTTGCTGTGGAATAATGTGTTTTGCTGGTTTTACTGTTTGATGTAACATGGCTTCAGCTGGCACTTACAGTCAGAAGCATAATCCAGGAATGAAGGACTTCTGCTGTCTCAATTACAGGGTCCCGATGAAGAAATACGTGTTGTAAAGTGGCGAGGTACAAAAGTGGCAGCCAAGACAATCTACCTACCTCTCACTGAAGACCCAGAAGTTTTGTAAGTGCCTTGGTTTTACCTGTTGCAGTTAATCTGGATCCTCTTACTATCTAGCTGTGAATCTTGACTACTTGGAAACACCATGTGTGCCAGAATATGCTAGTGTATCCTTTTGTAATCTTGCAGTTGTAAAACCATTTGAGCAGTACAAATTTTCCAGCAATTTCAAGGACTCCAATTCTCCATTATCTTCTGCTTTCAAATGGAACAATGCAGATGGGAATTATTACTGAGTGCATGTGCTGAACTCCTTGATGATTTATTTTCTGTTATTTTGTATGGTGGTGGTTTGGGCAAGCAGTAACAAGCTAAAATTGCAGCTGCTGATGCTTGAACAAATGCGCCATCCTAACATTGTGCAGTTTCTTTGTGCTGTCACAAGGAGTCAACCCATTGTTATTGTGACAGAGTATCTTCCAGGGGTAAACCTCTTCTTTTCACCTGTTTGGATGGAGCAACAAGTGGAAGGAAATTCTGTTATGGTCCTTTTGGCAGTGGACTTCTAGGGGTGTAGCTCAACTGTTTGTGTTTGTGCTACTGCACCCATGTTCAAACCTTTCTTACCCCAGGTTTTCTGTTGTCTGCTAACATATTGTCTATCTTGCCTCTGCATGCCACTATTATTTTCTGATTGTAACATGGCGTGGGGCCTAACAGGGTAAATTAAATGACATCATTTCAAAGGGTCGGATACCTACAAGGAAAGCATTGAGCTTTGCTCTGGATATTGCTCGGTACACCCCATCTTTTGTTCTGTAGAACATCAGATGTTTCAGCAATATCTTCCTTTAAGAGCAAGCTTTGCCAGTATATATATTTGAGCTTTGGTGTTCCCATGCCATCCTGTTTGTGTGCTTTCTAAAATCAGGACTTCTGATCACTTGCTCTGTTCTGAATAATGGTCATTCACTGCAGTGGCTTAAACTACCTCCATGAACACAAGGATCCCATCATTCATGGAAATCTTGCACCACAGTGAGCATCCTCTACACTCAGCCTCAAATGCAGTAATTAGTGAGCTGCAAGAGATAGTGAGAGGGATATGTATGTAAAGAGTCACAGGAGCCCGAGCATGTGATAGGTTTGCTATTGTGACAATTACTCATTGTAGTCTCTGCTGTCTTACATCCATATTCTGCAAGTAAACTTGATCTCCAATGTATATGGGGTTGTTTCTCAGGAGTCTGGAAGAACTGGGCTTGTCTCATTCTTATTTGTGAACAGAAACTTGCTGCAGAATGAGGCAGGGCAGCTGAAAGTCTCGGACTTTGGGCTGCTAGGAAGCCATATTCGTTCGATAACATCAAGTTCCAGTGACATAAATGCTTGTGAGTATTCATGGGTGGTTGCGTCTTAAGTTTCACTTTCTATTTAGACATTTGTGTTGCAGGGTCTTGTAGAGGATTCTAGTAGGGCTTGGGTAGCAGTTCAATAAAATTGTGTGATGTTGTTTTTCAAGCTGGGTGTCAATTTTGCAATACAAGTTTTTGTTGTACATACTCCAGCCTGTTCAAACTGTGTCACAAAATCTCTAGTCAACCCCTGCTTGTGAGTGATGGTCTTAAGTCTTGGCATGTTGCTTGACTGTATGTTCCAGATGCATACATGGCCCCAGAACTGTATCGGAAAGAGGCCTTCCAGAAGAATGTGGATGTTTTCTCTTTTGGGATAATTCTTCATGAGGTTTATTCCTTCGCACCATTGATTTTGTGGAATATGTTTTAGTCTGTATGTCATCCATATGTTTTGGTTCAATTCCCCATGTATTGGCATTCATTGGTGTGCAGGGCTGTGGTTTGCCATGTCATTGAGACAATGGCATTAGGTCTGAGAGATAACCTTTTTCCCCTTCTCTTTTGTGAAGGAAAAAAGAATGTTTTCATCATACTGGTGTGGGAAGGCTTCATGTCTGCTTAAAATGATCAGGCTAGTCTTCAACATGTGCATGACTCCTGACACTCATTCTTCATTCTTCTTTGATTAATTTTGATGACCTTTCCAGGTATTTTGTGCAGATGTTTGAGGGTCCACAGAACTTGGAGGGCTTGGCACCCGAGACCATAGCAAAGAAGAGGGCGTATGAAGATGCACGACCTACCTTTTCCTCCCAGTCTTATCCTCGTGGCATGAAAGAGTGAGTTTCTTATGATGTTTGAGCTGTTTATTTTGTTTTGTTTTCCTGCTCCTCTCTGTTTCTCTTTCTGTTGTTTTTTTATAGTATTATCTATAATGATGGACAAACAATCTCGGGTGAAAATGAACCCACCAAATCCTTTGACAGATAAGAGGTTTTGACTTTCAAAAGTGTAATGGCTGGTCTGAAATCTGGAGTCATGTGAAGAGAAGAGTATCAGAGTGCTCAATCAGGATTCACAGTGATGGAAGATCCTCTGATGCAAGATAATGCCTTGGATGAATTGATAGCTAATTCCTTTGAAATGCTTCAAGGATTTTAATATGTGTATTGTGATGCATGGGAGGGCAGGCTCATCAGTGATTGCTGGGACAAGGACCCTTCCAAAAGACCAGCATTTTCAGTGATTATTCAGCGCTTGGAGGAGATGAAGCCCTTGAAGGATAATGAGCAGAAGTGCCAATGTGCCATTCTATAGCACTTTCTGTGCTCCTCTGCCTGTTGGGTTGTCTTAAATCTGGTCCAGAAAGTTGTGCAATGAGACATGTTTTGGAACCTGCTTTCTGATGATGAAAGTAATTTTACTTACAGATTCAGTATGGGCCAATTACTGGATTGAGAGTAGCCTTTGCAATAATAAAAAGGAACTCCATACGTGTGTAGTTTGACCATTAATAAAGGCCTACAGAGGGCCATGACTTCTGATCAGAGATATGGAGTGTAGCTTAAGTTTTTACAGCTTGAGACCAAGTCTCCTTGGAGATATTTGAAGAACAGTAATTTAACCTGCTTGAACTTCAGTACCATATGTCTTCTGGGATTTGTCATTGTATTTCCAACTACCTTTTTGATACAATACTTGCAGTGGCTATATTAGCTTCAACAAAGAGACACTGCCGATCACAAAACTAACAGATTTGGATGTGTGTACAGCACTGCCAGATAGCGCTCCACTAGAGTTTACTGCTTGATGATGGCAAAAGGATGTTGGAATGTTATTTTCTGATTTTGAGTTTAGGATATGGAGACATAGCCTTCCAACAATTGCTGCAAAATGCAGGTTACCCAAGTAATATGTTACAACCCAGATTGAATTGTTCTCGGAAAATTTTACATATGGAGCAAAATGTCAAATGCTCTCCTTATCTTATGAGGTAAACATCAAAAGTATAACAACATGATTTGGTTCTGCTCTTGATTTTGTGAGATTATATCACATATTGGTTCATTGGTCCTTTTCAATCACAAGCATGAATCCAAACAACAAATTGAAGAACCAAAACCCTCTGTGATTTGTCAAATTGTTCCAGAGACCTTTACATGATAAAAGCATGACAGTTCATGAGAGTTCTCAATAGATCTTGTTACCAGTGATGTTGTGTTTAGGTAAGTACTCTGGCATACCTTTTGTTTTGCCAATATAGCAAAGAAGCTGTATACTTTTGGACATGATCTTCTTCCTAAAGGAAGTAGCCTTCTCAGTGGAGATGGACTCCTTTGAATTTGAGAAAGCTGTAGGTTGTCATTTTCCTTCATCAGGCAACTGTGTTTCTTTCTGCAAGTTCTTGTTGTGAGGACCATTTTTGCACACAATGGTAGTTCTGAAAAAATTAAAGAAACAAACCCTAACTTTTTATTTAGACATTGTTGTGTGGGCAAGAAAATTGTTACTTGTTCACAAATCTTTAGTTGTTGGCAAATCTGTGGGTGTCCAATTTTTCTCACTTGGTACTTTTGGCAATACAAAAGCAATGTCTGCACACAAAAATTTGGCTAAAGTCATCAATTTTTCTATTATCACCAAAAAACTTTTAAAGAAAAAGTTGAAAATCTTTCTGTTGTAGAGAGTAAGAAAACTAAACCCTAGGGTTTGATTAATTCATATAATTAAGGAATTGATGTACCAAGGACCCTGTACCCATCTCTCTCTACCTCAAAATCATTCTAGAAATGCATGGAAGAGTCATGCATTGTGGTTTGACTCAAAATTGAACAAAACAACAGCCCAAAAGAATGGGCATCAAGCAAAACATAACAATCTAGAAATGAAAGGAATGGAAGGTAGCTAAGTTTTATGAAAAACTCCAATTGAAGGCCTGAACACCAAGAAAAGCAAAACGAATGAATTCATGTACAAATTACATGAACCATAGTCACAAAAAACATGTCTGAGTGGGTACCAAGTGATTTGAATGAATTCATTTGCAAAGCTCTTAAAAGCAATGTTCAAAGGATGAACATTGAATAAAATGAAGAAAATCCATTGCAAAAGAAGTGCACAAAGCAAAGTAAATCAAGTCTTAAAGTCCCCAAAAAGTGTCCATAAGATGAACCCCAAGTAAATGAGTTTTATTGTAAATTCATCGAAAAGCCCTTTGACAAAAGAGGATTATCTAAGCTTAGAATGATGAAAAGGGTTTGTTCAAAAACCAAAAAAAACAAAACAAAAGAAAGAAGCAAAGAAAGTGAAATGACCCCATAAACAATCCTCCTCATTCTTCAAATCCCAGAAATGGCTATCAATTGGAAGTGAGGCAAGAAATGTCATGTGTCAACAAAACGAACAAAGCAAGTGAGGTGAAGCAAGAAATGTTATGTGACAACAAAACGAACAAAGCAAATGAGGTGAGTGCCTAAACAGATTCAAACAAGGTCATAGCCTAACACCCTCATAGGTATTGAGGTACCTCCAAAAGTATTTCAAAGCCATGTACTTGTTCCCAGAAGAAAAAAAGAATTAGGAATAAATATGAATATGATGATTGTAGAGCAAAATGTCAAATGTCCAGTTACCAAACTGCATCATCATGCTAGCCATGACCTAAACTGAAAAAAGAAGACAACAATGATTTGAGCTGTAGTATTTTTACTAATTCGCAGAGTATCAGACCATCACCTTATTGTGCATGCTAGTAGAGAGATGCAATAATTACTCCCCACAGGCTTTGATGGTAAGCTCCTAATAGTGTTGGAAGATCACATTCATAATTGTCTATTCAAAGATCAGGGGAAACAAACCTAAAAGAAATATTGTGTCCTAAGAGTTTCAGTTGCATTTCTGCAAAGAAGCAACAGGAAGGACATATGTCCTAAGATTTTGTTGAAAGAATATTAGTACATAATGGAAATGGATTGAGGCTGTAGCCCTTTTCCCCGAAAGGTCTCTCTACAAGACATTTACCTTGAATGGAAACATGCTTGTACCACAAAGGCCGTTGGCCAATCTCTAAACTTCAGCTGAGCTTTGTGGTAGATTATGGCACAAATTAGTCCTCTGTTCTATAAAATCTCCCACCCACATATTCATTTTGAAGTTTTCCCTTCTCTCTTCTGTTTTTAGCCTAAATATGCAGTGATGTGGATCAGTTCTTGCATGTCCTCGTATGGAATTGGGAAAAGAATCCAAAATGGAGGCTTGACATGCAGGAATTGATGCAAGAAAAAAATAGTTTAGAAGGTTGCTTGTTGCCTTCTCTTCTAAGAAATTTGTTTAGTCCACCTTGTCTTGGGTTTCAGATCCAACCTTCAAATTGACCATGTAGATTCCAACAAGAGTGACCACAGCTCCTGCCAATTGTACTCCCGACAACATTTCATCTAGCACAAGGTACCTGCAATGCCAACCAACTGAATCAGCAGGAGCAAGATAGCCAAAAGGGAAGGAGAAAATTGTCTTCATTGAGGTTGTGGGTTGAGCTCAAGAATCCAATCTGTGGCAAAACTAACCTTTGATAATCCAGCATAGGAAACCTGGCTTGTTTTGTGATGAAGGTCTAGTGCACATTCATTGAGATGATGCTGAATCTGTCCTACACCTTCCTACTGAATGAGATGTGCTTAAGGGTCCATCACTTTTAGTGTAAGCAAATGGAGAAACGGAATGCTAAGCTCACTGATTTCCCTGGAAATCAATGCTTACCCAAATAGTGTTGCAAACATTGGAGTGAGAAACGTCAGAGAGCTGAGCTTGGTCAAGCTACCTGCGAAGTCACAGATTCACTCATGTCAGAAAACTGAATTGAGTGAGAGGAGAGTGAATAGGAATAATGCAAGCAGGAGGGTGATATCATGAACATTTACCTCGGGTAGCATTGTAAAAGAAGACACCATAGCTGATGGCACTGCCAAACAATGAGGAATAGAAAAGTGCTCCCCAGTCATTAATGTTGAGGTCTTGTATGTGCCCACTAAGAGCAGGGTCTTGCTGCCATACTGACAATGCAAGTAGTGGTAAACCTCCGAGAACCATGTGCTGCCATCACCAGTTTCATGTAAACAGAAAATCAAAGAAGGAAAACAATTCAAGCAGTCCTTGTACACTAAAAAATTCTTGATGAGACTTCTTTGAGAATACTGAAGTGTTTGTAAGAGAGACCTGAGCTAAAAGAGGTTCACCTCACATATGCCATAGAGGGTTTTGAACAGACTAATAAAAAGATGTCAAAAGAAGAGCAGAGAAGTACCCAGCCAGTGGCCATGATAGGGTCAGAGTACTGGCAAACCCAGCGCACCATCACAGTCCCAACAGCCATACTCTGTGCAGCCAGAAGCATCCACCACTCTCCACTATCCCACAGTGTCCACTGTCCCACTTCAGCTGACTTACCGAGGACCATAACTGACTGCTGTAACTGATTAAGCCCCTCCACACTGATAACATGTTGCAGCACCTCTGGAGGAACCTAAAAAACATCACACATAACGTACACTGAAATGCCGAAATCAATTCCTACCCTACAACATGGCTGCCATGAAGACCCATTCACATAGCTCAAAGGAAAAAGAATGATGATGTAGAAGCTTTTCTAAATCCAAACTTGAAAGAAAGTCATTGACCTTGAGAAAGAAGCAAAAGTCTGCCACACATGTACCTCCAACAAGATTAAGCCCACAATGCCCAATCCAAGGCCTGAGATGGCAATGGGTCCCAATGTCTCTCCAAATAGAAGTGCTGCCAGCACTGCCACTGTCAGTGGCTGTGAGTCAATTATCACCTGTCCTATTTCACATATCAAGACACAGCAATATCCATGTCAATACTCACAGTTGACTCTCTGATCATTTCACTCCTGCACTGCTACCATTGCTCTCTCTCTCACACACACACTCATTCAATCTCTCTCTCTTTCTCTCTCTCTCTTCCAATACATTGATGGTGACACAGCAAAGAGAACTAACACTGCCAAGGCCAGCACTTGTCTTGCGAAGCCCTTCTGTCAAGAATCCCTGCACAAAGGATCCAGACCTTATTGCATGTCAGCAAAGATATATCTCATTGCCTGCAAACATTGAACAATCACCACCACCAATGCAAACAGAATCTCAACAATGTCTGGAAAAATTATAAATATATACTAGGATGTAAATGAGATCTTGCTGCCACTCAGCCAATTTTCGAGCAAATCAGGCATTGGTGTCATATTGCAGTTGTATGACTAAAAGACAACAGCTGGAAACAACCAAATGCAGGAAAGGGTGTATTGGTAAAGACCTGAAAGCATGATGCATCAATCAACCCAAAGAGTGCAATGGCTAGCCATGCAGATGTGCCTACAGGCATCTTTCTCCCTCTTGAACTGAAAACAATGATAAACACCAAAGTGCGGGAACAACTCAGATCATCAAACACAATTGGACTTCCATAACATTAGAGAGCTTCACCAAAACCATTGTAACAGTTGGTATCAAATATCCTGTGTAGGTCAATGATTTTGATACTGTGAAGTAATTGCAGATGAGGTAGCTGCCACATGGAGGAGACAAATGGAGGAATAGAGAGAGGGTTTAGAGAAAGATCACCTTGCAAATGCAATGAGCAATGTCCCAGCTGGAATGAGGCGAAAGGAAGCTACAAACAATGGGCCTGCCTTTGGGAGCACACCTTTCATAGCTACCATTGCTGTTCCCCAGAAGAAGAACGGGGAGATGAGAAGTAGGGTTTCAAGTACCATATCTATCACTGAGACTTGCACAACACCCTCAGGATTGTTCTTGTTGTCAAGGATTGTTTGGCCTCTGTCTGATGATGAAGCCATATCACCAGACCAGCCGCTGGTTTTCATGGCTCTCCCGGCAAATTTGCCCACTACTTTGGACTCCCTATCAGTAAGGGGCACTACACATTCCACATCTGAGCCGGTCCCTATGCATTCCATCGCTCCCGCCTCCTCCTCCTCAACTATACCAAGGAATGAGGAACCGGAAGCTCCACCGCTCTCACCCCTGTTTACCATGTCATCACCATCACAAGCTCCTGATGCAGGATCTTCTTCTTCTGCTTCTCTGTCAGACACAACACTCAGAGACACATCCACCTCTCTTCTTCCCTTCTCCAGAGAAAAACAGGGCTTCTGTGAGTACCTCCTGCTGCCTCGATGAAACCAACCCTGTGAGCGAAGGGGACTCAACCATGAAAGACTGGATAAGGGCTGCTGCTGCTGCTGCTGCTGCAGGCTGTAAATCAAGCCTGTTTGCTCTAAATCCCAAGTTTGTATTCTCCTCAAGCAAAATGTAGCTACTCTTCTCGAGGATAATACTTTAGCACATAGATGAGTATGCTGTGGGTATGTCGACTGCTTCACAACAACGAGAGGATTGAAGGAAAGACCATCTAGGGACACGGGAGGAGGCCTCACAAGCACACCCATTACAGAAAAAAGCTTTCTCCCTTTATGTGCCGGCGTGACAAGCTGCAAAATTGTAGCTATTGAGCTACAAGTACCAATTCCCTGCAAAATTACATCTCTTGAGCTGTCTGTCGTAACACACATACCCAATTCATTGAAAGCTCAAACTCTCCTGGATATCTACTAGTAAACACAGCAATTGCTTCAACAACCCCAAACCCTAACTTGGAACTTGATGCATCACCACCCTCATCTTTAAGCTCTGCAGCTCTTTTCTTCCTTTTGCATGTTTGTATCAATGAAAAAACAAAATGGGTGCTTGAGAATGAGGCAAATGTGGCACATAGAAGCTCATACATGCATACATATTACATACATACATACATTCATTCAGTATGCAACAGGAATTAGGGTTTCTCTTTGTGTTCTGTTTCACAGTGTGAATTGGTTGCTCAACCAAATTTTCCTTCCAACACCATTTTTTGTAATTTAATTGAATTTTCCAATCATCACAAACACAACTCAAAATTCAATATCTCCTGCACCTTAATTTCCAAATCACCTTCATTAAATCCGACTCTTTCTTTCTTTCTTTCTCAACGAGGGATTTCCAACAATGTCAAGAGCACGCCCAAATTCTCATGTAATTTCTAGTTTTGCTTTAAATGAATTTTCGATGGATAAAGAAATGTTCAACAATGTTCAATAACTTCTCCACCTTAGCTTGAAACATAATGAAACCAACTCAATGCACCCTTACTCTTTCATGACTTTCCAACCATACCATGAGCATAGCAAGAGGTGTTGTGGTTTGGGAGATTTCAATGTCACAAACAAAATAAACAAGCAACCTTTCTTCCTTCGTTCATAGAAGATGTTCATTTTTCTATTGGTTCTTGGAACAAGAGGCTTTGTGTGATTTTCAAAATATTGGACACTATTGAGATTGTAATTTTGAAGTGTATTTGGAGAGTGCATTTGCTCCAGTTGTATTTGAGATTGTGACGATTTTCTTGGGTTTTTCTAGTGTATCTAGAAAATTCATTTAAGATTATAAAGACCTTCTTGAATATTTTCAGGTATTTAGATAGTGTATTGTGAAGCATAAAATCTTGTGGGGCATTTTAGAAAATGAAACTTTTTTGAAATGCTTGAATTGTTTTTCCTCCCATGACATTTGGTGGGTACCCATCATATACCTTTCAAATATCATGGACAAAAAATAAATAAAATTTGAACATGATTTTTACATTCATTACTTGTTGTGGTTTTACTTGTTACATATAGTTTAGCAAGAGCAAATGACTAATAACTACGTTGAGATAACAAAAATGGAAAAATGCACATTTTTTTCTATCTCATCATTCACAAAATGTTTGGAACAAAGAATGTTGATTCATATTTTTGCTTCCTTTTTTTATGGATGTTGGAACTTCATGGCTTGAAAGTTGGTGTTTGTAATCTTTGGGGCGGACCTTCAATTTCTTCTTACAAGGATTTCAATGAAAGAGAGAGTCCTTGATTTTATTAGGTTTTATCTTTTGTTAATTTGAAATTAAAGAAATTTGTCATAGGGTTCCTAATCTTCTTATTCTTGCATTTTCTACTATGAAAATATTTTTCAATTTTTAATCAAGATATATGTATTTTGAACTACTTCACATGTGAGTTTTGTGGATTTTTTGAAATTAGAAAATTGATTATTCCAACATTCATCATGTAACTTTAAGTTTCTTTGTAGCATCCTTTTGCATTACCTTCAACAAATTATTTCTTGTAACAAATTATTTCCTCTTTCTTCCTCATGTTGTGTATGTTTGTGTTGCATTTTTTGTGCTTGAGTTTGGAGTATTATGGTGGTTTTGTTGTGTGTTGTTTTGACCTTGGATTAGGGTTTTTTGATGATATTGTTTTTTATTCAACTTGAGATGTTTTCATTTTGAAAAATATTGTAGCATTACAAGAAGGGGAATGAAGGAGGAATGGAAAATAAACATGTTTTTACAAGAAGGATGACATAAAAAACTTCTAAGGCTTGTGAGTTTAAGTTGATGTCTCATATGGGTGGTTTTTCACAAGTAAAGAATCAGCATATATTTATGAGATGCAATTTTGTAGAATCTAAACTAATTATTGCCTTCATTTTACGTTATTAACTTAATCAATAACTTCTATTCATATAAGCAATGTAATTTTGTTAATGATGTATTTTTTCACGAGAACATGGTTGGGCAAATTGTATAGAATAACAAAATATACCTTATTGAAAAAAATAATAATTGAATATTAAGTAGGGAAAGCAAGTTGTTACATCTAATGTGATTGAAATTCAAAAGGTGCAACAAATGAAGCAAAATCAACCTTTGGTCTTGTTACTTAGTATTGGACAAATTGTGATTGAGCTTTTGTTAATGTTAATTGTGGCAAAAGCACTTGTAATCTTTCTTTCTCTATGAACAAGTGAAGAAAATTGCACCCCATCCATTAGGTGAAACTTCTTTTGTTATTATGAATTCCCCTCTTGAATAAGTTCTAATGTTGCCCCATGTAGAAACATGTTATCCCTCTTCCGACCAACGAAAGCCCCTAAGCCCCTAGGGCTTGATTTTATTTCCTTTTCACTTCACAATTCACAAACTTTTTCAAACTCTAAACAAATTTCAATAACACATAAATTGTTGAAGATGTGCATGGTAGGTGGGTTCATTTGGATGTTTAAATTTAACCAAGGTTTGTAATTGATTAATGCTATGTATCTTACTTAATTCAAGGATGATTAAAATGTTCATAAACAAACTTATAGCTAACATCTAAAAAGGTTGGTATGTGATAATGATTAATAAAGAAAGTAATACATAAGACTTATAATTTCCCAAAAATGAATCCAAGGATAGATAAAGCCAACACATTCCTTGATTTTTCTTTAAGACCAAGTACAATTATTAGTTTTTTTAACCATTTTATTCTACAATAATAACACATTGATATATAATACATCCCTAGGTTTGACGAGTGGTATAAGAATGGAATATACTTTGTGATCAATGGTAGGGGTTATATTAAAATGTGAAAAGTTTTGGGAAGGAGTTTTGATTTTATTTTATTTTGTCGAGTTACAAGCCTTGCAACAGTTGTGAGTTCATAATTTGGCCATAAAAACTCCAATTGATAAATTCACAATTGCAAAGTTGTAATCCTTAAAAAGACCTTTCCAAGATCATATTGTGTGTTATGATTCAAATTGTTTTTACCATTCTTTCCCAAGTTTTAGTGGTCCATAATCAAATTACCAATTTGATTCACTAACACTTTATTGGCCATAATTTGAACTTTAAATTCCCAAATGGAAAATGTAAATTCATTTTTTATATCCACATTTTCTTTTAAAAGTTAGGAATCTAAAGAAGGCATGATTTGGACATCATTTTCTATTTGCACTTTTGTCCAAAAAATTTAGGACACCACAATCAATAACAACTTTCAATGTGAAAAATCCACTTGGGACTTGGGACTCACCTTCCCACACTTGTGAAAAGGTGTTTGAGTCTTAAAACACTCATTTGATTTGCTCATGTTTCATGCTTTAACTTTGGTCCCAACCCTAACATTAGAATCACAACAATAAAATTCATGGTTTAATTCCAAATGAATGGCCATAAATTTTCATCTAATATTTTAAATTTTATTTATTTTGCAAACATAGTCAAGCCATTGTTTTTTTCTTAAAGTCTTATGTATGTTGATTTATCAACAACACAATGAATAATGAAGTTGCAATTGTGGTTGTAAAAAGAAAATGATTCTTAAAAGAAAGGTTATTTGTAATGTCTACATGTGTGAGTTTTAAAAGCTAAGGTGATTTTTTGTGTTAAAAAATTTATGGTTAAAGTTCAAATTTTATTTTATCAACTTTAGTATTATGATAAAATTGTAACCATGTTGGCAAAACCATGTTAAGCATGAAGTAGATTATGGTTCAATTTACTAAGGTGAAACCAAATTTCCAAAGTACAAACAAATATAAAAACAAACGTTATAGTGAAATCCATGTACCCAAGTGCAAAATGCACATTCCAAACAACATAACGAAACCCATACATTTTTTATTGATATGAAGACTTTGGCCAATCTAACAAGAGTGACTTGTGTTTTAAGCCAACCCAAACTTCACCCACCCTTCATATACCTATCACACAAAACCATATAAATGAACCAAACCACAACCTAGCCAAGATGTTTGCTATAATCTTCAACTTCAATGTCTTTTCACCTCCAACAAAACAAAAACCACCATGTTCAAAACACATGCCATATAAAAACAAACAAACACAAAAAACAAATATTTATGCCAAGTCATGCCATTAACCTCTATGGCAACCATTATGTATTGAAATCATTACAAGATTTGGCAGCTATTCAATACTCAAGGGAATGAATATAGTAAAACATCTTAGTTTAGGAACAACTAGTGGTTAATTTTGCATGTTTCAAGTAACACATCAAGTTAATGTTGAAAATGTTTGATGTGTTTATACATCAATGTTTTTAATATGTCATGGGAACATTTGGATAAGTTTGAAGTGAATACAATGAATGTAAAATACCCATAAACACTCCTAAATTACTATATTTTAAAAACATTTTCAAATGATTTGAAAAACTTTGAAAAACACATAATTATGAATAATCATCATTCATATTTTTTCATAATAGTATATAGTGTAACAAATTTTTGGATCATAAGAATTTTATGTCAACTTGTAAATTCGAATTATAATATATAAAAGATTCAAACAACCAATCTAGTTTTACCATGTCATTTTGACTACCAAACCCATTATTTTAAACCACAAGACAAAGGAGTTGGCAACAAGTCAGTTTATTGTATTTGCACCTTAAATACATCCAAAATGGAAAATGTCAATAATATATTATAATTTTGTGTAAACATGTGCATTACAAATGTTACATGTTTTGTCAATTGATTCCTGAGCTTTGACTTACCAAAATAAAATGTTTTAAATGCACATTCATCTTCCACACGGCCTATCACTTGCACCATAACTATTTTGGCAATTTTCATGTATTAGGGGATTTTTAAGGGATCTTGTAAGTGCCATTAGAACATTTAAATGCATAACATAAAGGTTATAGTGACATATTTTATGTTTGTGATGAAATCAACCGCAAAAATATCACAAGCTTGGGAAAATTCTATCAAATAATTCACAAAATTGAACAACGAAACACACAATAGAAACCCAACAAAAGTTCAATGCTAAGAAGAAAGTTGAAATTGAAAGTTGTTTTATTTGCCCCACATTATTCAACGCCGTTTTCAACACAAATCAAAATTTTCAAATGGTTTTCAAACATGGTTCAAATTATGTGGAATCATATATGAAATGGATATTACAAATGTGATCAATCATTAAAAAATCATTTTTAATGCACATTTATAGGTATTTTTCATATAGATGTCTTCCAACCCACCATAATAATTGCAACATGGATATTTTTAAAAATATTTTTAATGTTCATTATGGATTTACATTTTAGGTTCATTTACAACCCATAAAAATTGTAATTGTGATAGTTAAACAATGCACCTAATTGTGCTTTCACCCCTCTACTATATTATGTGAAAACATTGTGGAACTTTTTTTTAGTTTTGACATGGTTAGGCTTAAACATGCACCACCCATGAAAACACTGCAATGTGACTACAATAAGGAAGCCATTGTAGTGTGTTTTCACTTAGGTGTCATTTTGGTCTATGTGCAAAATATGAATACAAGCATTACAAAAAGGCTTTAACCAACCTTAAGTCACTCAAAGTTTGGACTAGTTAGTGTAATGGGCCATACAATGGACCTTGACCATGAAAGGAACATCTTGATGATGTAATTCCATAATGACATGTGTTTGTATGCCTTGAAAAACACTTACACCATCTATGCCAGATGATAAAAGTCTTTGGGCCAATTCTTATTGGTGAAAATTTTCAACAACCAAAAGCATTTTAAGTATCATTTTCTTTCAATGCATCAATAGTTGCAACCTTTGTAAACCTCTTTGATGTGAGCACGATAGGAAATTTTTGGAAATTTTGTATGCAAAAGACATGAATAGATGCCCAATTTTGGTCCTCAATTGAAATTACATGACATTGATATGTATTGGGATGCTTTCACAACCTCCTTGGTCATTTGTAAAATTAAAAAATTCATGTACTTTTCCATTTGCCAACCATTTATCATACCAATGTTTGTTTGGAATATTTTTTGCCCACTTGAAAAGATTTTTAAAACCCTCACAATCAATTCTAGACATGTCCTTGAAGATCTAAAAATCAATAACAAATTGGACCATCTTCTATCTTTGTGAGCAACCTTTCCAATAAATTACATATGAACGACAAAACCCGTCACAAAATATGCATATAAACCCTTGTTATTGCAATGTTGGTTCTTTTTGCTATACTAAAATTTCCCCACTTACATTTGAGGCTTTCCAATTGTTATTTATTCTTACCAACATGTTTGGTGAAAAAGTCTAACTTGGGGCATAATAATTTATCTTTCTCCTCAACTTTAGTGCAGATCTTGCACGTTGCATCATGAATCATGCCATCTTCAACTATGACACTCTTTACCCATATAAACTTAATAGCCCATACATCTTGGAAATTATGTTTAGATCATATTAGGTGTGTTTTCTTTTCTTATTACCAAGAAAAACATCATTAAATTACTTTGGGATGTTTGTGGGCTTGGTGAATAAAATTCAAAAACCCTAGGGGAAAAAAAAAAACTTGTGTTTGAAGTTATTAAGTTGTTTCAAAGCGCCCATTCCCATAAATGTAACTTCAACCTTCAAATAAGAAGAGAAAAAATGATCGTAAGGATGAGAGGATTGATCACTATTTCAATGGTCACTTTTTTAAATACAATTTTTTTTTGAATCAAGCTTGAAGATGACAAAACCCAAAAACCAACAATGCATAAGACACTTGAAAATTACAGCTTGAAAAGAAATTTTTGCAAATTAAGAATGAAAAAACTCATAACCCAAATTTGTTTTAAATCCAATGGTAAGGTGTAACATACTTATATCTAACCATGGTGATCTTCAATGTCTATTGCCATTATGCATAGTCATGAATGTATGCTTGCATCATTTATTCTAGCCATAATCATGATTTATTGCCATTGACATCCATATTTGAAGCTTTTTTCTTGATGAGTACCAAATTTTCTATAAAATATTTCATTTAATCTTAATATCAAATGCATATCTTACATAATTTGAAAATTCAACCTACCAATGATGTTACATAATGAAGGAGGAGGTCTCATGGCTATGGTGAAACCTTATGCACAAGAGGGAAATTGAAATGAACAAATGCACAAAAAGGGAAGTTGTTGAATGGTGAGAACACATGCGGAAAAGTAGGCTCAAAAAACACAAAATCCATGCCCTCACCAACGGGTGAATCCTAGTTGTTCATCCTAAGATGAGGCATGACTTCTCTAGACCAATGGTTTTCTTTTGGGTGAAAAATCATAATTTTAAATTTCAAAACATCCTTTGCCTTACATTGTCACAAGGGACTTGGCTAGGTTGAAAAAAAAAATGAAAATTCATCATAAATAAAAACACTAAGCAATGCCTAACAATATATCTCATTGGATACACCTCATGTTTTTCTTTTTATGTCTTTTCTCATGATGTTACATACACACATACTTAATCATCATGAAGAATCAACTACATCTTAAGAATTGGTAGATCAAAGTGGGGATTTGTTTATTAAATGTTTAGGGGAAGATTCTAGAGTGTTGTTGTGTGGGGGTATAATATATCATTGCTTCAATGGGTTGTGAGTTTTTCTATCACAAATAGCACTAAAAATATGTATATTTGTTATTCACAAATGTAAGAATAGTTCCATTTATATCAAGCCAAACTACAATATTTTGGATGAAGTTCAATCTTTTAAAACTTGAAATTGAGATTGATCTTGTGATAGGTTGGCTATTGAATCCTATTGACTAGTTGATCACAACGATTGATTCATGCACATGTGACATTTATATGTTCCTTATATGTATATTGTCGTATATTTACTAGTTATTAGTGGAGAAAAGTAGGCATTTAACACTAAATTTAAATGCGTTAATTAGTGATGTTTGTTCAAATATGATGCATCTTTGGGACCACTCTAATGATGCACATGACAACTACACATTACACTTTGATTTAACCATTTAAATGGTAGATTAAAGCTTTGCATGATCCCAATTTTAAAAAAAAATCATAATAATAAAAAAATAAATATTATATATTTATATTACATATAAAAGAAACCACAAGTGGCATCTAAAAGCCCCAAAAGTGGTAATTTGCCTCCTTACAACATTAATTTTGTTGTATTAAAACACCAACATTTTTATGAAATTTCCCATAAAAATGTGAGTGATTCACAAAAAGTGGTCAAATTGGTCCGTTTTTATGGGGTAGGGGAAAAATTAAAATATATATATATCATTTCCTTTAAGTTAGCTCACACCCCTAGCATTTGTTTTCGTTTATTTGTTTCTTTTGAGGTGTTTTGGGTGTATGGAGGTAAGTTTGCAATTTTTAGACCAAGGGGGGGGGGAGGGGGGGGGATATTGAGTTTTTGACCTAATTTTGAGTATTTTTTTTAATTGAAAATTTAAACCTAGGTATGTGACCCAATATTTGATTCACATCAATTTTAGAGACATGGTCACAATTGGGGGAAACAAAATCAAAAAAATAAAATTGTTTGGGATGGTGGGATATTCAATCTAATTTAATTAAACCAACATTTTTGCTAGGGCTACAAATCTTTTCTTATTGAGCCCAAAAGAAAAGAAAAAAAAAAAAAGGCATAAAAAAAATCAATCAACCCTAAAAACATTATACGGGCTATTTTATTTTCAAATTTTCTTGAAAAATCTAAAAGTTTAGCTAACTAGGTAGGCATCAAAATGGCACTATGTATAGGGGAAGGCCCACTCCTAAGGGCCTCCCCTAATTAATTAATTAATTTGAGGGTTGTAGTCTAAAAGGTGTAGGTCCCCCCCCCGCCCCCCCCCAACAACCAGAAAATTTTTTTTAAAAAAAAAAATTAAAAGAAATTAAGAAATAAAAAACCTTGGAGTGCTTTCCGGATAAGGTCACATCCAATGAAAACCCCTCAATTCAACCGGGGAGTTGTGAATGGCTGAGAGGGAGAGGAAATCTCGGAACTGACTTCTGATTGGTGAGTGCATTATCCACAAGTCCCCTAATTTTTTAAGTTATTTTTAACCAGGAAAATGGATTTCTTTGCTTCTTCCTTTTATTAAAATATTGTAGGATTTATTATTATTATTATTTTTTAATTATTATTTTCTTTTGACAGGGGAGGGGGGAGAGGGGGGGGGGGGGGGGGGGGGGGTAGGGAAAGGGTGTCTCTAAATCCTATGGTCTTGAGATAATTTAAATACATATATATATGCACACCCTTTATGCAATATATAATATTTATATGGCTTTAAAAATTAATAAAATAAAAACAAGAGACTACCTACCTATGGTTAATAAATGGATTATGGACCAATAAATGAAAGGTTCAACAATTATCCAATTTTTTTTATTTAAAAAAATTGGTCTAGGAGTTTTTATTCCTTTAGGTTGGCTATAATATGCAAACTGGGTGGGAAATTACCATACCTAGTAGTCCCTTGGCAGCTTTGACACATGTTTGTCAATTAATTAATTAATTAATTAATTAATTAATCTTGAAATATTAATACTGGAAAATAAAATATTCTTTCAAGATTCAATATTTTGCTTTCAAATTATATATTTTATTTACTATTTTATTTTTAAATAGAAATTTCTGAAAATAATGTAATTAGTGTCCAAGCTTCCAAGGTAGTTAAGCAAGGTATGCATAATTTTACTTGTCATGAAAGGAGTTAATTAGTGTAGGGGCTAAAGGCCTTGCCCACATCCATCAGTGGATGAAAAATCACAAAATCCTGATGAAGAAACAGGAGATTCTCATCCAAAACAGGATGAAGAAGCACACCATTTGGAAGGCAATTTACTTGTTAAGACAACATTAGTTGAGAAGCCAAACTTCAAGACTGGCGATTAAATTAACATGCATATCTCATTCATCCAACCGATAGTGTGGTGGATGCATTTGTACTCATTTCATTGCGCATCGCATCAAACGTTTTTCTTTTCATCCATCATCACATCCAGTTTGGTGGCCCCGAACCAACCTACATTCCCTACAAAAACAAAATTTAATTTGGATGTAGTCTTCTTATGTTAACTTGAAGCATTAAAACTAGTGTTAAAACTCATAGCATTAACTAAGTGATAACGAATAAGAGTTTTAAATATATATATTCCAATGATATGATTAGGGTTTAGGGTTTAAGGTTCTTGCCACCAATACATGGCATCTCAATATTCTCCTTTTTTTTCCTTTTTTTTTTCCATCTTTCAACAAAAATTTGTTGTTTGGAAAAGGGTAAATTTTAAAAGATTTTTTTAGACATTTTTATGAATGATATTATTGGTCTTGAAATTGCCAAGGTTTAGGGTTTAGTGGTGAAGATTTTTTTCTTCTTCTTCAAACCACATATAGAGAAAATAAAATAAAAATAAGTAAATGTACCTTGATTCTTGCCATTCATTAGGTTGCCCCATTTTTATGTACCTAGAGAGGTAGAGCTTTTGGTGCAAGTTTACAACACTAGAAAGGGTACCTCTAGAGTGTGCATGAGAAAGGATGACAAAGGGCACAAATGATGCAAAAAATTGGGGTTGGTAGGTAGTTCAAGAAATCCCCAAGGAAACCCTAAACTCTAAACCCTAAACCTAAACCAACAATCATCATTGGTTGGAAGGCAAGCCAATAGATGAACAAGCCCTTTGTGTGCACATTTTGCATTGGGTTCTTCTACAAGCACCTTCCACACACACAAAGCTTGGATAGGTGTGTCTTGATCTAACTCATCTTGTTGAGGAGTTTTGTTGCAACAAGCTTTCTAAAGACCCTAGAAAAAGCCCTAAGCACACTCAAAACATATTTAGTTATATTGTTGATGTATTAAAGTCAAATAATATTTAGGGAATCAAATATTTATTGTTTGAGCTACTAATGTGTTCACATTATAAAGAGCTGGCCATTTTTTATTTATAAAAGTGTATTCTCAAGATGATCACCTAGTGTAATTCTTGTTGTACAACTCCTGAAATTCAGCCCAATGGGGTCTTTTGAATTTCGAAATTACTATTATTATTATTATTATTATTATTATTTTCCCTTTTCACCTTTCTTTTCTTTTCTTTTACATTCCTTGCTCATTTTTTGCTCGCGAAATTATTTTTCTCATATTCATTTAGGTAGGTTATTATATATATATGTAATAAATTTTACTTTGGAATTTTTAAGCCACACATGATTTCAATATCAAAAATTTCAACAAAACTATACTTACATATTATCAATTTCACTATTGAAGTAATATCCCCATTATTAATTTACTTGTTATGCATAAAGGTTGGCTCTCAAACTCGTCTTGAGAAAGGCTTGTTATACTACCCATCTAGGGTAGGTTTAGGTTTAATTTAGTTTAGTTTTTCTTTCTATGGCCTTATGTTCAAGAATAAAAATAAATAATTGATAAGTTAAATGTTAAATCCACAAAAAAAATTATCATGGTGCCAATAGAAAGCACAAAACACAATAGTGGACCAACAAACATTATGGTCAATCATCATGTATCAACATAAGAAGAATTGATGAAACAAATCAACATTCTTTTGAACAAATGATAAAATGCCACATTTCAAAATCACCATGTGCCTACTCAAGGAATGTGAACATGCAATCTTGCAATAATATATGCAAAATATCAAATATCTTTTAAAAATTCAGAAAATCAAAAAATAATAATATTTCAACCTCCATGTAAGTGGTGGTATTGTCAAGTGTCAAAAACAAATGCAAGGTTTTTAAATTGGTAAAGTGCATGGAAAAAATTCCAACCATCAACCTAGATTATTAAAAATTGAAAATTCAATGCCCTACCCATAAGGGTCTTGCTAATTCTTTTAGACGTTACCTACCAAGTGGCTAGGTTCTTTACCTTTTAAAATAATAATAATAATTAACCCTATAATGAATAGCAATTGGTTATTAATAAACTTATTGATAACCAAGGGTTTTTTTATCAATAACCAACCAACAATAACTCTATTCCTAAGCACATGGTTTTCCATGGACTAATTGATGTAATGCATAAAATAAATTTTGGTTATAATTAATAGATAATATCTTGCATAACTTAATGATGATTTTGAAATTGTGTACAACCACTTGCAAGGCAATCATGAATGGCAACCAATGTTGGGTAGTTGTAATCGTCAATTATATAAGTGCAACTAGTGTTTTTTCAAAGAAAATTTTAATGCATTCCAAGTGGTGATTGTCTCTAGGAAGATGAAGAAAATGTGATGGTCATCCTTAGGAGAATTTAGCTAAATTTGACTATAAACTAAATATGAAAAACATCTTTGATCATCCTTCTGTATTTTTGGTTATTTACTTAAACCAAATATAAAAATTTAAACACTTTGTTTCCCATTTGCTTTCCTTTTCATGACTTCTAGCCATGGAAACTTTTTTAAAACCATGTTTTAAAAAAATTCATTATTACTTGGTGAATTTTTCTAGTTAAAAATATGTTGATTACAAATGGAAAAACTTCATAAATCAAATGTATAGATAATTGATAACTATAAAAGTTATCATAATCAACAATTTAAAATAGTTGTTTCATAGTTTAAAATAATATAACCATAATATGAATATGCTAAAAGGTTTCTTTTCATTATATTGGACTAAATCATTTGGTTCGCGTACCATGTCTAGGATGTGATCCCTACCATGGTGGTATGAATTTGTAGTCTCATACTATAGATGACTTTGTAAACTTAGAAGTTGACATAACTAAGACATTGCCTATTTGATCAAGATGTTAAAGGATGAATGAGGTGTTAAATCTACACAATGATAATGAGGATTTTTTTTTGTAATTGGACCTTATATTCTTCAAATCAATTTTGTGCATTTTTTTATACACACGTTATTTTGAGGTTGATATATGGATTTTACTTATTAGAATTCACTTGAATATACTTGCATATCATAACTAGAAACAATTTTTATGTGATCACCTTGTATGAGTCATTTTCATATACACTTTTAACATAACCATAGTTTGTTGCATCTGAAAAAACAATTTACACGTAACCACATAACCACTTTACAAAACCACCATTTCATTTATAGACTATAATAGAATGTTTGATTTCATTGGTTTTTGTTAACTAGAACTATAGAAGAAATTAGATCCATTTCTTGCATATATATTTAATCATTGGTCATTTCAAATAGATAGAACCTCCCAACATTGCTCACAACCAACGTAGGTTGTTCACTTGATGTTTAAATCCATCACCACTATTACTCTTGCAACAAGTGTTTTTTAACACATATTGTAAGGTAGTTTTGCAAAGCATATATGTTTGTGTGAAATTCAATTTCCTTAATTTTTAATTTTTGATTTTTATTGAATTTTCAATTACATAAAAATCAAATTCAATAACTCTTGCGCCATAGGTCTAAAAATTACAAAATCATCTTAGTGCACCTCTATTTTAAAAACCATTTTCCAACAATACCAAAATTCCACCTCAAAATTTCCTATTAAAAATTTTTTGAATGATGTTTTTAATGAAACTTCACATTTAGAAAAGTTGATAGTTAATCCACATCCAAGATATACCCAACTTATAATTCTTATATTTTAACAACAAATGACTTCCTTGATTGATTGTCATTCTTTAAAATATATTGGTAGAAGTTGGAAACCCATGATTAATATAATTGTTACCATTGTTGTTACAATTTTAAACAAACTTGTTGTTGTTGTTATAAACCCACGAATAAACAATTATTATTGTTGTTACAACAAATATAAAAACATATCATAATACCTTTACCATTTCAGCATAAATTAAATTGTTTTTCATTTTTCCAAACTTTTGAAATTTTATTTATTATTTGTGCCAACATTTTAATAAAATCAAAAGCTCAACTCCTAGGTTTTGATTCACAAACCTCCCATGACAATGACTTTAAAATTGATATAGTTTAGACATATTAGATTATTCCATAACAATGACAAAACCTTGTTTATTATTTATTATAATTGTCATCTATCAAAACTTTCAGAAATAAAAAACCAAGTGCCGAAGTTAAGATTTCAAATTTAATTAAATATTTGGCAATCTGTTGTCGAAATGGTAAAGGTATAACAATATATGAAAAGCTAGAAAAAAAATTTGAGTGAGAGATAAACTAAAGGTACATTCCAAAAAAATGAACCACGACATTATAACCAATGTTTGATTTTTCAATTTTAATTTCAAAAAAATTATATTTTATAATATTTTTTAACATATTTAAATGATAATTTTTTAATACATTACAAAAAAATGTGAAATAATTTGGAATGAAACAAATGAAGAAAATTTATTCAAAAACATTTATTGTAATTAGTGATTTTATTGTTTGATCATACTTGAACTAAAAGGATTTGAAAATGACATAATTTTGGGGAGATTCTTAAAACATATATTTACTTTATATTTATTGTAACGTATTTTTGGGTCAAAAGAACCTTTTTGTGTTTTTACAATTTATAATTGAATTTGTTTAATGTTTATCTATTTTTTAAGTAAGCAATCACTTAAATCCTTATTTAAGGTGCACCTTTGATTCATTATTTTGTGACTACACCTATAAAGAAAAAGAAACAAAAATTAAAGGGGAAAAAAATAAAGAAATAAGGTTAGAGTGTTACAAAAACAAAAATTGGAAATAAAAATTTAAATAAAATTATAGAGAACAAAATAATTTTTTGAAAGTGAAAAAGACAAAAAAAACAAAGACATGGACATATAGACAATTAAATTGACAATTTAAAGGTTAAACATATTTGAAGCTATTGTAGTAGTGAGTCAATTATTAGTAATGGAACACATACAATTAACAAAATAAAAAACTTGAATGCAATAAACACACACATGCCTAAATAAACATGAAAGCTTTAAAAACAAAAGATGGTTTAATATTTGAACACTTGAACAATATGTTTCACATTCTCTACCATCATTTTAAATATCTCCCAAATCACTTAAACCTCACCAGTTGTACCTAAACATGTAGCCCAAAATGTGTAATATGAATATTCAAAACACAAGTATTCAACAACATTAGTTTTGAGATGAAATGAAAGTGCCTTCCATTTTAGATGCATGGTGTTGTGAACACAACCAAGTCTTGCAATTCTTTGAAAACATCTAACAAATATTTCACTCCTAAATTTGAATAATGATAATATAGTTACTCTTGATAAATCTCATGATTGGAAAAATGGATAAAAGGACTAAAATAACTGAGTTACATGTTTCACAATGGGAATGTGAAACAAGGTTTGTAATGGATACCTTCCAAACCCGAAACAAACTTATTTTGAATTTTGTATGTAATACCATTATGCACCCCTGTAGAAAACATTCACACCATTTGCTTCAAAATACATTAGTTTCAAAGCATCTACATTAGAAACACCCTTCTGTTTTTTTAGATCTATCATAAGAACTTTATTCAATTTATTTGAACCTCCTCCCTTGGGAACATGTTTTAAAAAAAAGGAGTAAAATCAAGTGACACCAATCATTTTCAAAACATAAAAATGGATGGAAACCTATGATTGGTCATAAATCGTGGTGACTTCATCGCAAGATAGTGCAAGGTACCTAGAATTTGCAATTATTTCTTTTAGTTTTTGATTAACTTGTTTGTGCATGCATTCAACCATAAGCCAACTAGCAAAATCTCTCTAAAGATGTTTAGGCAACATGGGGACATTCATAAAAGAAAACAATGGCTCCAAAGCCTCAAACTCCAACAAAGGTTGGCCTTTTTGCAAAAGGTGAAAGATAGTGACAAACTACTATCCTTTTCTTCCATGTTCCCCATTCCACCTTCCTTGAATTACTTGTTCAACAATCGTGATATGGCTTTTGAAAATAAACAACCTTGTTTTTTAAATGGTTACATTTCTTGTTGATGTACCATTCCCCTTCTTTCTTACCCAAACATAGTATGTCACAATTAACTTTTGTTTTTCCTACATGTTTTTCAAAAGTGCAAAACTTTAGCCCTAAAATTGTGCATTTTTTCCCTTCAAAAAAAAACAACCATGCGTTTATCCAAAATCATTTTTCAACATCTTTGCCCATGAAAATTGAATAGCCTAGGTGTCTTTGCATTTGTGTGAAATGACATAATTTTGTTTTTAGTTTCTTAGGCAAAGGTGCATATTCTTTTGGAACAACACAAATCTCCAACAAGTTTAGTGAAGCAATGGAGGTAGGTAATCCACCTTGGTTCCATTCCAATTTACTTTAAACAATGGTAGTGGTTGAAATGTAGGAAGGATCACTAGAGGGAAAAAATTAAATCATCAAAAGTTTTACTTGACTTGAAAAATTATGCTAGCAAATTGTTTCTTTCATGCTTTAAATTTGGTGCCATTGCATTCACTACTTACCTTCTTAGGAATAAACACAAACTTTTTTAACCCACAATTTAAGTTTTTATCTTCTAGTCTTATTGAAAGTAGAGGTGTGTTGCATGGTAACAAAAGTAACATAATGCCAAACAAACAAAAGAAAAGTTGAAAGAATATAAATATGTAACAAAAGCCCAAGTCCTTATGAAATTTGATCACACACAAACTTCATTCAAAACGCAATAGACTTATCATTTAAAAAACTTGGAAAATGTGAGCTTTGAACACACACAAATTCATTACTCCATTATCCAAACTTTGGGGTTCATCACAACTTTATGACTCACCTTCTAAACGCATAAAATTACATAATCAAAATAGGTTAACAAAATTTGAAGCATTGGAAATACCTTCTTTAAACCTCAACTTTAAGTCCATGGATGAGGTCATATTCTTTCAACTTTTGTGATCTTGAATTTGTGTTGGTGTTACTACTCATTTGCATTTCATTTGATGACAAAATCAATTCCCACTACCACACATAGTGGTTGTTTTTAACTTTTTATAATTCAAAATTATAAATTAAACTTACCACTAGCTAAATCATAATTTCATAGTACATACAACTTTGAACTTAAGCCCTAGTTTGTTACAACATACAAGTTATAAGTCTCAACATTCATTATTGGATTTGGTGATGGTGTTCATGTAATGAAAGTTATGAATAGTAATGCAACCATGGAAGTTGTGTTGTCTTTGTCTTAGTGAAGCTATTCAACTATCAATTCTTTTTGGCAATCAATTTTTATATAATGGAGATGAACATCACAAGCTAGCAATTTGTAATACAATGTTACCATTATGGGAGGTGACAGGACCAACTTGAACATTTGATTTGAACATGAACATAATGACAATTTAGACAACAATAATGACACAATATGACAATATTTTCGTATTGTCTTTGACTTTGTCTTTTATGAATTTCTTAAGCCCTATTTTTGTTTCACATTTTGGTTAAAAAAATTTCAAGTAAAAAAAAATTGCAAATTATTTTGATTTATGTTAGGATAAATGTTCAACCTTGTTAACCTTGGGTGAACCAACACCCAATTTGATACATAAAATGTTAAATACTTCTCATCAAACCAACAATCTTTTGGGGAATTTTTTTGCTAGTGTGCCACTTAGAAAATGGTTTTCCCAACATACCTTACATTTAAAAAAAAATTGGTCATTAATTTTGCTAGGATCTTGGCCATTGAAGTAAGGGTTCATCGCATTTTGAACATAGGAGGTTAGGAGCAACTCACCACCAGAGTGTCTTCTTCCCATTCTCAATTTGCTCAATTACAAGTGAAGACAAATTGTGGTCACCTTTTTGAATACATTCCTCTTCCATGTCTTATTGGAGTTTCCTCTTGAAAAAATTAATGCTACTACTTTGCATCACATCCTTACAACAATGTTGCCACCTTTTTTTGCTTTGATAATCATTTAGGTCATTGCCTTTCACCTTGATACAATAAAGTTTTGTTGGAATTCATAATTACGAATTGGTTGAGGTTTCACAAGCTTATGATAATGCATGCTTGTAGGCTTTAAAACAATTTTTTATATTCATATAGCTAATGAAGAGAAATGATATTGCATACTTGTGAGCTTATGACTAATGTTTTGCATTCATACAAAAGAATAAAATAAATGATATTGCATGCTTGTGGGCCCACAAATGGTTTTTTTATTCACATAGTTGAAAAAAATGATATTACATTTGTGAGCTGGCAAGTGTGATTTTTTGCACTCACACCACAAAAGAAAATAAATGACATTACACACTTGTGAGCCTACAAATGGTTTTTGCAGTCACATTTAAAAATTTTAAAAATGATATTGCACATTTGCAAGCTCACAATTGGTTTTTTTTTCCACTCACGTAGGAGAGGAAAAGAAATGATATTGTGCCCTTATGTGTCCATAAGTGGTTTTTTGCACTTCAGAAAAAAATGGTATTGCACGTTAATGGGCGCACAAGTGGTTTTCTTTTTCAAATATGTGAAGATAAAAATGACATTGGACATGTGCATTTAAAAAAAAAATGATATTACACATTTGTGGGCCCACAAGTGGTTTTTAAAATTCACATAGGTGAAAAAAAAAATGATATTGCACATTTGTGAACTCACAAAGTGGTTTTTTGCATTCAAGTTTTTTTTTTTCCTTTACAAATGATTTTTTAATTCACATAGGTGAAAAAAAGGGATATTTTACATGTACGAGGTTGTAAGTGGTTTTGTTTTCCACTCACACATGAGAAGAAAAGAAATAATATTGCACATTTGTGGGCCCACAACTGATTTTTTTTCATTCACATAAGTGAAGAGGAAAATAATATTTTACATTTGCAACCTCATAAGTGGGTTTTGCATTCATGTAAAAGAAGAAAAGAAATGATATTGCACACCTTAGGTGCACAAGTGATTCTTTTATTCACATAAATGAAGGAAAAAATTGCACATTTGTGAGCCTACAAGCGATGTTTTTTTCAATCACACAATAAAAGAAAAAGATGAGATGACACACTTGGGGGTCACAAATGGTTTTTTTATTCACATAGGTGAAAAAAATGGTCAATAAACAAGAAAACAAATAATTCAAACCACAAAAGGAAAATCCCTAAACCCTAAAAATTCATGTTGAACCCTTATTTTGGAATCAAAGCCAAAACTATGTAAGTTTTATCAAAAACCCAATTGGGTTTTGGTTAAAATCACAACTTGGAATTAGACCACAGGTGAGTCTAGTTTCAATTTTAAAAGCTTTTAAAACTAGGGGTTAGTTCAACCCCAGTTCTAGAACTTTCATGAAACCTCTTGGTTTTGGTTCTATTTGGTTCTCAAAAGTGAACACGAGTTTGGGTGGGTACTAAGTACCTAGATTTGAAACTACCAAATTGTACCCAACAATTCAAGTACTAGGCCAACACTTTTGTACATCATTGACCCCATTCAAACAAATTTTGTTTTGTGGGCAACTCTATTTTGCGGGGTTATCTTATAGTTGGAGCTGAGGCCTACGATGATTTTTAATGAATCAATTTCTCCCTCTAGCCATAGAGCTCTTTGGGTGTTTGCATAAATATGCTGATAGTTTCCTTCATCAATGTGTCAACATGACAAGGAGCGCAAAAGGGCTCTAAAGGCCTCTTTTTTAAATTTTAAATTCATTTTACAAGCAAAAGGTGTCAATGGCATTGCATTGATCTCAAATGGCCTCTATCTCAAGGTGTGTTGTTGTTATAGGTGAGAGTTCTTCTTGGCTAATTGTTTTTTCAGATGTTGCTTGCCTTTCCTTATCTCATATGCTCCTTTTGAAAGGGGGGGGGAGGGAGGTTGAGAACTTAATTTCTTCTTGTTCCCCTTGCGCTCTACCATTTGTGATATCTTCTTTTTGCCTGGACTTGGGTCCTTCCATCTAGTGTACCTTGAACGAAAGATGCCATTGGAAATGTGGAAAATAGTAGCATGGCTACTAATAAGCATAAGAGCATCTCGAGCAGTGCTTGGTATATGATCTTGTGCACTAAAATTGGATGAAGAAAAGTCAAAATACGCCCCGTTTGGAGTAGCATAATTTCACAGTTTGCGACAGCTGATAACTAGCACCTCCAAAAAAAAAGAGTGTAATAAATTGGACATGTTTGCTGTTTAAACTGTTTCTGAATGGCCCATCATAATGATTAGTCCAGATGGTTTGCTATTAGGTAGTAGTCCCCCCACCTATTTGCTGCTGTCCCAGTTTCAGTTTTATTGGTGGGGTTGCAAAAAAAGTAAATAATAACTAAACTTGAATATGAAAAAATATGTTTTGCAGGGTCACATATTGAGCACCGCTGGAAATGCTCTCTCAGCAGCCATTCTATGTAGTAAGGAACAAAAATTTTCAAGCCTTCTTGCTCAATCTTGAGCTACAGTAACCAATTTGCAGCCACTACTTTTGCACTTGTTTTGCGGACAATTTGTTGCTGCTTTTATGTGACTCAATTGGGTAGGTTGTACTGGTGGAGACGAGGGGATCTTGGGTGGCCCTGAAGTCCTTTGCACCACTCTCTGATCACAAGAAGCTTTTTTCAGAGAACCCTTTTGAGTCTGGACCTCATCTGGCCAAGAACCAAGGATTATAACTTTAAGAGGGAGTTATATATAGTGGCCAAGTGTGAACAGGACAATGTATAAATTAACTGCTTCAAGTGTGAACAAGATCAACACAACAGAGTTCAATTCCCCCCCCCCCCCCAAAGTTTAAAAAAAAATTAAAATGATTTCCAGTCACGAGAATTGCTCAAAACTCAATATTCAAAATCTCAGTAATCAAAGGCTTTCCAAAAATTACTAAGGCCTCTCTGAGTTTCAACTTTATTAAAAATTTGAATGAACCTTCTTCTTCGGCTTTGGTTCAAGGATTAAATTCTTTTTTTTGATAGAACCTTTGATCTGGTTTTGGACATGATTCTTCACATTTCAAGAACTCAAGGTCCTCGATTTCAAAATGTATACTTGAATTTTTTTCTCAAAAACTAACAATATGTGAAGAATTTGTAGTGTGGATATAAATAATTTTCTTTTCACTCTTTTACCCAATTTGTAAATGCTTATTTACACTTTACCCTTCCAACATTGGTTTGGACTTTGAACCATATTTGAATCAAACCAATCAATATTATTGTATATGATCATAGTATGTAATGTCCATATATGGAGTTGCTTTGATGTTGTCACATATTAAAAATCAAACCAATTTTTTTTTTATACTTTAAAAATCATGATCAAGAAGATTGCCTATAAACCTATATATATGAGGATGGGTTGTCACAAAATCTAATGCAAGTTGAAGATAAAATCATTATGTCTTGTTTTAGGTATTGTGTTGTATGCAAATTAATGATTATGAGATTTGAGTAAAAGATAGTGTGATACACTATTGTTTGTATAAAAAAATATTATTGATAATTAATTTAAAAGGAGGAAGTAAGAAAAAAAAATTGTCCAACAAATGCAAAAATGGTTGAAAGAAAGTGCTAGAGAGAAACACTAAATGAGCAAAAGAGAGTATGACACATGTCTATTATTAATAGAGTGAGTCATCTTCATGGAGGACCTTTTTTCTCATAACAATCCTTTTTTGGGGTTTTTCATTGTGAAAAAAAATGATGTGGGTGAAGCTCTTTGCTTCCCAAGTATGTGTTAAGTTTTGGGTCTCAAATTATTAAGTTTTTTCTTGAAGCTTTGATTCTAAAGTATGTGTTAAGTTGTGGGTCACATCTTTTTTTGGTGAAGATTGGCTTTCCCAAGTATGGATTAAGCTTTTGGTAAAGCTTGGTTTCTCAAGTACCCAATTGTTTAGTTTTTTGGTTACATGTTTTTGGTGAAGCTGTGCTTTCCAAAGTATAGATATGTATTAAGGTTTTGGTGAAGAAGCTTTTGCTTCCAACAACAGGTCTTCTTTGCTCATGCTCCTGAGAGCTATTCAGTTTGCTGACTAATTGAGAGAGAGAGAGAGAGAGAGAGAGAGAATTCTAGAAAGAAGAGCCTAAGGAAGTGAGGCTAGAACTGGCTTTGGAGTTTCTGGAGTTTTGAGCTTGTAAGAGTAAATCATTAGAGCTTTTAGGGCCAGAAATGGCAGAACTTATGTGATTTCAGTCTCATAGATCAACAGCAACTGTGAAAGGGTTTCCTTTTGTTTGAGAAAAACAAAACCACCCAACAAAAAGGGAAGCTTATCAAGTATGCCAGGACGTGCTGTTGGAGGACTCTTGAATGCTAGTTCAACATGGTCTGGAGGAATTTCCTCCTCCTGTGATGGCTTTTCATGGTCAGGGATGAGTACTGGTCCAAATGGGCTTGCAGCTACCAATATTGCTGTAAGCTCGTCATGGGCCAAAGCTGATAGTGATCAGATCAGAAGACTAAGCTCTGAAAACGGTGCAGTGGAATCTTCATCATCATCATCATCATCATCCTCTAGTGGGTTGTGTGTCAGTTCGAGGCCCTCAGGGAGCTCAAGCAGTGCAAGAAGTTTCAGAAGTCAAAAACATGGATCCATGTCAAGAGGTGGCTGGATGTGTAACCTTGCAGCTTCACATCAGCAGCTTGGATCTTGTGGAATTGTTCGGCGAGTTGATCAAACTGGTTCTTTACCTTCAAGACCACTTGACAAACCTAGGGGTGCAAGTTATCAGGTTATGCAGGTCTCTCTCTCCTCATCAAGGGTTGCATACTTGGAAACACAAACAACAACAATTCTTCAGCTAGGGAACTCTTCAAGGGTTCGTGGTGGAATCTTTGCTTCCAAAAGAGCTGCCAACTCTTTGAAACAACACAGGATCCACATGAAGGGGAGTTTTTGGGGTTTACCATTGGTACTGAACAGGGCTAAGAAGACAGACACATCAAATTGCTCTTTAGTTTTGGTCCGGGCTTTGGGAAGAAGTGGTCAAGATGGTGGCAGTGAAAAAACAAAGGAGATGGGTGAGGCCTTGGATATGCAAGCCCTTGAGGTGGGTGCAATGACCTAAAAACACTTGAGCTGCATCATATGATTTGCCCTTGTTTTCTTCAGAGAAAAATACATCTCTAGGGCTCATCTTCTGGAGAAGAAGCTCAGCTTCTTGAGGGATTTTGCTCTGAGACTTACTTCTCAGCAAGTATAGCAAGAGGCCAGACCCAAGTCTAAAACTCTGCAGCTTGTTCCAGATGTCAATTGGATCTGAACCCTGGAGAATTGTGATATGTACCTGCTGGTGGAAATGCCATCCGAGCTTGAATTTGTGATCAGTACAAAAGTCTGTCTGTGCAGGGTAAGTGGCATGCTGAGCTTAGTCGGGCAAGCACAGTACCGGATCCATCAGAGGCAAGCTGGGAGCAAATAGGAATGGTTTTTCGAGTGGTTTATGCCATTGGTAAGCTGCTGTAAGGCTCTTCCCACATGACAATAGTCTCATGTTGTACAGAATCTCAACAGAGAGTCATGTCTTGAGTACGTGAAATAATTTTGACATGAGTGGGTAGCATCTTTAGATTGTCAAAAACCATGATTGTGAGCTGGGACTTGTGTCTGTTACTGGATTTCAGTATGAAATTATGTGGTGAATTGACAGGACCTTCATTGTTGGTATTCTTTCTTGTGTGGGCAGCCATGTACGGAGGGCTTGCATTTGCTGGCAGTGTCATTTGCAATTTTACAGGAGTTGATTTGTGGGGTGGCTTTGATCTAACGCCTGAAGTTATAACAACTGGGTTTGGCTATGCGGTGCCCCCTATGATGGTTCTCCTCTTCATTCTTGAGGTTTGCTCCCTCACTTATGTTTTGTAAGGAGAACTTAGATAAACCCCATCTCTAGTGTTGCTCCACTTTTCGGCACCTGCCTCATGATCTAATTGCAAATTACTGAAGAAACAGAAACATTTATGTATCAGATGTGGACTTAAAGTTTGATGATCAAAAGTTGAGATTGTTGGGTTGTTGCAGGATGAGATAGTGAAGAACTGTGGACCTGCAAGAGCAATCCGTGATGTTGAAGATGAAGAGCTCATGGACTTTTTTGTAGGCATGTCACCCTGGCAGGTAAATTATGGGAGAAAGCCATCTCGTGCTTGTATGAGGAAGGATGTACAGTTAGTCCAATTGGGACCTACAAGAAGCATCTTTGCTATCTTTCATTAATTTTTTCTGCATGTTGTGACTTGTACAAGAATTCTTTGGGGTTGGGATCTGAAGACAAATATTAGGAATTGATCAGAGCTGAGGATTAGGTCATTCCCTGTGCAATGCAAATAGTTACATTGCTAAGTCTTTGTTTCGTGAGAAGTGGTTGTGTGATCTCAGATGCAAGGACCCAGTTCAGCTGTTCAAATGCACATGTATGCACACTGGCTGTCTCTAATTTGAAAGTGCTGTGTTCTCAGTTTCCATTTGTGGTGGCTGCTGGAGCAGTTGCAGAAGAACTTTTCTTTAGGGTTTCTATTCAGGTATGTTATACAGACATCAACCTGAGAACCTCAAGCAGTGTTAAGTTCTGAAAGAAAAATCTCAAACTTGTAGGCTTGTGCCAGGCTTGATCCATAGAAAAACATATATGAGTTTAATGCTATCCAAATTTGGATCTCTGGCTTGGACAGGGGGGTTTGGCACATGCTTTTCAAGTCAGTGACAAGGGAATGAGCGAGACAACAATCGGTCTTGCATCCTTGGTAAGACTTAGAAACGAGTAGTGAAAAAACAGTCATTAAAATGTAGCGCTGTATGGTTTGACACTTGTCTCAGGACCTGGGATATGGTTTAGTGTGTGGGAATGAGGAAGATGCTCAAGAAACAATACTACTCAGCTGTAACAAAGAGGGGCCCAGTATGGTTTTGCACATATTGTGTGACCCTTTGTCTAGACTTTTAAGGAAAGGGGTTGTGAATTTTCTATCCGTTGATGCTGAATGGGAGGTCTATTAGGAGCTTATTTGACAGATGCATGAATGCAAGACCCCATCATTGCTAGAGTTTCAGTTGGCAGGGCTGAGCCTGCCATTTCTGAGAGCTGATGTGTGAAATGATGTTTTGTGGTTTGCAGACAGGAGTGATTCCCATGTTTGTACCATTTGCACATCTTTTTGCTGCTGTCCTTACTGCTGCTCTCACGGGCTCCATGTATTATGTCATCTCATCTCCTAAAGGTAAAGTATCCCAAGTGGAATCTGGGCTGTCAATGATTGGCCCACTTGGGTTCATATACAATCAGGGTGTAGCTGAGGGAAAGGATTGATAACTAGTCATCACATATTACAAAGTGGATACTGGGTGGGGATCCTGTGCTCAAATATTTTGTGCTTCCTCAAAAAGTGTGGATACTTATCGAAAAAAGTAAAGCAATGACATTGATAGAAATTAAATTGATATTGTCCTCCTGAAGTTCTGTAATCCTGCTATTACTGACAATGCTTTTCTTTCCTAACAACATGCAAAGTTGCCATTATCAGTTGAGTAACTTGCCATTATCATCTTCAGAATCATTGGAGAGTCTTTTGTGCAGATGTAAAGATTCATGAGGCACTGCTATAATTGATCAATCCTTGGAATTTCGTTGATTCGCAGATCCGAAGTATGTGGTAGCTCCAGCCATTCGTGGTCCAAAAAACCGTAGAGATATTAAGGCGCGTGTAGAAGGTGAGCATGCTCCAATCTTTGTTTTTTGCATTGTCAATTTGTTGGCAGATTTTTATTGTACACTGTCATTGAGAGCAATCTGAGAAGCATTCCATTGCACAATGCAACAATGTACCATTTTGGAGGTTCTGAAACTTGTGCAGTTTTATTTCTTTTTGGTCATGTGTTGATTGCAGCATGGTATGCACGACGGCAACAAAAGAAAATCTACTCTCCACTTGTGGAGTCCTTATTAGCTTTATACCTCGGTCTTGAATGGATGCATGTAAGGCTCTTATCATGCTTCCACTTTTGAATGTATGGACTAATTTTGTATAAAACTAAATAATCTTTTCTGATATAAATTATTGTTCAAGCTTCTGATATAACCCATAAAGTGCAATTTGCAGTATCAATCAAACAAATATTGATGAAAGTCTGGGTTTGGTGTGTGCAGACTGGGAATATACTTGCACCAATTATTACACACACATTATACTCTCTGGTGATTGTGGGCAATGGACTCCGTCGGATTCATGATAACAGAGAGAAGCTCCGGCAACGGGTGAACAAAATAGCAGGCCAACAGTTAACAAGCCTTAAAGGAAGAGAATCTGGACCATGAAAAATCAACTAATGACATTATTGGTATTTAGCAGGTATTTTTAACAGTATTTGTACTCCTGAGTACTTCAAGTTCCTTCTTTCTAGTAACTGGTCTGCTTCCAGTTTCATCTACTTGTAGGGTCTGGGAAGGCAGTCTGAACTACTACTTGTGCTATATGTCTTCGATAACTAATTTAGTTTAAGTAGATGAGTGACAATACTACAGGTGATGGCTTGCACATCAAAATCGTGGTTTTGGGTTCTGGCACAAGACTTAGTTTACGATGGTCAATTTTAGTAGAGGGAGATTTTATGGTAGGTTGTGTTGGCGAGATTGTGTTGTTGCTTGCTTGGTGTGCAGAATTGGATACAGCATCTTGAGCAAAGAATTTTGCAGGATGACCTCATAGTGGGAGAGTCTTATGTGGATTTTGAGATGTAGTGCTAGATTTTGAGCTGTGCAGAAAGGATTGAGTCTTTGTAATTGGAATTGGAAGATCACAAGGTCTTCTGGATATTGACATCTGAGTAAGGATTTGTTTTCTGGGCAGGCCTGCCTTTGTATAAAACAAAACTTCAATTTGGAGGCTTCTTGTGCCTTGTGTATTATGGCAGGAAGTAGTAGTGGATTGTCAATGTGCTCTATGCTTTTCGGTGTTGCATTGAAAGCAACCATCTTTTTGCCCAAAACATCAACAACAATCACAATCAGGCTATTGTAACTTATCCTCCTTTCTGCTCTTAAATCAACAATTGAATGTTAGTGCTAATCGCTGTAGGAAGCTTTTGTGATAACCAACCCTGGACTTCTTTGGTAACACTAGAGTGGTCTCTTTAAATCCTTCCCAAAATTGGATTTTTCTGGGTTTGATCTAGTGTTGTCTCCTGGAACTGCTCCCAAATCTCTAGAACTCTGCAAAAAAACCTTAAGTCTCTTCTTTCCCAAGTTAGATCTGTCTGAAGATCAATACACCCACAACCAAAATATCAGTCTAGTTTAAGACATGCTTTAGATTCATTTCCATTATGCACAACTAAACAATTTATTCTGGTATAATATTAATTTGGTTAACTAGTGCACACAGTTCAACATTATGTAATATTAATTATGTACAATTACTCCCAACATTTCTAATTTGGCTTTCTTATTTGGTGAAAGCCTGTTTGTGTTAAAAAAAATTTCTGAGCAATGGGTTATCAAGCTTATAGTCATAGTCAATTTTGCCCTATTGATAGCTTTCAATATGACAAGTCCAAAGGTTTCTTTTGTTCATCTTTTAGATATATATCATCCATTATATCATCCATTACCATCCACTTTTCATCCATGGTTGATATACAATCACCTCATTGCAATACATGTTCATCACATTTCATTTTTCATCACAATTGAACCAAGTTCATCCGTCAGCATTCATCTTTCATGTGCAATGAATATTTGGAAGTTCATTCGAACGGTTCCTTGATGATCAACTTTATGGGAAGCTTTTATGAACTTTGTACAAGCTCTTTCCACCTAAGTATTTATGCTTGTGATAACAGTTTTTGCCCATTACATTGAGTCCATTCATCACAAAAACAAAAAAAAAATTCCTCCTAAATTATAGGTGTGAAGAAAACTTATATTCTCCAAGATTGGAAACTAGATTTCACAATTGGTAGAAAACTAATTATGAACGTTGCAATAGATTATTGTTACAATAGATCAATGGCTTATTGCAATGGAGTCAATATATGGATTCAAAGGGTAACAATAGAGCTCATTGGAATCTTTATACATGGTCATCCAAACCAAATTTGAGTACTAAGAACTTCAAGAGGAGAAAAAACCAAACAACAATATAATTCATGGTTCATTTTTTTCTACTTTTTTTTTTGCTTTGTTTAATTTTAGCTTTCAATTCAACATACTTTCCAGTGAGTATAATTTGGAATCCATTTTTCATCATCTTTGTCTGAATTAATTGGTTTTTTTGACCAATTTATTCTCTAAGGGCAAAGCGCAAGTGCCCAACACGAGTAATTCAAAACTGCATGTTATCACAAGATCAGGAATAGGTATTTAACATTGGACCAATATAAATAATCTAATTGTGTTTTCTAGTGAAGTAATCGAGTTGTATTGTCCAATTGCTTTTTAGGTTAAGGCTAAGTAAGGATGTCTTAATATGAAATGCATCATCTGAACCTCCGAGACATGGTCTTTACTTATGAAAAGTAAAGACAAAGCTCTCACAAAGGCACCTTTGTTTTGGTGGGGTGTTAGATACTATGACATTGTAGTAGTAAAAAGATATGAGGTAAAATAAAGAGTCCATGGGAATGACAACCTTTGTGGAATGAAAAATTGGTGAACAGCCCCATGGAACTTGTAAGTGAATAGAGATAGATGATAATGTGTTACCCATAATCTTTAAACCTAACCATGACTAACCACATGCCAACAGGTTAAATTAGGGTTATTCCACATTTCACCATTTGTGAACAAAATCGCAACAGCCCAATGAAGCATTGATGAAGTACAGAAGGATTCAAGTGCCAAAATGTCTGAAAAATGGAGTCATTAATTAAAACCAAATTTTAATTGTTCACTGGATGATCTTCCTCAATGACACAACTAAGAGCAGCTGCAATGTCTTGTGTTGTTTGTTTCTCCGAGAGAGAGATGTCCATCTGCAAAGGAAAGGATCATAATGTAATTAAACAATGTTCAAAAGCTCAATGTCCACATGATGTAAATTTTTTTTCTCCCACTAAATCTGGAAAATGCCACTACTGAATACACATATAAACGAATCTCACAGGTAGCTTTAGCCTTTCAATATTATGTTTGGAGAAAAGTTCTATCTACACTTTTCCTTCCCCAAGATTGACTTCACCTCTCTGTTTTGCTTTGAAGATTTTACACATTTGGGTGTCATTAGAGCAGTGCAATCACATGTATAAATTTGATGTTTCTTGCATGATTAAGTAGAGTAAATTTTTGATCTGTCAAATACCTTAGCAGCAAAGATGTCATATCGGTTGCCAACACAAGTGCGAATGTTCGCATGTTGCACTTGCAACTTGAGCTTGCACAAGGCCAACATCATGTCTGTGAATAGCCCAGGTCTATCTTTTGCTCTCAATTTCACCATCACTTGCTTGTTCTCCATCATCCTCACCTACTCCAAGTAAGCCAATACATGCATCAGCACTGATAAGATTCAACATTTCACATCAAGGAACATATTAACACAGAATGTAATTTGAAGCACAGATTGAATTTTTTTAAATATAATGGAATAATTATTACCTCAATCATAGGAACATCATCCATAACCGCTTTTGAAAGTGACACACCCGTTGAATCAAATTCAATGTCTTCAAGTTTGAGCAAGGGCATGTTATCAACACTGAGATCAGTCTCTGGGATCAATAGCTGCTCAAGCTCAATGGGCTTTGATGCATTATCAGCTGTAGCTGCACACGGTTCACATCCCTTGACACCATCAAAAACTGAAGGTGGTTGTAAAATGGTGTTGGACATGGTTGTGGCATTGGTGTTATGTTTCATTCTGATGTCTTGTTGCATGTCAATGAAGTCATCTGTGGTCATTGATGTTGTGTCACCCTGCAGCATGTGACAAAACTGTTATGAAGATCACAAAAATGAAACATCAAACCATCGGTCACTTTTTGAATGTGTGCGACAAAATTGTGTTTGCAAAAATCCAAATGAATTTTTGTACCTTGTGTTGTGTAAGGTTTTGCAAGCCATTGAGCCACATAGGAGTAAAGCTTGTAGCAGTTGATATTCGTGGCTTCTTCTTTGCTCTGTAATTCAACACTGCTGTATCGAACTCCATATGAAGAATGTTCTGCTTTCCTTCTCTTGCTCCTTTTTCAGTCTTCATGGTGTTTTGCCATACCAAACTTGTCTCTTTTTCTCCTTGCTGTTGCTTCACATTCTTTGGATTTGGATCAGTGCAGGTTCCCAAAGGTGATGAGTGTGGTGTTCTTAATGGGCCTGATTTGAAACCATTGACACCTTTCGTTGAGTCTTCAGAACTCAAAGCTTCTATCTCAATTACTGGATCTTGTTCAGCAGCAAACATGCTTTCAGGTTTTCTAAGTCTTTGTTGTTGCCTATGATTGTCAAAATCATTCTTCAGCTGTGAATTGCTATCACACCTTTCAAGATTTGGTCTCCAACTTTTCATTGGATCCGTAACTCTCAGTGTCATTTTCATTGGGTCACTACTAGACTGACTTGCAACTTGCGACATTTGCAACTGATCCAAAAATGGAATGGTTGGAAATGTTGAATCAATTTCCTCATCTAACTCGGAACAAATGGGCATCATGATTAAACTTTCATAATCATGCTCCACATTAAGTGGCTCTTGAGTACTGTGCACTGGGACACAACTTGATGGACTTGACAATACCCCTCTTGGTGTGGATGCTGTCCATTTTTGTTTGGCAATATCATGACTCAAAGATTTGACATGGTCTAAATCATAAGTGAAAGGTTGCATTGATCTTGGTGTCATGCATTTGGAAGATGACAGTGCTGCTATACGTTGCTGAAGTTGTTGCATGACATGAGTTGGGTTGGTCCCTTGCCAAAAATTGTCCACAAGTTCAAATGCAGGATCGTTCATCAGATTTGAGGATTTCATTTTGCCAGGATCCCTGACATGTGTGGCACATATGTTATAAGCTTGAACAAGTTTCAGACGGAGACGATCCTGTGATAACTGCCGCTGCAGCTGCTCATCAAGAGAAAGTGATTCTTTTGGCACTGGATGTTGTTCAAGTTTAGTCTTGTATTTACCATCTTGTTCGAATTGGTTTCCCAGTCTGTGACCCATGCTCAATTCTTCAGCTCTGAATGAAGACGATTTGAAGTTGCTGGCATCTGAGCATGGCATTAGTACATTGGATGCAAATGAGGATGCTTCTGGATCATCTGTACTTCCGGAAACAAACAACCCTTTGGAGAGATTATAGGTTTCCATGAATCAATAGTCCAGCAACATTTATATCAACAGCGCTCCAAGCTCCACCATGTCACATTCCTGCAAAGATTCACAAAGAAAAAAAGTTGTAAACCTGTGCAGTCCATGTAAGCAAAAGAAAGATATCCATGGATCACTTCTCAATCTCTACCTTGTTGGACTTTTAAATGGTTTTGGAAAGATGTGACAAGCAGGAGGACACATACAGGAGGCTCAGAGCTGAATTCAAAGAGATCTAAAATCTTGTAAAACACATTATCCAAACTTTATGTTCAAATACATGCATTCAAAAGGTTCAATCCTTCAACTATTTATGTCCAAATATTGCAACTTTAGATTGGAGATCTGACAAACAACCCATCATTCAAAATTCAACATAATATACACTCTACTACTACTACTACTACTGTAGGTACCATGTTACCTTGATGGAGCTTTACTGTCTTGACACAGTAGCAGCACACTTTACATGTTGAAGCTCTGAATATTTTGCAAATATCTTGCAACTTTTCGGAAATGGTTTTCAATTTCCCAAATTCATGAATTTTGTGAGCAACCCAATATCCTCCACACACACACACACACACACACACACTTTTGTTTAGCGCTGCAGGGACCTTCAAAATTGGAATTTAAGCCCAAGTCATGTTTACATCTGAAAAGCTCCCAACTCAGACTAGTTCCAACTGCAAATCACCCATTTCACAATCATCATGACAGACACAGACTAGTCCTGAGACAGACAGAAAGATTGACACAGTTGGGAGGACTGGATCATTTCAGGTTACAGCTTCAATCCACAAAGTAAGTATAGCAATTTTAATGGCACTCTCTGTGATTTCCACAAGCTGCTGGGCTGAGAGGGGAAAACCTTCCTCACTCGTTTGCAGGGGTTTTTTTGCTTGAATTTTGCAATGTAGACGAAGTGGCAATCATCATCCATGAGATGATTTAGCCAGATTTGGCAATAAGAAAATATGATTTTTTTATTTAAAAAATTAGTAAAAAAATCTGTCATGCCTCTATATTTTTGGCTATCTGGAGGAACATTGGGTAAAATCTAGCGATTTTATTTTGTGGGTGGGAGGGGGGGGGATTTGGCTACTATAAAACTCAAAAAACAATAAATTTTCGCCCTAAATTTATATTTTAAAAAAAAATCCCCTATTTCCCTTGGATTTGAAATCTAGTTAACATATGAGAGAGAGAGAGAGAGAGAGAGAGAGTTGCAGTGTCATTACTTTGCCTTTGGAAAAAGTTTGGCAGCTGAGCTACTTACTCTGCTACATGGTGTCACGAGGTGCCCACCACCAACCAACACGCAGACACAAACGTATGACAAATTTTACCGATTCCTTCAAACCGGGTTCAAAGGCGCAAGAGACTCTTGAAAGCTATTGGAAAAGTGATGGGAGAGTCGAATTATTTTCACATGACCAAATACATGAATGTTTTATGTCATGTCATGTGGAACAACAACAACAACAATGAGCAAGTGGGTGGGGTGGGGCGGGGAGAAATCCCATCAACAATGGGGGGCCCTAACAACACAAAATGTTCATAATAATGCACCACACAACCAAACCAAAACATGGGCACTAAATTTGTCCATGCTTTCATTTCACTAAAAAAATAAATTGGTTGTCATCCATTGAAAATGAATGAATGATGGGAGAGTCGTATTTCACATGACCAAATACATCGATCATGTCACGTCATTTGTAGGTAATGACAACACAAACAAGTGATAATCTGATTAACATGGGGGCCAGGCCTAGAACACAAAAAAAATGTTAATGTGCCACAACAAGAACAACAAATACAACAAAACATGGAGCGGCACATTCCATGGTACCATTTCACCAAATGATGGGAGGGTTCTATTTCACATGACCAAATACATCGATGTCATGTCATGTGTAGGTAATGACAACATGAAGGGGGGGGGGGGGGGGGGGGGGGGGGGGTCATGAGCGGGCTTGATGATTTGTTGGGACCGAAATTCCCGGGCCCCGCTCCCCCGGCAACGGAACATGGGGCCGTCACAAGCACGACCACAAGTGGGACGGGGACAGTGGCGCCACGTTTCGTAGGAGCGGCAATTATGATACGTAATGTACAAACTGCCTTTGACGTCCACGCACGTCAGTAAAAGGCATGAGCCCACTTCAAAAGTCCATTTGTCTGCTGCCATCACAAACAAGCCTTCTTGGACCAGCACATCACCAGAGTGAATGAAGAAGAAGAAGACGAAGAAGACGACTGGCTTGCATAAGTGGTCCATGGTAGCCTAGTGGGCTAGAGTGAAGGCTATTCTTTTTTGTTGCTGAACAACATTGAAATGTTTTTTTCAACATGGACCACGTGATGGATGATGGGATGGCTGGGACGGATAGACAGCCGCCACACAGTTGAATTGAATGAAGGATAGCCCACCCTACCCTACCCTAGGCCCACCAGGGCTCTACATGCTAACTGGGCCAAAATCTCACCATTGGCCATATTACCATAACTAGGGTTGAGAAAGACCCTTGGAAGTATTCCTACATCCAGGGTTAAGAGGTCCATGTTTTTTTCCATGGATAGTCTTCATTAGAAGTAAGGTTCTATGTCAAGTCTTAGCTAGCCTAGGCTTCTTCTTAAACCTTTGCCGGGGTTAGCTAGCCCTAATCTCTTCACCTTGGCTTGGGTTAGCTAGCCCTAGGTCTCTTAACTTGTCAAAGGTTTAACAACTAGCCCACGCTTTTGAAAATATTCCTTCCAAAAGCGCAAGTATCTTGCATGTGAAAATACCTTGAGATATGAATGACATTTTTCTAAAAGCCTAGTTTTATTGACCTTAGACAATGGAATGTTTCAAAACCCTAATCTATTCAAACCTTGGCTATGAGAGTATTCACATGGTTAGTGTTAAATATCCTGGTCTTATTGGAAATATTATTTTCAAAAGCCTAGGCTTTCTTGTTTAGACATTATATGAATAACTCATCTTACATTGAGTTTTTGGGCTTCCTAGTTGGTTTGCATATCGCCAAATTTGTTTAAGTCCTCTTGTGCATGATGGGCAATCAACCTACTTCACAAATTGAAAAAACAAACATTAGTTATCTACCTCAAAACTACGAAACAATGACCAAACCCTTTTGTGAGAAGGATGTCATTAGCAAGACTTTTCAATTTCCCATTAGCAAACATTTTGATTTCTAAAATTTGACAAAATTCATTATGATTAACATAATATTTTATTAATTTCAATTATATTAAGGCACACAATTTACAGTTCCAAAATAAATGTGTTATTATCAAGAAGAATCTTTTTAAATAACATGAGGTAGATATCATATGTGACAATAAGATTCAATGAAGTTGTGAACAAAAACATATAATAAAAACATTTCTTGAGTTATGGTAATATTGTGAAATTCTAAATTTCAAATTTCAAAATGGTGAATTTAGAATTTCAAAATTCAGAATGGTGAAAAATTCACAAGTCAAATTCTTGTTCAATCCCAATTCCCAATAGTCAAAAATAAATATTTATATAAAATTAAACATTTTGATGATTTAAACCAACTCAATTTCACAAAGTGATGTTTTCGAACCTTGGAGCTTTGAAACAAATGGGGCCACACAATACTTTTTTTTCCAAGGGTTGTCAACAAAGAGATAAAAATGGATACAAAATTGTTCAAGGAGGTCCACATTTCCATGACCTTAACTAGCTGCCTATTATTTACCTTCCCATGTCATTCATAGATACAAAGATTTGCAGGTTTTTGAAATGAAATTTGCAAAACCATGTAATTTTAATTTTTATTGAAGTAAAAAAGGACAATAAAGTGGCATCTACAAATTACCATGAACTTCTTCTAAAATAAAAATAGGTACTAAGAGGAAACATAAAAATTGTTTCAAATTAATTAGTTGGAACTAATTAAAACCATTGAAATTAAAATTCCTTTGGTGTAAAAGGTTAACACACTCTCTATTTAGACTAATTTATATATACATATCTTATATATAAATTCATTTAGTGCGTGCGTCTGTCCGTCCGACACGCGAGTTCCGCGTTTTAATTCACCAGCAAAACCTTCGGTTTCTGCGGTCCAGTCCAGACACGAGAGCTCATTTTAGGGTTTTGCCACAGCTACAGTGTGTCCGTCCGTCTGTCTGTCCGTCCAGGTCCTCAAACCCATATCCCAAAAAAAACCCATACCTTTTCGTTTCAGGTCTCAAGAAATGAAGGGTCTGTCTATTTAGAAACATGGGGCAGGCGTTCCCTGGTAGCAAAAGGAAAAAAAAACACTGCCCGTTTCCTATGTAACTTCCTCCTCCTGTCCCTGGCAGCAAAAGGAAAAAAAAACACTGCTCGTTCCCTATGTAACTTCCTCCTCCTGTCCCTGGCAGCAAAAGGAAAATTCGAAACAGGGCAGGGGCAGGGGCAGGGCAGGGCGTCCAGGGCAGTAAAAAATAAAGAGTAAAAAACAAAAAATAATAAAAAACAGTGGCCAAAGGTTACGGGCACCCACGGGGGACTTCACAGTGGCCTTCGGCCATGGGCACCCACTAGTCTTATATATAAATTCACTTAGTGCGTGCGTTCGTCTGTCTGTCCGATGCGACAATTCCGCGTTTTAATCCGCCGGCGGAACCTTCTATCTCTGCGATCCGGTCCAGTCCACTGCAGGGTGTAACTTCCTCCTCCTGTCCCTGGCAGCAAAAGGAAAAAAAAACACTGCCCGTTCCTTGTATAACTTCCTCCTCCTGTCCTTGGCAGCAAAAGGAAAATTCGAAACAGGACAGGGCAGGGGCAAAGGCAGGGCAGGGCAGGCAGGGCAGTAAAAAATAAGAAAAAATAAAAAACAGTGGCCTTCGGCCATGGGCACCCACTAGTATATATAGTGTTCAACAAGAATAATATCGAAAAAAATTAAATATTTTCCATTGGTTGTACATGGTTTTAACAAATTGATAATGTGATGTATGTACCTATGATTAATATGATATGGAATACAAAAGAGCAAGATGGGACATTACTTTAAAACTAGGCCAAAGTGGCTAACCCTAGGCCAAGTTGCCAAAAAAAACTCTAACCCTTACGCAAATGCTCAAGCCAAGGTTTGACATGTCTTGGCTTGGAGTAAAATTTCTTAGGTCATGATCCAAAAAATTTAGTGTAACACTAACCCAAGACACATTGATCTTTAAATCATGTTCTTGCTTCTATGGCTTAAGGTTACTTCACATTGGGCTCAAGGACATTTGCATTATCTTGTTTGCAATACATTTGGCTTAAAGTGTTCATGGGACTTTTGGCTTAATGTAAATATGTAAGACATTTAGTGAGGTTCATGAAACTTTTGGTTTATTGAATTGTTTTGTTAAGGCATCATTACACGTAAAGATTACATATGTAAATATTAATACATTGTCATTTTTCATTGATTAAATCATACAATGTCATGGTCAACTTTGATTTTTTATTTTTTCAATGCACATGATCAAACAAAAGCCTAAAATAAAGTTTGTCCACAATTTTATAACAATTAAACTATTGAAACCAACTTAAATGTTCAACTTTATGTAATGGTATTATAAATTATTGCCTTTCATCAAATAATTTGATTGTGAACCTATTTTTATCAAGCCTCTCCAAATATTAAAAAATATAGCCCCTAATTTTCATGTATTCATGAATGCTCAATTCAAAATTGGTTCAACCCATACACTATTCTTGAATTTGTTTTAGGCCAAAGGGCATGGTAAAAGAGGGGATTTCAATAAATCATATCCTAAATTCCACAAACTAATAACTTGTATTTTAGTCATTTTGTTGTAATGGTGAGTAATGCATTAGCACCAAGGAAATGAAATAAGGGGAAATGATTGTGTATTAAATGCAATGTATACAAGTTCATGAGGTGTCAAATATGGTTTTTTGCATCTACATTAGTAATCATTTGCAATTGCAATAGTCCATATGTTATTTATTTGCGACCTTTTTAAAAATTTACATTTATAAAAAGAAATTTAAAAAGAAGGTTACATATGATATTATTATTTTTCGAAAACATTAGAAACCCCCATACAACTTGTGGGGAAAAATCAAGATTCTTTGATGTGAAATGCATTCAATTCAAGAAATTAACTTTTGAAATATTTTGTAGTCAATTTATAAATTGTTATACATGTATTGCTTTTCAAATATTTAAATAAAATGATTTCATCTAACATATATCATATGCACATTTTCATGGCTTAACAAACCATATTCTCATCATGCATCATCATTGTACCATCATCATTATAACATGATATAAGTTTGGATTGCAAATTTTCCAACTCTATTTTAATCAATTCATTGGAATTTCCCATTTTAACACTTATAAAATAACTTTAAGAGAAAATAAGTTGAATGCCAATCAGTTTCAATAAACATGTAAATCTTAATAAAACACACTTTGAAATTATGAAATGTAACATAAAAATCATGACACAAAAAAGTAAATTTATGCACATCAAATAACCAAACATCTTTTGCATTTCTAGTAAATCCAACTTTTAAAAAAAGATCTTGAATAAGGAAAAAAATCATTATAATATCAATTGAAAGATCATTGGTTCTTTTCATTCAATTATTAGGATGGGTTCTTGTTGTCTAATCTGTGGATTTGTTTGAATTTGTTTCTTCTTTGTTTGAAGATATGGGAAAAAAAATTCAAATGTGTTGATTATTTCACACCATAATGCCTAGCTTGGTTTTGCAACAAGGTGCGTAATGATTATTATTTTGTAATCATTTACATTTGGAAGTAAAACTAACAATATTTTTACAATTTAACATTATGTTATATGACAAATCTAATGTGCTTGAGATTTTCTTTCAGATTTTTGGCATGAAATCAAACTCTTTTTTTTTATTTGAAATTTTGAAAATGTAATTCTTTAGTGCATAAACAAGTTAAGTATTATAATATTTCTTGAAGTTTTGCAAATTAGGGCAAAAGGGGCTTTAGGAAAAATTGCTTGTGGATGTGCTTAAATTCCTTTGTTTGAACATGACAGAAGGCAAATTTTATAATTGTGAAATTCAACTTGTGGAAAGAAATCAACAAATTGTGCACATATTATATTGAGGTACAAGAAACTTGCTAAAATGAACATTATAAAAGATGATGCATGGGCATCAACATTGTGGGTGCAAGTTGTTGCAGTACAACCAAAAGTTTCTTTCAAAGGTGAAGTAAAAAACATTATGAAATATCTCATCTATCATGTTATATTTGAGAATGTGGCAACTACAAATCATGCTTTATTGGAGAGATTTTGATTTCCAATGCTATCATTGCATGTTTGGATTTCAATTCATAAATTACATTTTTTCAAGTGTTAATGATTTTAGTTTGATGATTTTTGAATAATTAAAAAGAAACTCATTTGCCAATATTATTTCAAAACTCATATGGAATGAAAGAGTAAATGGAGCTTGTCCAAGTACTCCATTCTTTGCATTCTTCAAACAAGTATGCTTACATTTCATGGATTTTGGCAACATGCCAAAACAAGTGTTAAAAGGGCAATGACAAAGAATATTTGATTTGATACTATTTTGAAACTTGTATAACTTTTTTGATGTTTATTATATCATATGGTTATTACCAATTGATTGTTTATACATGGCCTATACACATTTTCATTACAAGTTTGGAACAATTTTTTTCATAAATGAATGAAATCACTATAGTCATAATTCAAGTTTGGCTTTGGAAATCAAACCTACTTCTAGTCTAGTTCCCAATAACCTTGTTTAGAACTGAAAATTAACAATTAACATTTGGCTAGCCCCTTCCACTAGTTTTTTGCAAATTTTTGCAAATTTCTTTTTCAAAAGTCAAGGGTCTAAACATTTTGATTCCAATTCCACACAAAATTGAAACCCTAGGTTTGGTTCTTGGAAAAAAAAACTCTAGTTCCAATTCTAGAAATTAGACTCAATTCTAAGCAATTAGGTGTAAAATTGACAATTCACCCTTGGTTTAGCAAGTGATTGTAGTAGTTTTTCTTGTTATGATTTGTTTTTCAAAAGTTTTGGTTTCAACTTGGTTAAATTGTGCTATGTTAATGCAAGGGAAAATTTCCCTTTTAAAAAAAATGCATAATTTGTTTTTTGTAATTTCTCTCCTTGGAAGCTACAAAATTCAAATTTTACTTTCAAATCATTTGTTACTTTACATGCATAAGATGTCATCAATATTATTGGTTGAAGATCAAATGCATCGTCAATTTTACTATGGTTTATAAAAAATATAAAAATATAACACATAGGTTTTCACTTGCAATATTAATGTGTGGTAGGTATTAAAATTTGCACCAAAACCCTAGTGAATATCATGTTAGGTATCAAGGTTGATAACTGCAAGTATCAAAAAAACTAAATACTTGGTTTTGATATATAATTATGGTTATTATATATACATATAATTTTTTGATTTTTGATTTTTTGATTTTTTGAAAAAAATCAAAATCCACTTTTAATATTGTTGGGTCTTTCTCATTCTTTCATGAAACTTGACAATTTTTTTAAGTTTTTGAAATACTCAAACTTGATCATTCATTGAATCTTTTTTTATTATTAATATTCAAACCTAATGGTTATTTCATTTTCAAATACCTGAAACTATAGGTTATTTGATTTTCATGGCCAATGTCTAAATAAAATAAGGTTTTTAAATATTGAATTTTCTAAGGTCAAATGAACTAGGTTTTTAGAGAATATTTTTCATATCTTAGGGTATTCCCACATGTAAGATAACCAAGCATTCAAAAATAATATTTTCAAAAGCTTGGGCCAATTTGACCTTGGCCATGGTTAAAAAACTTGGACTTTTAAGTAATTTTATTCATAAACTAGGAGTATTCCACAACCATTTTTCATCGAGATAACTTAAGCTTTTGAAATGGACCTTCACAAAAACTTGGGTTAATTAACCTTGGCTAGGGTTTAAAAGCTTGAGCTACTGAACATGGGCTAGTTAACCCAAGTAAAGGTTTAAAAACCCATATTAACTAACCTTGACCAAGGTTAAGAAACTCGGGCTAGCTAATGTTGTCTAGGGTTAAGAGCCTAAACTAAATAACAATTTAACATAAAACCTTGATTATAGTGAAGGATATTTGTGAAAAGCTTGGGCTTTTGATCCCTAGACATAGGACTAGTCCCATAGCAAAAGGTCTTCCCACCCTTAATTATGGGAGTATGGTCACAAGTATCACTACTAGTGGTAATAATTTTTTTGTTATTGGTAGGTTGGGCCCCTTTACTATTGGTTTGGATTTCTTGAAAAGAAAGGGCTTAGCTAGGCCATCCTCAAATAAGGATGGAGGTAACACATGTATTTTGAAAAACATAAATATAAAATACATATTAAATGATGACCCAAAATCAAATGCTTTCAAATATTTGAACTTTGGCACATGTAGTGCACCTTAGGCATGTGGCCAACCTTAAGTTGGCTAAAGGTTATAAAATATACATATTTTAGCGTCAACTTTGAAGTAGGGTAGGGTACTTGGACATTTTTGAAATATTCCTATGGTTAGTGGTGATGGCATTTATGTTATTCCATAGTTAACACATTATTTGATTAAGGTGTGTTCCATAGCATAATTGGTGTTCCCACTTTTGATTCACATCATAAGAGTGTTCCATGAATAATAAAGATTGTTCCTCGCTATTGATTCACATCACAAGAGTGATTTAGATCCCAAGTGGAATTGGTAGAATCCAAAAGTGGAAACAATAGATGATTGCATGTCCTAACAAGGAAAAAACCTAAAAAGGTACCTTAATAAGACACCAAAACTAGTTACAACATTTTCTTAGTCCTTTGTGGCCAATGTTCTTTTTTTCTTTATTTTTTAAATTTGGTATGTCACATGAAGGACTTTTAGGTAATTGAAATGTGTCAAATTGGCAACCCTCAAAATTTTTGGGGTGTGCAAATGGCTATGTATGTTTAGCTAGGGTTGAAAACATGTTATAAAATCAAATTCAAATAATGAAGTTGAAAGACAACAACATGGAATTGTATATATGCAAATTGGTGATCAAGAGGAACTCAAAGTAGACAAAATGGAAACTAAATGGAACTCCATGTAAATGAGAGCCCTTTCAAAGAAATAATTCTAATTAAAAAATGAACCTTGCAACTTGAGTGCTAAGAGAAAATGGGCCTTGCAAATTAAAATCAACAACCGTAAATGGAAGACAAGTACATTTGTCTACAATATTCAATTTGTGGCATTGTTGGTAGTCCAAGTAGGACCCATGAAACCTCTAGGCCCCAAGTGGACCCGACCAAAGTTTTATAATACCCACTTGTATATGTAGACATGATGTTCTCTTTTGACTTTTTATGAGGTAGAGTATACTACTATGAAAATCTAGGCAAAGCTAGATCATGGCATTGTGTGTTTGTTTATTATTGTTCACATATTCATTCCTAATCATTATATAATTAATGATATAGAAAGAGGATACTTACATAGGATTAACTTATATATTCCTCATCAAGTTAGTTATAATGAACTAGAAATTTTGATAAAGCAAGAGGCGAACTTGTTAAATTTGTGGACACTTTGTGAAGAGAATATGAATAGAAGTTGATGTTAGGTGCTTTAACATTTTGTTTCCACTCTAGATGAGTTTTTTTGTTGCTTGGCCTACATTAATCAAATTTAGTAGTTCAAGTGTTGCTCATTCCATCTAACACAATTATTTGTGAAGGTGAAATTTTCAAAACATAATTGGGTGAAAAGTGATTGTAAAAGCAAATTAAAGTTCAAGACTTGGATGCATTGATGCTAGTACCATTGTGTGGAAAAGAGGTGAAGGCCATGGATTGGCCTAACATCTTTTATGTTTGGGGTGGCATGAAGAATTACAAAGTTGTGCTTTTAAGTAGAAATTCATCTTGATTTTCTTGCTATTAATCTATTTTTATAGGTTTTTAAATTTCAATATATTGAGTGTAAACATTCAATTAAGACCCCCACCCACCTCCTTGGTGTTTTGCTTTGAAAGAATGGGTTACCCATGCAAGATGATATAGCATAATTGAATTGATGATTCAAAGAAAAAAATTTAGAATCAATATTTACAAGTGAACATAAGGCTCTTATGACCTAAAGAAATGTCACACTATATTATTATGTACATGTGTATACGAAATAAATGTACATCAAATGAATATAAATTATTGAAAATATATATGTACAGATTAAACTAAAACGTTTCTTTGTGAATTTCTACAACTTGGCAAAAAAGAAGTTACAAAAGGTACAAACCAATGTTGGGTGGTTTTCACTTGCTAATTAAAAATGATCTATGGTTTTCTATGAGAACTGGCGATGAGAATTGCCATGAGAACTGGACTAAAGGGAGGTGAACATTGCCTAATGGAGTATTTTCATTTTTTAAGCATATCATATATTGAACAAAAATGGTTTCAGTCAAAACATACCAATCATTTAAGCCAAAAACTTGATTGATTCTATTTTGATTGAGTTGATTGCTAATATGTAGGTGTCCATTTTGACAAAAATGATTTAAAATATTTTTTAATGCAACAATAATACTTTTTGATAATTATAATAAACAAATCTTTTAAATTTTAGATTTTTTGGATTGGATATAGATGTATTTTAAACATAATCATACTCAACTTGTGACTTCAATGCCCAACAAAATATTGCAAAATATATAAACACACATTTGGGTGAAAGCACATTAAACCCCCCAAAGTTTAGTTACAAGTATAATCTTTCTATAATTATTTCTTGTAATAAAATATCGAGATCATATTTTGGAATATTTTTGCTTGTTTTAAGTATATTTAATTAAATTTATAGATTTTATTGTTCATTATTTTAAAAAATTCAACAAACATTGAAAAAGTTGAATGTATGGAATATATTATTGAAAAACCAATACACCTCACAAAGTTTCAAATTTGCATATTTACTTCAAAACTAGGGTTGTGGGTGGACTACATAGGTGAATTCTTTTATGGTGTATGGTATTGATATACATCAACTAAATTTAAGACCATTTAAAAAAATTAATGTGGATGAAATTCCATTCAAAAAATGTGATTTTACATTTATTTAGCAATAAATGAATTATATATTTTTAAAGGAAATAACCACTACCATATCCAAGAAAATGAGATTTTATACATGGTTATTGCATTATTTTTTCAAATTTTGTTTGTTTGGTAATGTTTCATGAACCACAAACATGAAGCCTTTTGGCCATTAAAAAAATGTAAGTTATATATTCTATGTACATTAATTTTATCCAATATCTTCATCCAACCATTGGATCAAAAATAATTATGATGTAAAATGAACTTTGAGTTTCAAAATGTTATCATGCAAAATTTTAAGTTTTTTTATTATGTTTCAAATAGTCAAAGGATGCCATCAAGATTTAAGCTTACTACGTACTATGTACTCATTATACATCACCTTTTTAAGTGAAAGTGGTTCACCTTCAATGTGCTTTCATCCTTTTTTTTAATATGCACAATATAAACTTATTACATGATTAATTAATTTCATAATTTTCCATCAAAATGTACTATAATTAATTAACTACTTGTGTCAAAATGTATATGATTTAAAAAATATTACTTGACATGTCAAAATGTTTATGATTTTTTTTAATTGATTACATAATCAATGTATGTGTTGGATATTCCAGGTATACTTTGTCATGTTCAATTCAATTATAATGTCATTTCAAATTAGTCATATCAAATTGGAAACACACATCCTTTTCAATTTATTGATAATGAATTTAATGAGTATTTATGGACAAGTATGGTTGGTTCCACGATCACTGGAGTCAAAATGTAAAGGCCATAAAAACCATGTATTTGTAGTATTATGTTGATTAATAAAAAAATTGGCATCCTTTTTTATTCATGTGCTCCTTGGAATCCATGTTGATGCATTCAAATTGATTGAGGATTAATTATTTTTATTTCTCATTGGTTTTGTATAAAAAAATTGACCTTCTCTTAGATCCTTTTAAAAGTAGATGCAAGGCACAATATACACACTTTGTGTCAAAATGGATATAGATAACATCAAATGTGACCACAAATAAAATTTCACTTCTTTTGATCTTTTAAAATTCTCATTTCATTGAAATTTAAATTTTTAGATGATATATAAATCATGAATATTCAATGACTACATAATTGCATTTTTTTGCAAATGTGCACTAACAACCTTATAAAATTTGCATGAAACATCTTATTTGATAGAAGTGTACCACTTTTAATTAGTTTTTAAACTCATTTTTTTGGAATGATAAAACATATTTAATGGTTTATATTTGCCATGGAAAAAAATTTTAAAACCTAAAACAACATAATCAACACTATTATAATAGCACAATTTTCATTACCATAAGATGATGTACTATTGAATATTTAAATTTCATGTAGTTTGAATTCCATGACCTCAAAACAAATTAAACGTTTTGGTGACATGATGATTATTGCTTGTTGTTATTTCTTTGTATGTGCATATTTTCATTAACAAATGTTTATGAAAATTATCTTTAAATGTTGTTTGTTACAATTTTTATTTTGTGAAAGTTCTTACATGTCAAAATTATACTTTAATTAAGAATTGAATCATTATATGCATTAATTTCAAAACATAATCATAAATTAAAATGTGAAACATTGTTGATTGTCAAAATTACCACCTTTTGATAGTTTTGTCTATGCACTATACCATGCATCTACTTTCTAATGAATGTTCATTTGATTGATTTGTATGCAAGCACTCTTTGAATGTTTAAACTTTCATTCAAAGTGTTGATATACAAATGTGTGAAAATTTGATGGAAATTTTTTGGTTCTAGGAACAAAAAAAGGTTTTAAATGTTCAAATCTTAAATGTCATGAGCCAACAAATTGACACAAACTAATATTATAACTTCAATTGCAACCCCAATGTTATTTAATTCAGAATCTTATGGTTTAAACCAATGTTAGTTAGGTTGGGGTTTTTTATAAGATCTTTCAAGGTGGGGTCTTATGTTATTACAACAAAAGGTGTCCTTGTACATCCAATGACTTCATTAGACTTTGAGTGAATTCACTAGTTGTAATGAACCTTAGTAACGATGTAGTAATGACGAGACTAATGAATTGCACCCACATTTTGTAATGTGTTTTTTATAAAATGGATGAATTGTTAGTTTCAAGTCCATGGAATATTTTCAAAAATTAAAACCCAATGTTTTTGGGGTTGAGTTCAATTTTTACGATCGTCAATTATCATGTGAATAGTTTTCGGTTTTATTAATCCCATCAATTATGGGATTAAAACATGATTGGTTTAAAACCTTTTTGACATTTAGTAGCATTGAAAAGGTAGTCTCCCTCACATTGCCAATAAAGGGGGAAAATCCAATAATAACACAAAAACAATGTCATGTGACAATTGTAACATGCCATTATGCCGAAATGTTGAAAAAATAAGAAAGAAAAAAGATATTTTGTTTGACATGAATAGATTATTTTGAAATAAAATATCAAATTTTAAGTTGTGGGTGATCAAGTTATGGGTGCCCACTTTCAACCATATTGTTTTTGGCCCACTAGTGGTATCTAGTGATGGATAATGGATCTTGAATGAAAGGAATGATGGTTGAAGCCACAATCTTATGTCAAAGTAGATAGCCAATTTTTTTAAGGAAAAAATCTTGAAATTATGGGGGCCAAAAAACATGTATGAATGAATGAATGAATAAGTCTATGATGTTTGCAGCATCAAATGTTTATTTGTTATGATATTTGTTCTATTTAGATTGCCACTTAATTACTTATTAAAACCTAGGTTAATTGAACTTCACAGTATGTGCATGGTTTGAAATTTGAAGACATAGGAGTTTGGAACTTCCAACTTATACCTAAGTCTTTAATGATCAAAGTTCCAATGGCTAACCTTCAATGAGAAAAAATGGAAGCTTCAACAATCGTCCATCAATTTCATCATTATTGCTTGGGTGTTCATTATGCAAATCAGAGGTTACACCTTGCTATTACTTCAATCACAAATTATTGCAAAGTTTCAAATACATATGAGTTAGCTTTTGATCTTGTATGTATATAATAATGTTGTAATGGATTTTTTTTTTAAAAATTTAAAACAATTGTAATTGTTGGTTATTTGAAAAATCAAATAATTACACAACATTGGTTATAGGTTGCAATTGCAAGTTAGGACATATGTTTGATTTCATTTCTTTTCATTTGTTGAATTTGCACACTTTGTGTGTTTTGTTGGTTGCAAGATTGTGGTTGTGTTCAATGTACATGTGCAATCCTAAGTTTAAAGGTGGTGCGGTTTTACTAATTTGTAGGCATTTGTTGTGTAACCTTCTTTTTTTAATGTTGCCTCTAAAGCCTCTACCAAATTTTGAATATTGATTTTTTTTTTCATCTCCTTCTAACATTGTGATTGTTTTAACTTCAAATGGCCCTATTGGCATTACACTCGCCTTTAGTAATGATGGCACATTTGCATTTTCACTTGAATGTAAATGGCATATTGACCAACCTTTAGGGTGAAAGTTCAAGGCAATAATCAAAGATATTGTGTAAAAGGTATTTGTGCTTTATGTTTGAGAGAACCATGGGAATATAGAACTTTGATAATCTTAGAGACCCATTGTTCCTTGATGTTGATTTGACTCAAAACATGAAACAAAAAGAAAATAAGAAGAAGGAATGGGAGCTAAATTAGGTGTTCCAAAGCATATGGGCTATAAAATTTCCTTTAGTTTAAAGTTATTATTGGTCTTGCTTGTAGAATGACCCAAGTGAAATGAAAAATCTAAAATGAGGTATAAAAGATTTTATTTTTCTTTGCAAAGCATGTAGAAGTCATCACAAAACAATAACTACACATCCAAAGGGTGATTGTTAATCAATATTGTATCGTGAGCTCCACTAGGGCCGACGTGTAAATAATGAACCACAATTTGTTGCCTCTCTTGGCTGAATTGTTGTGGCAACAAGTTACAAATGACAATCATGTAAAATGGAAAAGGCATTTTGTGTAATTCATCATGATTTCCATTGTTGAAACTAAAGCAACTAATGACAAACTTTGATAGTTGTTAGGAGTTCTTCAATCTTTTTGAAATATTGAACAACCTTCACGAACATTAGTTCAACATCATTAGTTGGAACATGGTTGAAGCCATGCATTCTTCTATCCTTTGATCAATACAAAATGCTCAATTCATCAAATTATCTTTCGCAATGAAGTGATTACTATTGCTAGCTACTCATGGATTTCAATCCATGTGACTATTGTGAAACTTTGGAAAGGTTTTAATCAATCCCAATCCTTTTAACATTGAAACAAGTTGTTGAAAGTTTTAATGAAGTTGACAATTTGATAAAGATCGTCATGGATTTTGTGCTTGTATATGCTAGTCTTTTAAAGTCCAACTCGTCTTCAAATTTTGTTTTGGTACAAATAGTGTAATGACCTTCTAGGGATTGAAGATCAATGTTATAGTGTAGTTTCAAAAAAAGACACACAACCTTCCTATTAGGTGGGTATTGTGTTGCATATCAAATGGGTAGAAGCACATTAAGGTGAACCAAAAATAGTAGAGTAAGTCCATTCCAAAAGTCCACATCTAACTTATTTAAAACACAAAAAATAGATTTAATATCAAAATCCTTTAAATGATGTTAAAGCTAACATATTTTTCCATGTCCAAGCTCAAATGACCCTACTTGAAACCTTTGAAACAATTCCATTAACTTTTGGTTTTGAATAACATCAATTTAGATATATAAATGGACTTTTCAAAATCTTCCCATTTTAATGTACAATATTTTCACAAATATGATTTTTTTTCAACTTTATTTGACTTAAAGTATGATTACCTTTGAAAATATTATGTCCCAAATATCCAATTGCATTGTAAGCAATAAATCCACAACCATTAATTATGGAGTGTGACACATGACTTGCTTTAATTGTAAAATCCACCTTTAATTAATTATTGACGATTTTGGTATAATTATTTCAATTTGGAAGCATTGGAACTGAAGTTTCACTTACTTGAATCTTATTCCTATATTCTTCATGATATATTTAGGTTTTATGGAATAATAATTGTCCAATCTATAACAAACTACCACTATGACATTCATAATAATCCATTATAATGTGCAATTACCCAATCAAACTTGGTTCTACAAATTATGTATTGGTTGTCCCTCGTTGTAAAAATTGAACTGCAATATCTTATATAGTCAATTTACAACTATTATCTATAGGTTCTTAAACATTTATTGGATAAATATAAGTTGAATGATTCGAATAAAAGGCCCATAAGACTTTGCATACATTTAAACACCTCATATTTGAATTTGTTCTAGCCAAATGAATTTTGCACATGTAAAAGTTGTTAGTTGATAGGTTGTGCACATGTTTGATGAACAAACAACCAATGTTAGGACAAAAGCCAACCTAGAACTATTGTGTGATGTTGAGACTTTTCTTGGTTTAAGTTATATCCACTACTAGGAAACATGGGTCTAGTTTACTAACCCATTTCACCAGGATGCCTTAAAAGTGAAATGGGTTCAATAACTAGTGTTTTAGTTTAATGCAATTTCACCATGGGTGAAATCATTGATGCTTAATTTGTCGAAGTTCATTTTTTTGTTATTCAAATTGTTTATAAATTATTACAAACAAACATTCGTATATATATATATAATGTAAAAAATTTTGAATTTGTGTATTTACCAGTTATTAAAATTTGGTACTCATACAATTTTTTTTAACAGTTATAATTTATATTAAATTTATTTTCATAAATGAAAAGACCTTTCCAAAAGATTAGATGAAAATATGATTCAAAATAGAACTTAATAAAATTTATAATACCAAAAATATTATGTGTGTATAAATTAGTAATTTTTTAATTTATATATAATGTTAGTATTTTACATAATATTAAAATTAGATGATAAAGTCATTTACCCTAAAATTGAAATAATTCAATATAGTTACATTTTTTGTTATTGAAATTACTTTCAACACATATTAAAATTAGTATTTTAATTTATTAATTTACTAAAATTGTATGTTTATCTGTTTATCAACATCTTCAGTCATACAACTTGAAAAGAATGTTATAATTTTAATATAAACACCATTTTATAAAATTCAAAATTCCTTAAAAAATGAAAATTTACTATAAAAAACTAAAGTAAAACCCTTGATTTAATTTGTAGTAGTGTCAAGGCAAAATGTGGGAGTGGTAAGGTGTTTGTTGATGCCACAAATGATCAAACTATACTTGAACCTATCCTAATAAAACACACAAAAAAACTGTTGGCATGTTGAAGGTCATGGAAAAAAAATGGAAATTAAACATTTCAACAAGGTATATGATTAAAAAAAATTTAATTCACCTTTTAGTGTTAAATGTGCTTGGATCTGTAGCACATGTAATTTTGTTTTATTTGAGTGATGAAATGTTGACATTGTTTTGTTCAATTACCTTAAAGGATTCATGAAAATAATTGGTGGAACAATCAAGTTGTACATGGTAAAAAAAAGTAATAGCCAAGGTTTATATATATACATGATATATTGAATCATGAAAAAAATCATCTTGTGAGATATGTTGCTATTAAGGCCATCGAAAGGTTTGTAGTTGTTGGTCTTGGTAAGGAAGAGGGAATTCTAGAATAATCTTGATAAAAATGTCATGTTAAATCAAGAAACTATTATAAAAAAACAAGTTCGATGTTAATGTGATGTTTAATTTTTTTGCATAGGAAACTTCATAATACATGGAACATATAGATTGCAAAATAGTGAAGACATTACATCTTCTTTTCATTTGGATGTGTTTGACATCATTTTGAAATAAGTTGTCTTTATTCTTTGATTTACAATTTAATATGGTTGTTATTAGTTGATATGCATGTCTTTTTATATATAGTAGTCTCACGATATTCTAGGTATCAATAGCAAATCAATAAGTATAGGGAATTCAATGTGATCCCTAATTCATCAAAACATTCTTGACCCATTGTCAATTGTAACATGTACATGGTGAAACACCTACAACTTTAATGTACCATAGGCATGATTAGTTCATTGATCCTCTTCTTTATCCATTTTTCTCTTAATATCTATACATAAAATTAAGGCCCTAATCAATATTGTTTTGATTTGTGAAGTGGGAAGGAATATTTTACATTTGTAGAATAAACAATTATGAATTGAGGATGTTCTTGAATTGTAAGGAAAGAACATAACTCATAAAATAGTTAAAAGCAAATTTGGTCATCAAAACCTTTTTGGTATTTGTTTAAAATGGGATGAAAATGTTTAACCAATAAACTTCAAGACTTAATCAAAGTAGTAAGAATTGAATTTTGCGTGTTTTTTTTGGATTTTATTTTAATAAGTGATTTTTAAAAAAAAGGCATAATCATGCAAATTCAAATATAAAATGTTGTGTAATTCAGTTTTTTTTCAATGAAATAAAAGATGGCACATTTTGATTTAACCAGACACATTGTGATGACAATAAGCATAAAAAAAATTAAAGGATGAATTTATAATTTTTTGTTTTGCTTTCAAATTTGTAGTTGTTTTATTTCTTTGGTGATTTCTTTATTTTCAGAAACAATTATTGTGCAATCCTTTAAAAATTATCAATGATATTTTGACATATATTTATTCAAGTATATTGGTTGACAAGGCTTCATATGTTTTGTTTATTCATCTTCCAACGTTGTCCATAATGGAACATTCACCCATGAAGGGGAATAACATTGCATGTTTTTCAAACTTGAATTCATGATGGCCAGTCCCAAGTTTCAAAGGGATCCTAGTTTTGTCAATTGGAACTTTGTTGAAGGAATGGTTACATTAAGACAAGTGAGGTTTGTCCACCTATGATTGACACATCTCATAACAATGACAAACATTGGAGGTTAAATAATCAATTGTCATATGTCAATTTCAACTTCTAATTCATTCATGTTAGCTTGTAGATTATTCAACAAACTTTAAGCTATTACTTAAATTATTTTATTTTAAATTAATATATGTTATTTCAAATTATTCTTTAAGTTATTCAAGGTCATTCTACTTATAAATTATTTTATCCCAAGTATAATAACTTAGAATAATCTAAAATAAAATATAGTGACCTAAGGTAAAATAATTTTAAATAAAAAATAATAACCTATGAAAAAAATTAAAATACCTTACAATAGCTTATGATATTATAACATAGAATATCCAACAATAATTTATAATACAATAATCATCAATAGTTGTAATATAACATGTAATAACCAACAATAACTTATAATACAATAACCATTAATAATCATTAACAAAATAATCATCAATAACCAATAATAAAATAACCACCAATATCCATTAACAAAATAGTCATCAATAACCACTAATAAAATAACCACCAATGGTTTACAATGGAATAACCACCAATATCCATTAACAAAATAGTCATCAATAACCACTAATAAAATAACCACCAATGGTTTACAATGGAATAACCACCAACATCCATTAACAAAATAGTCATCAATAACCACTAATAAAATAACCACCAATGGTTTACAATGGAATAACCACCAATATCCATTAACAAAATAGTCATCAATAACCACTAATAAAATAACCACCAATGGTTTACAATGGAATAACCACCAATATCCATTAATAAAATAGCCATCAATAATAATTAATATAATTACATTAATAACCACCAATATCCAACAATAGAATATTCATCAATACCCATAATATAATATTCACCAATAACATTAATATAATAACATTAATAACCACCAATATCCATAATAAAATATTCATTAATAACCATTAATACAATAGTCATTAATAACCACCAATATCCATAATAAAATATTCATTAATAACCATTAATACAATAGTCATTAATAACCACCAATATCCATAATAAAATATTCACCAATAACCACTAATATAATAACATCAATAACGACCAATATCCATAATAAAATATTCACCAATAACCACTAATATAATAACATCAATAACGACCAATATCCATAATAAAATATTCACCAATAACCACTAATATAATAACATCAATAACGACCAATATCCATAATAAAATATTCACCAATAACCACTAATATAATAACATCAATAACGACCAATATCCATAATATAATATTCACCAATAACTAGTAATATAATAGTCATTAGTAACCACCAATACCCATAATAGAATATTCACTAATAACCATTAATATAATAGTCATTAATAACCACCAATATCCATAATAAAATATTCATCAGTAACCATTAATAGGATAACCATTAATATAATAACCATTAATTACCATCAATATCCAATGACAAATTATCCACTAACAACCATTGATATAATAGCCACCAATAACCACTAATATAATAGCCATTAATAAGCACCAATAATTTCCAATAAAATAGCCACCAATAGTCACCAATAACCATTAATATAATAAACATTAATAAGCACCAATATCCACCAATAGTCACCAATAACCATTAATATAATAAACATTAATAAGCACCAATATCCACCAATATAATGGTCACCAATAATCACTAATATAATAGCCATTAATAAGCACCAATAATCATTAATAAAATAACCACGAATAACCATTAATAAAATAACCACGAATAACCATTAATTGAATAATCACCAATAGTCATTAATTGAATAGTCACCAATAGCCATGAATATAATAACCACAAATAACCATGAATATAGTAACCACCAATAATCATTAATTGAATAACATCCAATAACCATAAATAGAATAACTATAAATAACCATAAATAAAATAGGCACCAATAACCATTAATACAATAACTAGAAATAGGCATCAATAGGCATTAATAAAATAATCATTTGTCGCAACCCTAGCCTTGGGCTCGCGACGAAAACAAGGGCTTGCAAGGTTGCGGGCCAAGAGGAAAATTTGAGAGTCACACCGCATGCTCTTGGGAGTGTAAGGAAATGTGAAGGAATGAACCCTCACACTCCTAAATGAACTTGCACTTTGGGAGTTTGAGTCCTGGTGGATTTTCGAATTTTCAGAGAACAATTGCAGGGGGTCAAAATTCAATGGATTGAGTTTCTTATATTATTGAAATGTTCATGGAACTTATATGTCTAAAATGGGCTCGAATGACCCATTTGGACATATGAAACACAAGTTATGGCAATTTGACTCTTGATCACTAAAACTCAAGAATCGACTTGATTTCCTTGCTTTCAGGTTGCATGCGACATATCAGCTCTCAACAAGGGCTACAACTTTTCTTTAGACCTCATCTCAATCGAAGGTCTACACATAAAGTTATAGGGCCCCAAAATTGCAGGACTCCCATTTGGGAATCCCAAGACAAAATGCCATTAGGATGTGGGCCTCATAGAGAGGCACAAAGTATATTATAATGGGGAAGGTGGAGGCTTCCCCCAACTTCAGGCCGTGGTGAGTCTTGTGAGTCCGAGTTTGCCCGGGCTCATCTTAGCACCAAAAGTGCTCCAACTATGCACTAATCAACTTGTTATTTAATTTTGTGCAAGTCCATGTGAGTGAGTAAGTGCTTATCATTCTTTTTAGTCCCATCCCCGAGCTCCAACATGGCCCTCTACCCCCAAAGTGTTGCGAGCCAAGGAACGTGCCTCAACTCTTTGCTCTTTTATTGTTTTCATTTCAGACTCACACTTGAATTTATCAAAGAGCTTGGGGTGCATTATCATCAATAGGCATTAATATAATAACCACCAATGGCCATTAATATAATAACTACTAATACTCATTAATAGAATAACCACCAATAGAATAACTATTAATGACCATTAATAAAATAACCACTAATAACTATTAATAAAATAACCACTAATAGGCATTAATAGCCACCAATAGAATAGTTACCAATAACCATTAATATAACCACCAATAGCCATAATAAAAAATAGCCAATACCATATATTATAATTGCCTATGATTGCTAAAAATAATCTAAGGTGAAATCATTTATAATAAATAAAAGTAACTTAAGATGAAATAACCTATAATGACATAGAATTTTCAATAATAACATAAGGTGAAATAACCTTTAATAGTTAAAAATAACTTATAATAGCTACAAGTAGCCCAAACTGAAATAATTTATAATACCCAAAAACAAATAAAATTTAAAAACTTACAATAGCAAAAAATAGGTTAAAGTGAAATAAACTAAAATAATAAAAAATAACCAAAAAATTTGAAAATACCCATAAATAGTCATATAAATAGTTTAAATTAATGTAAAATAGTCATATAATAATTGAAAGTAGTTTAACATAGGTAGTATTACTATATTAACAAAAATCTTATCCAATTGTTAATTTTTTTTTCAAAAAAATGATCATTGAAATGTTATATATATATATATATTTGTTCAAATGATTTCAAATTTTCAAAAGGAAATGAATGTAATTATGTACATTACTGAATTAAAAAAAATAAAAATCGAATCATTTCATTTGAACAAAATCTCAATAAGATATGAATTTTCAAAGTTTATGTTTTTATAATATTTAAAATGAAATATTTCATAAATAAAATGTAATGTAACATATTATGACAACAAGTGAGGTGGTTTGATTATAAGAGTGTTTGCTTCCATTTGAAAGGTCAAGGGATGAAACTTCATGAGTGGTGTTGTGTGTGGTCAACAATGGTATGTTGACCGAATGTTTTTCTATATAATTCTTAAGATTGACGCTTAGGTTGATTACATGGCCTACCTACATAGGCCTAAGTAGTGACACGTGTCAATAAATCATAGGTTTAAAAAATCATGAAATTGTTAACAATATTATGTATTTAATAGTTGAATTTTATTTGATTTCCATGTTGGTTAATTTATTAACTAACAAGTGAATGGTTTGATAAATTTATATTTCATTTGAGAATAACCTTGTTTCACTAAGTACTAGTGAAACAATTCATTGTCCGTAATAACTGGTCCCTGTTCATTAGAGGGTTAAACAATTTCACCAGGTAAAAATGTCCAATGTAATGAAACCTAAAGTGAACTATGACACAAATTTGTAGTAGTGCATGCTTGTAAAATTTTGATTGATGATACATGGTAGTTGATGTATATCAAGCACAATTTAACTGATATTCGTAAAATAATGTCCAATCGTGTGCCTCTTTTCATCTTCACTTGGCCATCTCACCTTCATTTTGCAACTATTTTTTTAAAGTCCCCCAAATTAGGACCCAAAACTCAAAAGTAGGGATGAGTTATTCAAAATTTAGACCCTGAAATTTTTCCAAAAACTGCACCTGGAGACCAAATGTGCCTGGTTAAGGGGTGTACCTACTTCAATTAGGGACTTACCTAGGCTATCTACCCACCTATCTATGATACCAACCTATTTATTAAGCTACCCACCTGGCTACCGAAGTTATCAACCTATTTTTTTATCCAGGCTAATTAATACCTATTCACCTACATGCCTAAGTTACAGAGCCACATGAGCTACCTACTTACTTAGGCTACTTACTTGCTTCCCTAGGCTAGTTATGCAACCCACCTACCCACCCACCTAGGTTACCTACCCATCTAAGCTACCAACCCGGGTTGATCTTCACACAAGATGGAAAACATGGACTGGGTATCAAACTAGTTGCCTCAGGTTTAAGAAGTTTTTTCAGTTTCATCCTGGATCATTTTGTAGGTCAAAACTGGCAATCCCAATTTGGAGTTCTGCCACCTATTTCAGCCAAACTGAGCATGTAGGTTCCAAGTGAAAGCCACTTTATCAAAAGTTCTAATCTATTGAAACACTTGCAACTTGAATCTTGATTGGGAATGAGAAATTTATGTATCTTGTTGTAATTGCTATCAGTTTTTTAATTGTTAAGTACAAAATTGAAATATTGATATAACCCCCCATTGATAATACAAATTATTTGAAATACCTTTTCAATTTGCAATATTCAATTGTAAAAAATGTTTTGGAATAGGTTGGAATTATAATTTTAAGGTGGAAAGAGAGAACTCAGGCCTCAGATGCGAGAGGAGAAATTTTACAATTATGGTTTCTCCAAGATGGGTGGGGACCAAAGGCATAAGGTGCCACCCTTGTTTGAGGTGGAAATTTGATCCAATTGACAGCACCATCCAAGTATAACTAGAAAAGTTCTATCAGTTCTTTACAAGAGGAAACAAGCCAAAGGAACCAAAACAGAGATGAAAGAAAAGCACCGGACATTTTAACACACAGGAAAAGTAGAAACAAATGCAGTACTCTTTGGCCCAATTGTTGTTGTTTTTCTACTGCTTGCAAATTGCAGGAATGAAGCTTTGCATGCATAAAAATCACGTAGAATTTGTGCAGTGCAAATGGAGGTATGCCACAATCTACAATTATTCCTCCACCCTGTGAGCAGGTGTGTTTTCACGACGCGCTTTATGTATAGGAGACAGGCTAGAGTACAGCCCCTTCCGTGATTTGAGATCCATCTTCGAGGCCGGTATGCCAAGGGAACAGGTCAAAAATCACAGAAGGGCCTGTACTCAGGTCCCTTTCCTACTTAAAGCAGAGCTGGGATTTTTTCACATTTTAGAAATAGTGATACGCTGGCCTGGTAGTCTTCCACTAATAAGAAGATCCCAGTACAGCCTGGCTGGTACCTTCCACTGCAGAAGATCCCCATTGCTGAAAACAGGTTTCTTAAGGCAGGTAAGGGAGCTGAAAATACAAAGGAAAAATCAAGGCAGTGCTTTACATATAGGGGAGGCATTGTTGTCTGTCAATGCCTTCCGCCCAATAGACCAAAGGCGGAACCAAGATGGTTCATGGGCGAAACGCACTGATGACAGCACCTCCCCAACATAAAAGCCAAGGTGTACAATCATGAGGATGGCACAGATGCATTCATTCGAACATTGGTGATCGCCTTACAAAAAATGTTGCGAGCACCTCAGTGAAATTAGATGCAATTTTCTCGTGTTCCAGGGAAATTACCTCAAAGATCGAGGTGTGGAAACTTGTATTTTGAGAGGTCCTCCAAAGTACACTGCATTTTTCGACCACAGTTCTTAGCAAAAACCGACCGACTGAAGTCATGAATCTTCAAAACATGAACTGTCATTTCATTTGCACTGACTGCACTGCACAATGATAATAATGCAAATTGGGTGAGCACCAACCTTTTTTTTGGCCAGAAATTGTGAAACTTTGGAAAAAAGTTGTCACAACTTCAATGATCTTTTGAAAGAATATTGCCAAAAAAATTTATTTAAATAGAAATAAAAAGATCAAGAAAATCACCACATTTCTAGTACACACCTATGTGTGGTGAGATTAGCACTTATCAAACATGCCAAAGTGACACCAGACTCCCTTTTGTAAAACTTCATGTATGCAATGAAGAAGTATGTGAAACGAAACAATTATATCTTTGTGAATCGATTTTGATAAATTCTCAAGACCATCAATTTGAGCCAGTTCTTGCACCTCCCACAACATCTGAACAGCAGCATCTGCAAATCTGATGAGCATATAATTCATCAAAGAGCCATGGAAGAGCTACATATGCAATTATCACCTGATTGAAGGATCCATCCTTGTCTTCACATTTCTTGAGCGGAATTTCTAAGCGATTTGCGCATTTGGAATCCAATCATTTGCTCGAATCCACTTTTTTTTGCTCACTTGAGTGTCCAAAAATTTGGATTGTCTCAAAACATGCCAATGGAGCAACCTAGAACACAAAGATGGGCCTTCCAATGGCTTGAGGGTGAGGATCACATCTGATATATGATCATGAAAATAGCCATGGGTTTGTAGTTTTGATTAGCAACTAAAGGGACTGCACTCCAGTCCACCTGTTGAATGTGCCGTAAGCCCATGCCAACCAGTGCCATTCTAACTCAGACATCCTAAAACTGTACTTTTGTTGTGAGAGTCTTCATTCTTGCAACAAGAATTATGCTTCTCCCTTATTGGATCAGCATGTGCACAATGCTTTTATTTCTTTTCAGCGCCTTAATTTTCTGCACACACTATGGACACTTTGGTGTCCACTTTGAGCGACAATACATGCACATTACCACAACAACAAAGATGCACATTGTGTATGGAAACTTTTCCATCTTCTTCTTCAATGAATGGATGGAGAAGGCAAGCTAGAGATGGCAATATGATTTCCCCCTCTCCTCCCCTCCCCTCCCCTCCCCTTTCATCAATTCCTGAATTGAATAATAATAGCAACCAATAACACAAGCACAACTTTGTTTGAGGAGCAAGTGGAAAAAAACAAAATTCTTCGTCTTGGAGTAATAAGCAAAGTCAAATTGCCTATGATTTGCTTATATTTTAGGTGAAGAAAAAAGCTCAACTCAACCTAAGTCTCACTTGGGCTCCAAATCCTCTACAATTCATTGAAGATTGAAAATCTAAGGACAAAACCAATCTTTACTCTAGTGTTTGGTAATGTTTTGGTATTGGTAAAAGACCAGTAATGTTTTTTATTAGGTGTGGAGAATCACAACTAAGTGGCAGTAGTGAGAGATGGAAAGAAACCAAAGAAAGAAAGGTCCAAGGAAGAAGAAAGAATGAGGGAGTCGGTTATTTGAAGCCAACCGATGAGAACCTGTTCCCAAAAGTCACCTTTCACACGAAGTGCCACTAGTGGGGTTGTGTTTTGTTAACCATGTCTGTATAAACTATACTTATAAACTAGGGGTACTTATTCATAGGTATTCATGCTTCTCTTCATTAGTGAGGGGGTGCACCCACAGTTAGTGTCTTTATTTTCTCCCAGAAGGAGCCATTTGATTGGCCCATCACCGATGTTTTTCGAACATTGGGCACTCCCCAACATAGAAGCCTAAATAAGCATTTAAAAGCCCCAAAATAAGAGCATTTCTTTGTCAAGCTTCCCCTTTGGCCTAAACAAATATTGAAGGAAGGAAACATTTGCCATCCATTCTGATATCTGAATATGTCTCTCCACCAACTTGCCATTCATATTGATGTCACTTGCTTGGGCTTGGTCTATCCAAATGGATCTCTCATGTGGATATTGATAGTGTTGACAATAAACCTTTGGGCATGATCCTAGACATGCTGCCTCTCATCAGGTGCCCAATTCCTGTGGTAACTTACAAATCACTTCAAGAGGGCATTCATCCTTTCACAGATCATACAAAGTGGCTGTGAATCAAATGTGTATATCCGTAGCAACCTCATCAATATGTATACCAAAAGTGGGTGCACAATAATGTAACGTATGTTGCTTCTGCCTAATTGTGCCATAGGGACATAGTGGGGAAAGCCTACATTGCTCTGAATTCATGTGTTTGATTTACAAAATTTCTACAACAGTGAAACATTATGTTTTGCACAGTTGGTCTTCTTGATCACATCCTTGCAAAAAGCAGAAGATTTGATCACAACAATGTCCTTATGAACCTGATGCTTCTTTGTGGATGGCCTTGGTGGTGCTGGCAGAGTTCATTGTAATGCGGGGAATGTGAGGAGCCACTGCAAACTTGTTCTTGGATTTGATTGTGGAGATGTCATAGGCTACTTCTTCCTATGAAAGATATATAATGCTGCTGGCAGTCAGAATCGCAATGCAGAAGTTCCATGACAGAGTTGGAAAAGGGTGTGGAAAAAGAACTTGGACTTGAATCAATGGACGTGAACGTAAGTAGCATACTTTTGCAATAGATGACCTAGAAGATCTAGAAAAAAGATTGAAGAAAATTTGCACTGCATATGATACTGAAGAATCTATTGCCACTAGTTGCACTCCCTTGTCTACGGTACATTTGGCTACATCTTGGGATTCTCCCCGGTCACTAAATTCTTGCTAATTTACGATTAAACATTATGTTGTCTTTCCAGGTTGAGCTTTGTGGCTTGACTAAAGTGTCCTAACTGATCTCTGATGGGAGCCTCTAATGACTGCTCACTAATATTTTCCATCCCACACTTGGTGCACGTGTAAAATACCTTTGGTTCTTCACCAACATCATTTGATGCACAGGATGTTGTGCTGATGTTGTGCTCCCTTCTTCATCCTATGTGCATGTGCATGCTTGGTTTCTTGTAATATTTGAAATTTTACAAGACATGTCTGATCAATGTACAACAGTCAAATAAGCAAAAGACTGCCAACAATACCTGAAATTTGCACGAAAAGATGGGACCCATGAAGATTAGGATTACCTTTGTATTCCAACTCATATGCAACAACAATCTAATGCAATCCCTAATGCTCTACGTACTTCAGCTATGTAATGTTGTTGTTCACAGACAACTCCAAGTTAGCCGTTCAATCTACTGCCATTCAAGGGGAGACTTATTCAGAGGGGAAGAGACTTATGTATCACCTCACTCTCTGTCAGCAATCTCTACATAGAACCATGCATGAATACAACACACATATGCTGGAAACACATAGTCCATGAAACAGTGTTGCTTGCCCATGTTCTTTTTAACAAAAAGAATCAAATCACATCACACACATGCCTCCATAATATAGGCCTAGACTCAATCACAGGCCTAGGGTTTAGGGTTTAGGCCCAGGTTGTCAAGAGAACTCGAAACAGCCATTTTGATACAGAAGAAATGAAGAGCATACAAATCTGCAACCTATTTTCCAAAGCTGCATTCGACACAACATGACCTTTGTGTGAAATGAGTGTAGGTATTAGCTATGTTATAGTGGCAATTGACCACTATTTGAGATTGTGAATAAGGCTAAAGGTATTGATGGATCATGGAGTTGCTACTCTAAGAGAGATTTCTTGAAGAGGAAAGTATATGTAGATCTGGGGTGCCAAAGTTGGCACTAAAAAAACCAATGGTGGAGAATGAGTAACAAAGTTTGATATCAAGTGTATTAGAAGTAGAACACAAAACTGGCGCACATGTTGTTCAGATACAGATGTGGGTATTCAAGTTAGCACAAAATACTTCTCATTTAGTTATGGTCTTCATTGGGTAGATCACCTAGCTGATAACCAATTGAGTGTGTTGTCTCACATGGTGGATGACCATGTCAAGTGAAGTATGATGGCTGAGCAGTCAATCTCTTATCTCCATGAATCTTGTTTTCAAACCAACAGAACAGGTACAAAGGAAACAGAAGAAGAACAATGTACTGTGAGGAAAGGGTGCCAAATCACTGAGTGTGCAATCTCATTATGGACTTGGGAAATGATGGGAAGGCTGTATTTTGTTATGTCAAAGGGTTGTTGTTTGTGGTTTGATATTAATAAGAGTCATGTTTGATTCCACTTTCAATTGTTCCTGTGAATATGAGTGAATACACAAAAGCACTAATCTACAGTTAAGTGACTGCTTGAATCTGTGGAAAGGGTTCTTGGTCTCAAATAAGGAAATCAAAGTGAAACAGGATTTTGTGAGGGCTCATGCAGATCCTCTAAGAAGGTGTTTAGATAGAGAGAATTCACAATAGGGTAGCACAGATATATGAGGGGTAGTATAGACTTGTGTTATAGATTTGGCTCGCACCTTCCTTTTGGTTATGGTTGCATGCAACAAAACTTGTCCCTCAGATTGCAAAAGATAAACACCAGCAAAAACCTCCCACAGGCTTTTGCTTTTAAGGTTAACTTACTCATTTTGTTTTTCAATTCAGTTGCTCAATATGACTCCATGTGGACAAACAGTCTGGAGCTCTCCACTCTGCTGTCATTAGCTTAACTCCATTCCTAATTCTAATTGAAAAACAGGGATGGAACCAAGCCCGACCATAATGCATTGTTAACCTTGATACATAAGAACCTTAGCACACAAAAGTTGCAAGCTATACTGTATAGTGTCGGGTACATTTGCAAAAGTACCTATGGCCACCAAGTTTTTATAGACATTTTTATGGCACGGATTGCTCATGAGGCCCATCCTCCTACAGCTAACTATAATTGTTGCCTTGGTACAATATGATCATATTGTCAATGTGAAGAGACAATTGTATTCATGACTGTGCCTATTCAGGATTGCCTAATGAAACTGGAGGAAATTTTGCTGGTATTAAAATTGTTCTAGATCTACTGTAGTTATCAAGTAACAGGAGAGGTGAAGGGTATCTGAAAGGGTGAACTCTTTGAGTTCATAACCACAAGTTATAATGGATACCCAATTTGAGGTATATTGCTGGGGTGAGGATACACATAAGAGTGCCAAAGAGAGGAAAACTAACATTCTTTTACTCAAAAGTGGAAAACCAAGCACTTTGCCCTTGTCACCTTCAATGAATGTAGGGGAGGGCGGGGGCAGGGAGGGACGCTAGTGAGCCATGGTCAGCCAAACATGCTTATAAATACTGCTGGTACTAAAGAAGAGAAAAAAGAGTCCAAGTTGAGGGATGGAAAACTAATGTCAAATGTTGGTGGGTTGTGGCCATGAGGCAGTAATTGACAACAGAAGAAAATGAAAGAGGTAGTAGGGGTGCGCCAAGGAGCAAAAATGTCAACTTGGAAGGTTGGGTTGTTGATGGCTTGTAGCAATGAGGCAGTTACAATTGTCAAACAAAATAAAATGAAAGAGATAGTAGGGGGGTTGTGGCAAGGAGCAGCAATGTCAACATGGAAGATTGGGTTGTCACTTGTCACCACTGATTGCCCAAGAACTGAAGAGAAAGTGGGAGAGCAGACTGACTGGCATTTTGAGAGTTAATTTAATAATCCACCAAACACCCAAATCAAAGACTAAAGCATTAAGACGACTGTGGGGGTTGGGTGTCACAATCACCAAACATCATTGCACCAAGAGCCCCTTAGAGAGAACCTACCCTACCACTTGCACAAAACAGGCTGATGAGCCAGTCCATCCCCACTTTCCTTTTTCATTGCCAAAACATTTAACTTCGGTCCTGGATATGCGTTTTAGGTGTAAAGTTTAAACCAGTGTTGGGCCAGTCTCTCCTTTTCCAAGAAACAACCGGTGGGTAAGGGTAAGTTATTTAGATCCTAGACTGGCGGTTCTAAAAAAATCAAACAACTGTTTTCCACCCCTCACCAGCGGTTCTCAAAAATGTAGAGTTGGTTTTGACCAATGTGGGACTGGTATCAACTTTTGAACATAACAGACTGGTCTTGGTATTAGGGTTTTTTATTTTATTTTTAAAAGTCTCCTGACAAGTTATCCTAGATTGATTAGGATCAAATAGAAAACATGCAAACTGCCAGTTTGACTCCCGGCCCTTCTTTTGCCCATAACTTGGGCTGCAAATGTCCAAATGACCAATGCGAGGCCATTTTGGGTATCTAAACTTCAAGACCTTTTCAATGACATTAAAAACACCCCAATGCGAGGTGTTTTGGCCTCTGTTGTTGAACTCTAAACATTCGGGAGTCCTAAAGGACTCCAAATCCCCAACTTTAGGAGTGTGAATCTCATCCTCACACTTAGCCCAAAGTGGGGTTGCGACAATGTTCATCTCACACTCCATTTTTTTACACTATTTTTAACATTTGGAAGTTTTTATCAATGTTGTGGGTTTTGGAATTTCAACCAGGTGAACAAAGTCATTCAACCAACTTGGCTTATTAGGATCCCTACCAAATTTTCAAATTTGGTTCAAAAAGACAACTTCATCTTCACGTGAAGACTTTGATTCGATGTTTGCTTCGTTAAATGTACTGTTTGTTCTGCTTTTCTTCCTTTAAACTTTGGTGTCTTAAACAAATAGTCCAATCTTGTATTTGTTACGGTAATAGGATATTGATCCATTCCTTTGTTCGAAGGGTTCTTCAACTATTGTTGGCATAAGTAAAATAGCTAAAGGTGGTTGGGGCATTGACTTTTTAGCTATAGTTGCAACTAAGCTAGATGGAGGTGTTTAGTTTGAAGAATTCAAATTGAATGACTTAGCAAGTTTTAGATGTCCAAGTGGTTCCTTATCAACTAATCTGTTATATTCTCTTATTATAACAAGATCATAGGTTCTAAAAACATTTTTTTCATCAAAGTCTACATCCCCATAAACATCACCTTGCGTGCGGTAGGATTATAACATTGGAAAACCTTTGAATGGCTATCATACCCCACAAAAAAACTTTTTAAAGACTTAAAATCTAGTTTTCTTCTCTCCTCTTTAGCTATGTGAACAAATATAGTGTAGCCAAACACATGCATATATGAAAAATTTGGTCATGTACTTGATTTTATTTTTTTCTGGAATAATTTTGGATTAGCTTTAGTTGGAGATTTGTTCGCCAATAAATTGGTTGTGTTGACAACTTTAGTCAACAAAAAAATTGGCATGTTTGTCCAACAATATTTCTTTTCACTAAAAACTTGAAATAGTGCATTATCTAAGCCAAATTTTTCCACAAACATGCCAAAACAATAAATCTAAATAACTAATATTGACCGTACACCACTCAATGCTTGCACAAAATTAAACACATGAACTAAAGACCATGACCATGACCATACAGTGTCTTTACAAAAATTCATATGAATCTTGACCATACAAAGTCCTGAAATCATGAAGCCTTTGACTACTACCCTTTGGACCCCATGGGCCTTTGTTTTGATACCATGTAGATTGATTAGGATCGAATAGAAAACAAGGCAAACACATTGCCTTATATAAGTGGTTTAACAATAGGTAAGATGCTAAATAAATTTACACATGTCAAATTAGTATGGTAAATGTGCTAACAACCACATGGATGTTTAACTACCATAGTGCATTAAACATTGAAAGGTCTTTAATAAACATTAGGTTAAATTAGGGTTAATAATAACTACTCTTCCAAATATGGGTGTGGTAAACCAACAATGATGGTTAGGTTGATCCTACAAAAACTTACATCAAATTGGGTATTTTCAAAAAAAAATCATACCAATCTAGTACTAGTATTAAATTCAAACTTGATTTTTCTTGGTATATGGCAAGTATAAACGTAGTACTAATATTGATATAAGTTAGGTATGTACTCAATATTATCTTTGGTTTCACACTAAACTGGTATTGGTATAAGGTTGGTGTTGTCTCAAGTCATACCCAATTAATAGGTTTTTCAAATTAATATGGATACTAATACCATATACCCAAGTTGCACCATATATATAAATACAAAATTGATTTTGACCTTTGAGTAAGGTTCAAGAATATAAAAACCTGAGTCAAATAACCTACCATGAACCAGTAGTTGTTTGTCTGATTCTTTTGTGGAAACTGTTAGTTCTTGGAAAGATTTCAAAACTCCACAATTAAAGATTTTTTTATTATATTTTTTTCTAAAAATTAAAATTCAAGGTTTTGAAACTTAATTTTTTTTCAAAAAATTATAACTAAAGGTTCAATGATTTATAGAAAATTAAGAAAGAAAATAAAACTAAAACATGAGACTATTAACCAAAATCAAGGAATTGCACAACATTAGTTTAACCACAATGGGGTGGGTATTACATGAAGTGTTAGGTATCAAACTTGTTTTCAAGTTGGTTTTCGCATTGAAAATTGGTGGGCATTAGGTTTAATATACCTAGTTAGATATTTGGCAAATTGAATTTCATTCATTTGTGAATCAACCATTAAAAATTGGCTCCCTTAAATCCTTTCATAATGTTGAACCTCAAGTGGGGCAAAAGAGTTTACCCAAGTCAAATTCTCAAGCTATGGTCTAGGTTATCTAGGTAGCTAGGGTCTAAAATAATAAGTGAAGTTTAAATCTAAGGTTTTTAGAAACATCCAAAGTGGCTAAGGCATCCAAAGTTAGGGTTTTTGTTACTTTGTGACACCAAATGGGGTTGCAACAATGGTTTCATGCAACCATGGCGTCCCCACGAATAAAGGGGTCCAAGCCACAACTTGGGTACCATTTTATAAAACACTTTTGTTCTTGAGTTTTTGTTGAGCTTTGAGGTTACATATTTGAAGCTTAAAGGTTGTTTATACTTTTTAACTTTTGTTTGGTGAAACTTTTGTTTTTTTTAATGTTTGATTTTTGCAAGTTATATATGTGGATGGCATTCTTTGTCTTCTCTCCTTCAATCCTATCTTTTTTGTTAGATTTTGTTTCCCCTCCAACACCTTCTTTCTCCTTTCCCTCTTGTTTTCCATATATTCTGGAATTAGTTGTCTTGTTGTTGCTTCTACTCCTTTGCTACCTACCTACTTTGAGTTGTGTCATTTTTTATCATCTTCATTCCTTCATTGTCCTTTATTGCTTGTCTAATTCATGTTTAGTCCTTTGTTGTTGTTCTTGATCCTTCATTGCTTGCTTGCTTGCTTTGAACTCAATCCTTTGCCATCCTTCATGCTCCTTTGTTGCATGCCTACTTTGAGTTCAATCTTTTGTTGTTAATCCCATTCCTCCACAACTTACATGTACTTCGAGCTCAATCCTTAGTTATTGCTCCTCCCCATTTCATGCTTGCTTCAAACTCAATCCGCATTCTTTAAGCTTTGCAAAGCTTTTTAGGTACTTATTATCAACCTCACATCTTTGTTACCTACCCACTTCAAGCTTGTTTCTTTGTTGGTACTTCCCCTCCCCTCTACATAGGTTTGGGAGCTCAAGGCACCACCTACCTTCAAACTTTTTCATTTTTTCACTTGGTCAGTTGCTATTTTTTGGTTTTTTTTGTGCACCCACTTATGTGCCCGTGTTGGTTTTATGCATGTACTAGTGTGTGCCCCGTGCCTAAGGCACAGGTGTCCGTCCCCCCGTCCATTCCCTGCCCCCCCCCAAACCCTGCTGGCCCGCCCCCCCTGCGGACCCCCCCCCCTGCCCTGCCCCTACCCCTCCCCTGCCCTCCCTTGCGTTGTCTGGCCGCCTTGCCCCCTGCCCTGCCCCGTCCTGCCCCCCTGCCCCTGCCCCAGAAAATGCAGCACACCTTCACCGGTGCCCCATAAATGCAGCAGTAAAACCCAGTTTGATAGGGTACCTATTCACCGGAAGAATCCGTTCCCCCCCATCCCTGCTGGCCCGCCCCCCCTGCGGACCCCCCCCCCCCCCCACCGGCTGCCGTGGCCGCCCTACCCAGTAAAAAGCTGCTTAGTAAGCACACAGTCACCAAGTAAACTGTCCGTCAATGGTACAGTCTGTGGCGACTGTGTGAGCGGAGTTAAGAACCTGCTACATTTTTTTGCTTCCTTGATCATCTGCTCTTTTGCCTCCATGTGTGTATGTTCTCTTCATACTGTCCGTCCGGCTTCACAGGCAGCTTCCAGGCCGACCAAATGAAGCCGCCCGTGAAGCAACCACCCGTCCGGCTGGATGACTGGACGCGCGTGGGTTCAGGGGCGGCTTCATTTGTCGGGACCATCGTCGGTACCATCCTTCCTTTACTATATGTAATGCTTAGTTAGTTTGAATGTATGTTTGTACATTTGTTTGTCATTGTTTGTTTGCTATGTGTTTATTATTATTTTGTTTCTTTGATTGTATTTTAGTTTCACATTTTTTGTTTGGAATTTGTTTACTAATATAAATGTTTGTGTGCAAGATTGTTGTGTGACATTCAAATTTTTAACTACATAGTTTCATTTTGCAATTGCACAATTGTGAAAGGAAATAAAATGAGTGAATGTTTTTTGGTTTGTTCTTAATTTTTAATTCATTCTCTGAAATTTCTTGTGATTGTTTGCATTTTGATATTATAAGATTTTGATAGTTAGGGAAACAAATGAATTTGGTAGACCTTATTTTCTCTCTTTTCCACCAATAATAGTCATTATGAAAATTGAAAACGAAAACAATTAATGGACATAAAACATGTGAAGTGTTCATTAATTAATTATGGAAGAATAACATTTGGAAGAAAGGTCTGAAAAGTACCCCAATCAATGAATTAAAACTAGCAAAAGTCTCTTAAATGAAGAATAAACGTCAAAATTATTCTTCCAAAGTTGCATGTTCAAAGAAAAGTTTGGAAACCTCCTAGCAAAAATTCCTTGTGTTGAACTTTCTTTTTTATAAATGACTTGGATGTTGTTAATGCATGTATTATGTGTTGCATACTTTTTTTTAACAATCCAATCAATGCATCAACCCCATGAACATAGTCAAGGAAAGGTTTAATCTCATATCATAAAACCAATGGAACAATATCATTGAAAAAATATATGCACGCAAATCATTTTATTGTTGAAAAAAATATTGAAGAGAAAGTGAATAGTTTAATGAGAAGGAATGTGGAAAAACAATGAGCCAAAAAAACCTAATGTGTCTTAAAGTTTAATCTCAAATGTTTTTGGTATGAAAGATCTTTCAAAAAGGGTGATATGTAGCATCAAGAGTTTATGGAAGACCTTGACCTTTAAATTGAGAATAATCATTTACATATTTAGTTTGTGGAGGACAATTGGTTTAACCACTTGGCCTTATCTTTGTATCCACAAGTATTTTTTCCTTCTAGGAGGTAGATTTCACATGGTAGGAAAAATCGAACAATTGTATGTTTTATCAAGTTTAGCATAATGTAATTATGCAACCCCATGTTTTGATTTATGGATGTCTAAACAAGCTTATGATGTATTTGCTCTAATCATTAATTTTTTGGGAATTGATTAATAGTTAGAGCACATCACCATCGGATTATTTGATGTTCTAGAATTACAAGACGTGTTTTTGCTAGAAGCTTAACACAAACTATTGGAAAAATATGGTTTAAGGGGAAAAATCATTGGATGAAAGGTTTTGAATCATAATGCAATAACTATTGTACTAAAGCTGTGAGTTGTGAAGCATTGGGTTTGGAGGAAAGTTTTTAAGGCACTTGTTTTGGCCATGTTTTTATCAAGGTGCGTTACTATGCTACAACATATGAGAAAGTGTACAAAAATCTAAAATATGTTTTTATTAAATTTGCACAAGGAGATTCATAAAAGTGCATAAATTTAAAATATATATATAAGAAAAGAAAACAAGAGTGGAATATAACGTATGTTGCTTTAAAAATTCACCCAAGGAAATTGAATATTGGATGGTGAAAACAAGGTAGTTTTCAAATTTCACTTCAAAAGATTTTTTCAATTTGAAGTTTTTCTTAAGTTAAAAAATGGAATAGTAGTTGGAAGTATTTATCTTATTTAAAAAGTTTGCTAGCAAAATAAGATCATGTTTCAAGAGGCTCTACATTTTTGTGAAGTTGTTTTCTACTGTAACAAAAAAAAAAAAAAAAACTTCTATTAACATGGCACATCTCCCATATTATTGGGGATTGTCTTTCCCTTGTTGTGATTACTTGTGTTTTCAACTAATTTCACATGCATTAATTGTTTAGGAGTTTACCATATCCATGAGTTTGAAACTTAAGAAAGAAATTAAAATCCCAACATTTTAAGTGATTTGATGGAAAAGGATTTAAATGTTATTGTTGTGTTTTTTTGTTCAGTCCTAATTAAAAAAAGGAGTTTATGATGTTTTGGATTCATTTTTAAGGAATTATGAAATAAACCCATAATTAGCTCTCCATGATGCTAGACCTTAGGTCTAAAAACCATTGTCTAGTATCCTTTTATTGAACTCATGCAAGGTGTGATTGTTGTTGAATAGTATGATAAGAAATCTTTCTATCCAATGCTTTTAGAATTTCATCACCATTTGCATCCCTTGGCAAAGTCTAAATGAAGTTTTGATAACAAAGGTGTTGATGAATATTATATTTTAAATATCTTTCAAATTATTACAAATACAAGTGAACTAGTGAAAGAGCTTGTGAGCATGGAATTATTGATTTAAAAAGATGGTATCAAATGGATGTGAAAGATATCAAATGTTTTTTCCAATGGTGAAAGAAACATGAATTGATGTTTCCTACCATTGATTTTCTTACTCACCAAATTTTAGGCAAATCTTGGATCGTAAATTGAGATTAAATAATAACAATAAATTGCAATAATTACTATATATATTTGATTGTTTTATTTGAAAAATTGAAAATTGTGAACAAAAATGGTTAAATGGTTGTAAGGTTGATTGTAGGTCTCTTTTTAACTTAATATAATTAATTGGGATGTGTAAATCTAGAGAGTTAAAAGAAATTGAAGATGCTTTTGAGCAATGTGAAAGTATCAAGTTATTGAAAATTATTTGTTTATTACGTTTTCATCAATTAAAAAATATTCTTTTATGAATAAGAATTATTATTTTGTTAAGTTGAAAAGAAAACTTTGATAAATGAGTTGTGAGATCCATCTTAGATAACCGACTCTTGCCAAATTTGTGAGAATCGACACTTTGAAAACTTGCTTAAGAAAAAATCAAAAACTTGATACCCTAATTGGTTCTCTACAACATGAAAAACAAAGTATTACAAGAATTGGGTTGATTTTTAATATCTTTCTAAAAACTAAAACTGACTAGCAATTCTTTTACTAGTGCATTTTCACCAAATTTTGACTTGAAAAAGATGATTTTGACATACACATAGTGATTTTCATGGAAAAAATGACCCAAATTCGCCATATTTTGAAGAAAAGAAAACCCAAAATCACCAGATTTTTATGATAAAAAAGTTCAAAGTGGGTAGCTGAGAATATAGAAGGATTCAGGTTTTTTTTCTACTTTCATATGTAAGATGTAACCAAACTTGGCTAAAGTATTTCTGGATGATTTCCATCTTGGCTACATCACAAAGTCTTTAAAAGAAACCCTGGAACCGACAGTTGAAAAAAGAAAAAAGAAAAGTGAGAACCACCCAACACTGATTTCAACCAAGTTTTAAGAGGAAAGGTTTCATAGTTGGAATTTTCAGGCAATTTTAAAACTAGCTTGCACATGTCAAGCTATTAAATGGCAATTTGAACTTTGCACACGCACAGAACCACTTCACTTTTTTGCCAGAGAAAAGGGTTGTCTGAAGTGGATTAGAAGCATCATGGGACAGAAGCAAAGCTTCCTGACAAGTCAACAAAAACCTGACTCTCCAACCAAAAGTGGGCTCCTCCTCTTCTCTTCTTGTCAAATCATATATACAATAATTTTTGTGCTGACTTATTATCTCTCGCTATCTTGCAGGAGGCAATGTGCCCAGACAATCACAAGCTTGCAAGTTCCAACCAGGGTACAAACGAGGACCAAAAATGAGGACCAAATGACTCTTCTCTCTCATAAGGGAGGGGGGGGGGGGGGGGGGGGGGCATGTCTGCAAGGCCCACATTGTTGAAAGCTCATCAGAATGTGGCAGACCACATTCTGCCTCTGACCTTCACAATTACATTATATGTGAAGCAAAACAACAAAAGCTGCTTCCTTCTGTGATGGAAAACTAGGGGCAAGAGAACACACAATTTGGGAAGGGACCCCCCCCCCCCCCCAAGCTGTTTTGAGAAGAAGCTTTTATGTCCTCTGCTCAAATACCAGAGTAACCTGGCAGCTTTGACACATGTTTGTCATATAATTAATTAATTTTGATTTTTTCATATAGACAAATAGAAATATTCTTGAATATTCAATCTTTTTTTCCTTCTGGAACAAAAATAATCCAAAATTTGAAGATTTCAACTGTTTCTAAAAAAAAATAGTGTTATTTTTAGAAACAGGCGAAGGGTACATCAATTGCTTTTTCCAAGTAATCAAAACTGGTTTTGGCATTTCATTTTGCACTGGTGGGGCTTGCCTTGTCTTCATGTTTCCTTGGAATCAAGTTGGGCAGCTTTTACATCTATTGTGTTCTGAATCAACCCATTCTCTCTCTGTATTCTTGTCATATACATGTTTCAATGTGTCATGACAAGGGTGGTGATACTTTAGTGTCGTTTCAACACACAAATTCTTTAGGAGGGGTGGAAAATATACCCTCTCCCTCTCTCTCTCTCTCTCTCCTTGTCAATAGGCAAATGGAAATGAACTTCTTCTCTTTACATACAAAAACTTTAAGGGCTCCCTTAAAGACAACCTAAAGGGTTTTCCTAGTGTCGGGGCAAGGCATGTTATAAAGCACAATAAAGTCTTGGTGGAGCAACTTTTCATTTTTATTTTAAAAAAAAGTTGCTAACCAATGAATAACCAACCCAATGGGTATCTCAAAATGGTAACACCCTTGAGACAAAGGGGTTACCAGAAACCGTCACTGCTCAATTGTGGATGAAACTCAACTGAGTTAATATTTTGGTTTCACCTTGGTAACCAATTCTGTAGAAAATAGGTCTCATACAGAAGTCAGAGGATGAGGACAGTGGTAGAACATGGATGACCCAACAAGTGAGCAGAACTGGTAACAAGACAGAAAATGTTCAATAGGCCCAAAGGCTCCCCCCTTAATGCTACCAGTACAAAAATTACTGCCACATTAAAAAATAAATAAATTGTATCAGTACTTTTGTGTTGCTTGCATTAATGGACCCTTTTGCCTATTTTAACATTTTCCTTAATAAGAATGGCATTGACAACAAAGCTTGTGGCATGTTTGTTTTGTCAGCTGCAACATATATATGCCTGGTGAATCCAGAGAACCATTCTTAGTAATATGTCAGGCAAGAACCACAACTGTTGAACATACCCCCCACAGAAACACAGAGTCAGGCAGAGCTTCCAGACTTCCATCTTCCAGTACTCAAAGATGTGGGAAACTCCAATGGAAACACAGCCTGTGAATGTGTTTAGCAGCCTTTTCTTTATTGGCCAAATTTTGTCAGAATGTGAATTTTAAAATCAGAAAAATGAATTGTTTATGGAGGGTTTCAATTTTAACAATTAAAAAAAATTCCAGAGTTTTTTTTGTTAGGATTTTGAATAAATATAGAAGGAAATCTTCAAATATTGTTTTATTAGACAAGTTCCTTAGCTTTCAGTGTCAAACCCAGGGTTTATGTTCAAAGAGCATCCTTCCTTTTGGTGGAACCAACACAAAAATTGAATGGTGGAATTTAACCTTTTACTACAACTGAAATTAATCAAAACTTGAAAAATAATTCTTAAACATGCTTTCTTTTGACAATTAGATTGAACTTTATAACTAAATCCCTGGTTTTGAAATCCTTCTTGAAGGCATTCCAAGTTTTGAGACCAACTTCATAAATTCCAAGCCTACATCACTCTGGGCTTAGAACTTGAGTGTGCATTGCTCTTTCCACATGAAGTACATACATGATAAAGCATCTGAACATGTGCAGCGGTTCATTCAGGAAGGTGAATCCCTTGAAGGAGGGCAGGGTTTAGTTATTCCAATCTCCAAAGATATCTCCCCAGGAACACATGAAGCCAAGAGGTAAACCCCCGGCCCCATCTTTCTTGGACACTCTGGTAGGCTTCCCAAGCATGAATGATCCCCAATGCTAGAGAGTGTGTATAAGTGTAAGGTAAAGAATTGCCCTAAAAGGCTTCATAAGTTTGAGCCCATATGAGATTGAATGGTATGAGAACTTGTGAAGCACCAAAAGCGGTCCCTTAACCTACATAAACTGTTTTCAAAAAATAAAATAAAATGTACACTCACCTAGTCTATTAGCCAAAAGAATTGGTTACACTTTGCAAACCCATGCCCATGTATGTTCATGAGATGAAGCCCACTCTAAATGCAAAGGGATTTGTTTCAAAATGTTTTATATACAAGGTTTTACAACAAATTCAAACCAAGGACTCACTACATATGTATGGAGTTCAACAAATTAATTAGAATTAATAATTAAATATAAAGTTCAGCCCACTTGTTAACTTTTCAAAAAAAATCACCTTGTCTAACTAACCTAACCCTTTTCTCAAGAATGTTTTTTTGATAGTTTTAGTTTCGATTCCAAATACTTAACAAAAGGTTACTTCCACAATCCCAATTCTTATGCCAATTCCAACTAAAAGGTGCTAGCTCAATTAAAAAGCTAACCATGAACTCCCAGTTTTAAATTTACAAACTAGGTACCTAACAACACTAGTTGAAACCCTGATTATTATTATTATTTTGCTTTGTTTCTAAACAACATAGATATGTAATCTAGACTAAATCATGGTTTTTCTGAGTCCAAATTTAACATTTTCTCAATTCATTATTAGCTTTAAAAGGTCTTACTCAAGAAGGCGAAGGTTCTAGTATAAAGTGCTGGTTCACCCTGGCCCCGCGCCCCCACATCACCTTACACCAACCCCTGACGTGCTTCTGGAAGGGGAACTTCTTTGTAAAGAACAGGCAGAATTGACATTTAGAATCTTTGCAGGACCATACGTAAGTTTTGTAAGTAATGAAACTAAAATGTCATCATCTATGACATCGTTGACGAGGAGGAGGAGCAACTTCTTCATCATCATCATCATCTACCCACTTTGTGGACTCGCCAGACAGATCGGGATTTGTATCATGTATCCTGTTGTCACCAGGACTCACCAACCTGACAGACTTTTGCGAGAAGAAACATTAGGATCTGGATACTTGGGTCATTTCATTCTGAATGAGCAACTTAAGGATAAGTTATTGAAAATTTAATGATCCACTTGTTTGTAAGCATGTGACCACACACAGAAAGAGAGAAGTTAATGCAACAATTCAAAGAGTTGTTTGCATGCACCCACTTACAGCGCTTGAAATCCCCATATAAAGTTCAATGATACAAAAACATAACAATCTTTCAAAGTCAAGACTTTGGGTTCTTCTATACATTTATATTCACTCAATGATGCCATGTGATTAGAAAGTTTGGATATGGTTCTGCTGCATACAGGTTTTGTTTTTACACAGTTTTTAATGGAAAAATAAATTAAGAAAAATGGAACACATCTCAAAACCAATAATTTTAAATTTTGTACAAGTTCATTGACAAAAAATCATTATATATCAATATAATATCATATGTTTGTATAGTCTATTAAAAATAGTGCTTGGTTAGCACCATGGTGTCATGGCCTATTCCTTTTCAAGGTTCACCTTTTGGTTACTCAACCCATGAGTAACAGAAGAGTCCGGATGCACATGAGCTTGGATGCACAAAAGTTAAGGCACATAGGAGTATTGAGATGCAATGAGTTATAAGATACATAATACATACCATTGTGACTTTGGGGGGCTCTTAACTACTATGAGTCTCTGACTAGTATTATAGTTGTGATGACAATCTTGGGAGGTCATTATTTTCAAAACTTTGTTGCCAATAGTTAAGAATAAACATAAAATAAAATGAAGGAGAAGCACCAATCATATTTGCATAGCACCATCAAGAACACTTGAAATAGATTTTCAAGTGTGAAGTTATACATGTATTGTTGGTTGGTTTGTGCACAAGATATTTCAATTATTGCACTACATTTTACATTAGAACTTCTGATACATGCATTATACATATATGTAATCTTTATCTCAATTTAGTGTTTCAAGGCATAGGAGGGATGTTTGACAACTAAATATTGCTCCAGTATTTTGCACATCAACCTGTCCTCAAAACATCCCATCAGTTCTCTCAATTTAATGTTCCAAAGCATAGGAAGGATGTTTAACAACTCAATATTGCTCAATATTTTGAACATCCACGTATCCTCAAAACATTGGTTCTCTCAATTTAATGTTCCAAGGCATAGGATGGATGTTTAACAACTCAATATTACTGCAAATTTTGGACATCCACCTGTCCTCAAAACATTGGTTCAACGACCAATTGTTGAACTAGCGATTTAGCCACATAGGACGAAATTTTTGTTAATGCAGATATCATCATAAATAAACACATGATAAAAATTTCAGTAATTATGTATCAATTGCTATGCATTTGAATAAAATGCCTAATGTTCAGCAAACACATACTTATGTATTTTTCCAGGTCTGAAGATTAAAAAATCGTTAAATAGATGAGTCACACAAACTTGGCTTTTTTTCTAACACACATCCAAAATCCAAAATAGGAGGTGCTTGTGTAAAAAATAATCTGTCCAATAGACTGGTCTATTCTGTCCAATAGGTTGAACCAAAGAAGTTGAACAAGTAATTATGGAAAGGAGAGATTTTTTTAACTTTAAAAAATAAATAAATATTGGGGAGGGGGAATATGTTTGCACCTGCAGATGCAGGCAAGCCTGCAGATACTGTACTTGTCTTGCAGGCCTGAAGCAAGGGGGACTTTGGGGCATATGGCAGGAGGAATCTCCCAGCAAGCAACTGACACGCACCTCAACACTAAGTCTTGAGTCACATGGGAAGGAGGAAATTTGAAGTTGTGCGGGAAAATTTTATGAAATTTGAAGTCCTTTTGTTGTTTCCCAAGGCTTCCGATGTGTGTGGGTTGTCAAAGCAGAGTTGATAATGGATATGAAGAGCTCATCCGATTTCTTCAGTGTAATTGGAGTGCATGTTACTAAGTATAATTTTTTACCTCCGCTGGTTTGAGGGGTGTTTGAAAAAAAGCCAATGCCTCTGCTGCTGCCTGGGAGGTGTTCCATTTTCGTAAAGCACTGCCTGGATTTTTTCCTTTGTATTTTCAGCTCCCTTACCTGCCTGAAGAAACCTGTTTTCATCAAGCTGGATCTTCTGTGGTGGAAGGTACCAGCCAGGCTGGCTGTACTGGGATCTTCTGACCAGCGGAAGGTACCAGCCAGCCTGTCGCTGTTTTTAAAAAGTGAAAAAAATCCCAGCTCTGCTTTACGTAGGCCCTTCTGAGTATCTGAGTATAGGCCCTTCTGTGATTTTCGACCCGTTCCCTCAGCCAAACGGCCTCGAACACAGATCTCAAATCACAGAAGGGCTTGTACTCAAGCCCTTCTATAAGAAACACCCCTCTCTTTTTTTTCTGTGATATCCTCTGGGTATCAGGGGGTTTAAAACATTTTCGATGGTACTTGCTGGGTATCAGGGTATAACAGGGTATCACAGGAAAAATGTCCGGGGGTGGTCTTTGTGCATGGTATAAAGGCCTCAACCCAGGCTTTTACCCTTCACAAAAACATATGGGAAAGGGGATGATTGTAAAGTCAGGTACATTTCTCTCATTGCACCTTGCTAGTGCTTTGCCCTAATGAAGAAGGATTGTAACAATTCACATAAGTATGGAGAAAAAATTCAATGGAAGTGCATGGGCCAGCTGCTGCTAACATGTGAGCCCATGTGAATGACGCATCCTGACAAAAAGGCTGCCCTAAAATTCAGGGTCCCAACTTTTTAAAACCAAAACAAAAAAAAACCATAACTGTCTCTTCTGACAAATGAAACTTTTGTGTGGGCCCTGACATCCACCCAGGTCAAGAGAACTTTGGGAACTTTGGGAACTTTGGGAACGGTCCTATCAACTCCAGAAAGTTGTCTTGAACAAGACAAAGCTATTTTCTTCCAAGTTCCCACACACACACACACACACACACACATATATATACCTACTTCTTCTTATTTTCCCTCCCAAAACAAAAGTGTGGACAAGACACAAGTCAAAAGAATCCACAACAACAACAACAATACCAGAGTCTTCCTGAAGAAACAAATCAATGAAACAAAACAAAGCTTGTGGCATGCCACACAACAATGCCAGGAGGATCTGGATGGGAGGAGCTTCAGGATGAAGAAAGAATACTAAAAATACATTCTCTTTGTCATAGGGTTAACTTGGTTGTTGCTGGCCATGAAGGTCCAAGAAGCAGAGCACATCCATTATGCACTGGATAAATGACTCATGTGGGCCACAGTGAACTAGCACCCACCAGTACACCATCCACTGGATGCCTGTAATTACTCAGCTGTGGATGAAACTCAAACTGAGTTAATATTTGGTTTCACCCCATAACCAATTCTGTAGGAAATAGGTCTCATACACAGATGGATGGGTAGGAAAATAAGTAAATTACTAGGTCAGTAGATGGTTTATACATAGGTAAGGGCTGTTTTTACTACCTACCTAATAACATCCTGCTTGTGGGTTGTTAGTAGGTAGGTAGAAACCCCAAAAAAAAGAAGCAACTGAGCTAACCACCATGGTTAGCTAAGGAACTGGAACTCAACAGAAAACTGTTTCCTAACCACTGACCATTCATCCTCCTTCATGGTGCACTGGTGGGTGCTGCTGGTTCACTGTGGCCTGACTGACTCTCTCATGAGGAGGATACTTTGCACTGTGCAGCAGGGCTTGTCACTTGTCAGTAACAGATCACTGAGGCTACTCTTTAATTTGAAGTGTTGTTTTGTAATGTCAAATGTTGTAAGGCTCAGGCTTTTCTCCTTGGGGATCCTTTAAAAGTCTTGGCAAGATTTTATGAACCTGACATCAAATCCAAGTGAATGGGATCTAAATTTTCAATTCAGTAAAACAGGTGGTAAACATGGCAAGTGGTCCATCTACCTAAGATATCTTGGATATGCATCAGTGTTGTGTTGTATCATAAATGGCACCAAACTCTTCATCTACTATTGTGACCCAACACCCATGAACATTTCCTATCTATCCTTCTACATTCACCCCTAAATCTTGGCTTTTTGTCTTTGCTTTTATTGTTATAAGATTTGATTTATGATGTTCAAGCTTTTGTTTTTTTTCTTTAATTCCTTTTTATTCTTCACCTTTTGTGGCTCATGTTTGACTACTCCAAGGTTTGATCCTTGCTCTTCAAGATCTCCTAAAACAACTTTAGTTTTTGATCTATGCTTCTCTAGTCCTACTTTGTTGTTTGCCTATGGTTAAACAAAGCCCATATGCTCTCAAAATTTTGAGGCTACTGTCATTACTTGGAAGTTTTGGCATGTTGAAATGTTGTTGATTTCCTGATTTGTAACATAGCTTTGTGTACCTTGTGATTGTGGTGATGTTATTTTGGCTCAAATGGGATGCACAAAATTAGGAGGAAATTAGAAGCTCTTCCCCAATTAATGTATTAATTTGAATATCCAATGGATTCTAGTGATGGTTTGATCCTTGTTGTGTGTTATTTAACATGACTTACACACCTCTATCACTAAACTAATGTTTTGGATTTTCAAACTTTGATTTTTATAAAGATGTTCCAATTCATGCTCTAAACCAAACATTAAAAATAAATTTCATTCTACTTGTTGTGTATTGATGTTATGTTTTACCATTTTAGTGTTCAATCTACTGCACAACACCAAACTGTTTTTTCCATCCAAAACATTGGGTCCTTGTAAAATTGGTTTAGTTATCTCCCTTTGCCAAACATTGCGAATACCCCCAATGTTACCCCCTTGCATGTTGAAGTTCAGCTCACCACTCATCACCAAACATTATTGCACCCAAAAAAAACCCCATAAATTATGTAAATATGTGCGGGTAAAGCCTTGTGACTAAACCATCAAATTTATGGCTGGTTAGAATGGTGAAAAATATTAAACACCAATGTCCATCACCAAACATTTAGCGATAAGCTAAAGTGACAACACCCATAAGATTTTTTAAAAATCCAGCATAGGCCAACTCTTGCACTATAATCGGCCTGTGTTCAGTGATGGGTGTGTTTACCCTACATTCCAGCCCTTGGGCAAAAGTTGGCACAAGAAATAAGTGTCAACGGTCTTAGGCCCGCTTTAGATTAGGAGTCAGGGCTGAAAATACTTGAGGCCAACTTTGAGCATTTTTGGCTTGTTGTTTGGCCCCAAGTTTGTGATAAATGCTAGAACTTTGATGTCAGAATATTAATAAATGCTGGAACATCGGCCCCAAGGGTTACAAATTGGCTTCGCAAATTCAATGATATGCTTGTTTTAGCCTTGGGGCCAATACAAGGCCATAAAGTTCAGCATTTATCAGTAACTTAGGGCAGATTGAAAAGATTTTTTTCTATTTCAGCCTTGACTCCTAGTTGTAATGCCCTTGGGGTTGATTTCAAGTTTTGCACCAATAGGAATGCTTGATTTTAGTTGAAACATTGGCCTTGACTCCTAGTGTAAAGTGGGCGCCTTACTTTCATCATTTGTTGAAAGTGAAAACTGAGAACACTGTTATTTTTAACAATATTCAGTTGTTTGGGGCCTGTGCAGCTGAGCATACATCATAATATTGAATTGAAAGGGATGCACCATCTTTAAACCTAAGTCTGAAATTCAAGTTGCATTTCAATTTTTATTTTTGAATTTACTCAATTTTTTAATAAGAAAATTTCTCAAAATTCAATATCTTTTGCACCTTAGATCTAAAATTTCTGAAATCGTGTGCACTGACCCTATTTGGTTCAGGGGTTTCCAACATTATCCAGAGCATGTCTCAATTTCCTTATAAAATTTAAGTTTCATTTTATTCAATTTTCAATGAAAAAATATTCCAAAACTAAAAACGTTTGCCAGTCATACATGTGAGCATTAAGGAACCACCTCAGTTTAAGGTCCCCTACTCATCACGGGCTTTTGAATCATACCAAGAGCACAACAAGCGGCATTGTGGTTTGGGTTTAGGAGACCTCAACTTGACAAAACAAACAAGCTCTAGATGGAAAACACTTATATTGTTAGTGCTTCAATAGATGAATTCTTGGTTAGCTAGGGGATTGGGTGGAGTAGCACACCCACACTTGTACCATGGTAAAAACTAGAAACCCATTTGTCATAAAGAATACTAATATCTTAGTCCTAACACAAAATTAGGGTCTAAATAGATATAATATTTAACATTTATTGAGCAAAATATAGTCAATGAGAACCCTCAATCAAAAGAGTGAAATACTTTTGTGGGTGCTAGTTTAAGGTGGTCATCAGTGATGTCCAACAGCTGGCCGCTAGCCACAACCGCCCACAGCCGCCCGTAGCCGCAAATTGGCTGCGGCTGCGGCCAGGATTTTGATCAGCGGGCGGTTGCAGGCGGCTGTGTGCCCTTAGCCGCTGGCTACGGCTGTGGCCGGTATATAAAAACTATGCCCTGTTTTGCAAAATGATTAAATAAATAAATGGTGAAAATTGGGAGCCGAATCTACATATTGATGGTAGCAAAGGAAGAACCGAGAATTGAACATGCAAATAGTGAGTTAGTGAACGCAAACGAACAATAGGATGAGCAAACACATACCTAGACATAACTTGACGTTGTGACGGACTACGTACGACACGAACAGAACACTGCATACCCACGCCAGGTCTCAATATGAGTTTTGAGTATGAGACATTGGACATGGAGTGCTTCGAATCCCTTGATGACACCAAGAAGAAGATATTCGCTGATTTGAGCAGCAAGAACCCACAATATCAAGTGATTACTTTTACGTCTTCAACTCGGCCATCAGATAACAAACTATGGGAGCGCATGGGTCAGGTGGTCGTGAAGGCCACTGGGTAGTGGGTGTGCTTCGATGTGCCAGTGGAGTTGGATGGCAAGGCAAGGATCGAGAGGATGTATGCGGTCGCCTGCATGAAGCCCACCTGCTTCACTATCTACGTATATAACTCCCGTGATGGCACATCGTTAATGAGCGCCCATACCTGCTCCCGTGTGGCTGTTGCTGCTAGCTTTGGCAACCTACACGCTTGGGCGACCAAGAAAGGCGTGCCGACCGATCACGCCAAAGCCAGCATGACCAATTCTCTAGTCAACATGTGTGCATATGACATTCGCCCGTTTGCGGTGGTGGGAGGCCCGGGATTCCATGATGTCATCCAGACAGCCCTGGACATCGGCTTTGCAAGCAAGACACCACTTCTTGCCGATGACTTGCTGCAGTCCCGACAGATAATCAAGCGCATGACCATGGACCATTCCAAAAAGGGCATCAGTAAGCTCCAGGGCATCACGCAAAACCACTTTCAAGACAATGGGCATGCCTCATTTTCCACAGACATTTGGATGGACGACGCCACGCAGACGGCGTACAGCGCTGACACCATGCACCTGATCGACGTCAATTTTATCATGCACACCCGCGTCGTGTCCTGTGATGAGTTCAGCGAAGGCACAAATCACACCGCGGCAGCGATTCATCGCAACTTTCTTAACCAGTGTTCGCCCGTTCATAACCTGGAAGGAGGAGAACGTGACGATTCAGGTTGCAGATTGACAGGTGGTCGTCAAGTCGGATGCGGCGGGAAACAATAGGGGTGCGGAAGGTATGTCGTCGCAGTTTGACTTGGACCTGTGCTATTGCCATTGCATTTCCATCGTCATCAATTGTGTGTTGCGGAAGGAGACGCGCCAAGTGGACGGCGTCAAGTAGGCTCCTATCTACCTCTTTTATGACGAGTCCCCATTTGCGTATGACACAATTGATGCTTCGAAGGAGCTGGTCACGTACATGAAGCAGACAAAACTGAACAAGCAACTAAAGAACAAGATGAAGCAGGATGCAGCGACGCGCAATGACGGTCTCCTCATCATGCTTCAGTCTGTGTCCGTCGAGTTGGATGAATCCATCGAGCTTTTGAAAAAGAGGAAACAGGAAGACTGCGCCGAAAAGATCTTCGAGGAGCTGCTCGATGAATTTGTTCGACAACTGCACTACTTCAAGCTGGCTAGCAAGTCCCTCGAGCCATTCAATACACCAACTCTTCATCTCATCGGCATGTGGCTGGCCAAACTGAAGGCACATCTTCAACCGCGAGATTAACCCGTCACCGTCAAGGCACCAGCGGCGAGAAGATGACCATTCTAGCCGACAGTGAAGACATTGCACCCATCAAGGTGCGCCTTCTCGAGCAGCTTGAGGAGAAATTCTTTCTCAAGCCACTCCACGCCACCGCTGCCTACCTGGATCCATTACAAAAGAACCGTCTAAAAGATTATGGCTTCACTCAAGAACTGATCGACCAAGGCCTAGTTTACCTCAAGGACATTATGCGCAAGGTCGGCCCACCTAAGCCACCAGCAGCGTCCATGTCCGGTGGTATGCGACAGCGTCCACCAGTGGTCAAGAAGAACCTCGTCAAGAGGTCACACACTGTCTTTGTCCACGCTGGTCCAAGTCGAGACGATAGTGACAAAGAATTAGAGGATGACGCTGAACCAATTGAGAAGTCCCAACTCGAAGCCCGCATCGATTAGGAGTTGGCAGAATATCGCATGTTAAAGGCCTCCAAGAGTGACAAGGAGGTTCTGCTCTAGCTTGATACACGAAAAAGAGCTCGAGAATATGGTGATGTTAAACACGACGTAGGCCTGTTGCCATGGTGGCGAGTAAAGTCGGACAAGTTTTCGATTCTCGCGCGCGCCGTACGTGCCATTTTGTGCATCCCTGCATCTAGTTCCATGTCGGAATGCACTTTCTCAAGTGCCGGCAATACTCGTAGCAACAAGTGCAACGGGTTGCATCCAAGCACCCTCAATGTTCTTCTCTTTCTCTGTTCTAACCAGGACCTTGACCGTAAATAAACACGTTCAAGAGTAAGACGGCTACAGCTCAAACATTGTGTTAACGGGCGGCTACCGTTGCGGCTGCCATATTGGCATGTGAATCGGGCGGTTGCAGCCACGACCGAGATTTCATCAAGACCAAAATGGCTCGGCTGCGGCTGGATGCCACCGTATGCTTGAACAGCACTGGTGGTCATTGACTAGCTAGTAATACCATCTCCAGTTCGTATTGTTTCTAGTTTCTACCGAGTTTGATTCATGAATAGTTTGTCCTATCTCCTAATCCTTAGGGCTCCCTCCCCATACGGTGTTGCATCATACCAGACTTATACCTATATCACCTGAGTAGGGACATGAGGTAATCCCAACTTTCTATCAATGCTACACTAATCTCAATATCATGAACACACCAACTTCATACCAACCAAAAATAGTCTCCGATCCAATACAAGTGTGCGGGATCATGCTTGTATGAAAGTTTTTTAAAATATTTAATACAAGTACCAGAGTGATATGAAAACAAAAAATATCTTACCAGGACTAGGCTAGTATGTTCAAAGTCAATAGGGAACCAACACTCGTTGATTTCTCATACTTGTCGTGCTCAAGAAAAGTTTTCACACGGGGTGCATTAGCTTATAATACAATGAGTAATTCAATAATGAGATGACAACAACCCTATCATCATCATCATCTTCAAGATAACCATTCTATTTCTATGTAAAGCACTTTCATATTGTATCTTGTAACTCATATGCATGAACCATGAGTGTTGTTCAGTATTGATGTCATTGTTTTGTCACACATAATTGAAACAAATCTTTTTTGGTACCCATGGTGAAGAGGTTTGCAAAAGTGACAATAAAATAGAGTTTATCTCTAAAGTTACCCTGTCTTTGGTTCACCCCCGCCCCCCACTTTCAATGGTATCCGCAAAGTATGCGAAAACTCATTAAAATCTCAGTATGAAATGGTTGAAACTCTACATTTAATGCACAAGATTCGAGAATAATTATAGCGGTTGTACAGGTGCGAGCAGTGAAAATATATGTAGCAGCTCCGGAGGTGCTCAAGAAAAATGAAAGATTGGATGAAACTCAGTGTACCACCAAAATTGATGATGGTTTTCTGAGTTTAACCCGGCCCCTTCTCCCCCCCCCCCCTCCCCTTGAATGCTAATGTATTTTATTTGCAGGTTTAAAAAAACCCGTTAATGACCAAACTCAGGGTTCTGATGCTGTGTTTTCATTACTTTACAGTTGAGTTATCCATAACGTACCCATCATGCTGAGGCTATTGGGCCCAGATTCCAAAAGTGAGGGTGAAAACACAGTACAAGGGAAAAAAAGTGGGGGCTGGTTGTCATAAGAGTTTCACTCCAGTATTAGATTTGCCTGGTCAGAGCCTTCACAACTGATGTTCATTAGTGGGGTTCGATCATGTGCTTATCTCAATAATCATCAAAGAGATCAACACTAATAACAAAAGTGGATATCAGCATTTATTGTTATGTGTATAACAATAACCTACCTCTCCTTCCGCTTTACCCAACATCACATCTTTTGGACATAAGCAATAAGATGAGCACTTGATATGTAGAAAAGGCATCAAAGTTAAATGGTGGGCACGATGTCCTCTCGTTCATTCCTTCCTTCCTTCCTTTCTCATTAGTGTCGACCATGACAACCTTGATTTCACAAACATTAGCAAAGGTTTCACACCCACTATTAAAATAAATCTTGCCAGAATACAATCTGACAAACCTTGTTCTCCAACCTCATTAAATTGGTTGCATTTTCTCTCAATTTTCAATTACACACCAATTGGGGAGTGAAACAAGGATTAGGCTCAAACTAGGGCCCAAAGACAAGGTCAGTTCATGGATAAGTTCTTTTCATCTAGTTTTTGGTCCAAGTGACTTTATTTTGAGTGATATGCACAACTTTTCTACAGCATTTTAGGAAGGGAAGTTGTGATACAAAAAACAATAGGTGCACAAGAAATTTTTTTAACATGTACAGAATAATTTGCACATGGAGAACAATATTATCATGTGCAAACAATCAAACCAAAGATGGTCCACAAAAAGGTTTGGACCATTGTTGGGTGGTTCTTTATTTTTATGAAGAACCTATGGTTCCAGTTCTAACAAATTAATTAGAATGGTGGTTTTTGTTCCAGTTTTGCAAATACTGGAACAAGGACTCCAATTCTAGGTCTAGTTCATCAAAAACTAAATTTAAGTTTTGGTTTCAGTTTCAATTTTGAAAATCAGACCCAGTTTTGATCCGATCCTTGCCAACCCAGATTGGAACCGGGAGTTAATGGTTGGTTAACCTCTGGTTAAACCCCTAATTTGGGTAAGAATGAAATTTGAAAATGAAAAAATTAATGTGTTACGTGCAAATTGTGCACCATGTCAACCTTGGTCCTCCTCGAATCACTACAGATGGGAAATCTTGAGGACTCACAACACATGAGTCTTGTTGACTCTAAATTCTGACATTGCAATTACCTAGACTCAAGTTACCTATGGTGACCTACTTAATTTGAAGTTGTAGTCCAACTCCAATATATTCAAGCAATAGGATTGTGATGTTCCCTGTGTGTTTGTTTCTTCCACAAGTTCCCAATGGTTCCGAACCTGTTGCCAACATTCTAAGATTATCCCAATAGCCCCACACTTTGTCCCATAGTTTTTACTCAAAATTGAACTTTCACAACCTATAAACCTAGGCCAAAGGGAAGCCCCTCTATACTTCTCTTTTGGGCTGGGGGAGTGCCCCATGTTTCAAAAACAAATCAGTGATGAGCCAATCGAAGCTCTTCCTTGCATTTATTAATAATTTCTAAAAAAAAGCTTTGGGCAAGCCTTAATTTTCTCTTGTAAAATTTCGCAAAATACGGAAAAATAATGAGTATTTTTCCACATATTATTTATTTAATTCTCTTTTATTTTGGGGAGAAAAATCATCAAATTTCAAAAAACAAATTTGAAAAAAATTCGCCACATTTTTAGTTAGATTTGGGGGGAGGGGAGGGGACTTTTTGTACTAACTTTTTAACTTTTTGGAAAGGTTATAGAAACCTGTTTCCATTTAATGCGAAATCTCTCTTGGGATTCTCCCATAAGACACAAGCAACATGAGAAATTTGAAAAAAAAACAAAAAAAACATTGATTTTGGTGCAACTACCCAATTATAGGTAGGCTACTCTGGCTCAACTTTCCTTCTTGGGTCGATAGGATTTTTGAATCTCATGGGGCCAATGTTTTTTGGTACCTACCTAATCACTTTACACAGGTGTGTGCAAAGAATTAAATGTGGCATGGGGCTCAATGCTATATTTTACAGGACGAGAGTGTCCAACTAGGATAAACAAAACTTCTGGAAAAAAAATCTAAGGGTTTCATCCACTATCCCTTAGGGAAATTGGAAAATATTTGCCTTGCGTTCATCCATTTATTCCAGTTCTCATGGAACTTGGGTCCACTTTTTGACAGTTTTCAATGCCATTGTGCAATTTTCATCCATGCCGACCTACTTACCTTACTTGGGGGAACTGTTGCCAAGGTACCAACTTCCTCAGATTTTCATCCCTTATGCAACTTCCATGAATGCCATTATACCTTTCGAATTTTCATCCATTTTCACATATTCCTTACATGCCTTCTTTACATGTAACTCACCGTGTGTTCACCTTGTCTTTGGGCCTGCTTTGACCCCCACATCCCCTCTTTCAGAGGTATCTGCAAAGTAAGGAAATTATATTAAACTCAGCATTTAATGCACAAGGTTCGAGAGTAGTTACCGTATAGGAGTTGTACAGGTAGGAGCAGTGAAAAATATGTGTAGCAGCAACGGAGGCGTTCAGAAAAAAAGAAAAGACAGGATGAAACTCACTTTACCACCAAAATTGGTGGAAATGCTAGTTTTTGCCGTCGCACTTATTTCGCTTTGAAAAAATTTCACTCCCAGTTACACCTTTGATGCCGTATCCTGTTGAAACTAACCGTTCTCGCCACCCAATCACGGGACTTCAGGGGTAACTCTAACATATGGAGATTTTATGGTGCAACATAAAATTGGTGACCAAACTGAGTTTAGTTTGGTCCCCCAAAACTGTATTTCTCGCCTAAATTGGTACTCAGAGGAGTTTCATCCCCAGCTTTGCATTCGCCTTTGCTTGGGCCTTCTGGTCAAGTCCTGTCAGGATTAAATCCTACAAATCTGGTGAATTGATGATGCCCAGTTTCATTAACCAGTGCCAAAATCTTGTCACTTTCCAACTACCCTCATATTGAGCATAAATTCAAGCCCATTTTTTTTTCTTCAAATCCTTTGGATGTCAATGTTTGTTCTTCCAATGATGCTTAAGGTGATGGTCTATCTACACCTACACCTCCAATAGAATTCCTAAGTATGCCTTTGGGTGAGCAATTGTTGCAAATGTCTAACACTTTGCACAAAGTAAATGTCTATCCCATGTTTCAAAAGGATTTCCATGAGCTTTATGTTTTGGCATTGCTACAACTAATTCAATTCCAATTCTTGATCTCACTCAAATTCTTCCTACCAAAAAAATTCGGAAAAAGGAGTGGGAATTCAATTGAGCATTTCAAGATGTCTAGGCTATTAAGCTTCCATAGGTTGAAAAAATTGTTGGTCTTGAAGGGAAAGTGACCCCAGTGAGATGTAAGATTTGAAGTTGAGAAAAAAAATTTGTTGGTTCCTAAGTTCAATGGATTACAAAATCATGGAGGTTGTTGGAAAGCAACATTTGCACATCTGAAAGTGGTTGTTGGTCAATACTACATTAACATCATGTTAAAAATGAGCAGTAATATGTTGCATTTCATGGGTGAACTTCTATGGCTCAACAAGTTGTGAATGGAAATCTTGCAAAGCATAAAAGAAAGTTGTGCAGAGGAAGAGTTCAAACAACCAAAAATCTTTAAACCCTAACCTTTTATGCAATATGTTATTCTTGTTTTTTTGTTTTGATGTTTGCAATATTTGTTTCATTTCAATCAAATTTGTTGACTTGATTGGTTTGAGCCTTTAGGTGTATGCAATATTTATTTTGTGCACAATCTTCCATTAAAGTATTTTGTAATTTTGATTTGTTTTATTTTATTGCAAGCAATCTCCTATTGCAATGGGTAGGGTTTTCAAGTGCAGGTTTCAATTCCCCTATGAGATTTTAACACTAAACTCTAATGTCTATTAATTTTTGCACCTTGTTGCCATTCTTTCACTACTTAAATGCAAGTGTTAACCAACTTACCTACATGAAATTTCAGTCGATAGCCATTTACCTACATGGAGTTTCACTTAATTAGCAATTTTTTTGTTTTGGGGTCTATTTAGTTGCTATTTTGTATACCTCAAATAACATATTACAATAAATAAACTTTACAATGAAAAGTTCAATAATTTTATATATTATTATTGGGTGCAAAAATATGTAGTTCCTAGTTATAATACAAGTAGTCGCAAGATAAAAAAAATTGTTCAACCTCCGAGAAATTGTAATTTGGTTTATACACCTATAACTTGCACATAAACAACAAACTATAATTTAGTTTGGAGTGACTTTGAACAATTTTATGCACTTATTACTTCTTCCCAATAATTACATGCATATGCATTTCACACATACCCTGCTGACCTTGCATATTTTCTTGAAAGTTGAGACGAACACAAGAAATTCAAATAATATGTACCTCTTGTAGGGCTAGAACACACACCTCTAACTTTTTGGAGGTTGGGGCTAATGCAATCTAAATCATAATGTTAAATGTGCTTCAAAGGAGGCAAAATGGATAGCAACAACAACCAACACAAGACAAAAAAAATGTTTCTCCATCTTCTGCACAAAAACCAACAAGGAAACAATGAACACTTAATAGATGCAACATTGTTGACAACATTAAAAGTAAATGGATTAGCGAAGCACTAGAAGAGGCCATGGATGCAATTGAAGGTGGGATAATTTCATCAAAGAAGGCAAGTAAACATTGCAACATACCTCTTATTTCATTGTCTAATCACTTGTATGGCAAAGCAACATTTAAGAAACGTGGGCTAGTAGGTGTGCTAACATAGGAAGAAATTCAGGTTATGGTTGTTTAGGTTTTGGCAATGCAAGAAGTTGGACTATAAAATAACTTGCAATATTTAAAGCTAAAAGTGGTAGAATTAACTCAAGCTAGGCCAACACCTTTCTAGGGAAAAATATTAGAAAACTCTTCATGGTATTAGTTCAAATAGAAACATTTGAGTTTAACATTTGTCAAGGTGAAAGTTTGGACATCAGCCGAACACAAGGATTAACAAACCAATCCTACCCCCATCTTGCCACAAGTTTTACCACAACTTATAATCCTTATATAACCAATACACCAATGTTGCAAATCGCATTTAGAAGTTGGATGAAACAAACATTTAAGTAGGAAGACAATTAGAAGCAAGGGTCTTAGCCAAACAAGGTTCACACCAAATGTATAGCACCACACTTTTGTCCAAGGAATGGTTGATTACTAATCATGTTGTCAATGTAATTGAAACGTCACTATCAAGGTTCTACATTTTCAAAAAAGAAAATATACGTGATGATTACATACAACTTTGTAAACTAGGTATTTGTATGTTATGTAATCAAAGGCATGGATGAAAACTTTCCTTTTCAAGGATTTTTTTTTTCAAAAGCTCAATACCAAGTGGAATATCCATAAACAATAAACATTTGCTAATCTTGCATGGACTTGGATCCAATGTCACCTTAGAGGCAATTGAACAAGCAAACAAATTTGGGTTAGATATAGTGACTTTACTTTCACATACATTTCATGCATTTCAACCTTTGGATGTGGCTTACTTCAAATCTTTCAAAACTACTTTTAAAAAAGAAAGAAACACGACAATTGTCACAAGGAATTACATTGAACCAGATAAAATAACATTGGCAGGGTGGGTAAACAAAACCTTAAACTAAATATTCATTTAAAAAAAAAACATAACAAGGTTCAAAGCTACAAGGATTTGGCCACTTAATCCTAAATCTATGGATAATAAAACAAACCCTACTAGTTTGTACACATTACAAAATTAGACCAAAGAAAAATAAGATGATGGCTACCACTCAAATGAAGATGAAGATGGTGAGATGCAAAGGGTAGAAAATGTTACTACAAAAAAATTAATCAACATAGTAATAACAACAAGCCCTAGCCTGCTATGAGCCTATTTTTGGGCATTTGTTGTTTCACCTAAACTTACACCCTTGTATTTAACAAGGTGAGCTTTCATGCCTTCCTTGAAATTGTGCTAAAATTTATCCCATGATTCTCTAACTGTTATGAATGACCAAGTTAAGATGAAACGTACTTGATGTTGTTTTGCAAGTTCCCTTTTAGTTGTTCTTGCAACTATGGTTGTTGTAAAAACTATTCTAGCTTGCTTTTCTTGCCTCTTTTTCTTTCAATTTTCCCTTATTTGATTTATTGCCTCTTTATCCATTGTTTTATGTCGCATAAGTTTTAGATATTATTATGAAGTCACAACATGGCTTTGCGAATAATCCACTCAAGGTTTTTGTCCATGGGTCCTTCTTGTAGAGTTATGGCAATCATGATAACAAATTTTTCCCTGCCAATGTTTTTTAAGTTGAACACTTTAGGTTTTTGACTATTATTTCCACATCTAGTGAACCCTATGCCAAACCTTCAACTAAGGTTTTTGATGTTATTGCATATTCATGGTTACTGATTATTGAAGGCTTAAGCATATTTACATAATACTTAGGCTAACCTTGAACTAAATCATTAATCACTTCCTTGCAACACACTCTAATAAATAATTGAAATTAAAAAGAGTAGGGATGGGAATAAGGTCTATTGTTCAATGAAGTAAACAACGATGACAAAAAATAGTAAGGGGTTGGGGGAGAGAAAAAGAACAACAATAGTGAAGGTTTTGATTTTTCACAACATTATTAAAGCCAAATCATTAAAAACACCAGAGTTGCAGCTCAAAATTGAAGTTCAAAAAAAATAATAGGCAATTAGGTACCAAGCTCAAGATGAGCATGACAGTTGATCAAGTACCAAATTCAAGAGGAATAATAACTAATCAACATCCAAGCTCAAAAAGAGCAGTAGCTAAGGTTCGAAGCTCAAGAAGAACGACAATTGTTCAAGTTCAAAGTTCAAAAAGAACAACAACTAATCAACTTCAAAGCTTAAGAAAAACGACAACTAATCAACTTCAAAGTTCAAGAAAATGATAAGTTTAGATAAACAACACAATGAAAAGTAAACAAAAAACATACCTTCAAAGCACCAAGAAAAGATTGTGAAAAACACATGTGCAAAGATTAAAAGAGGACCATGAAGAACACATGCACCTTTCCGGGCCACTCCAACACTTGTACCCCACAAACAACCTGGAGTTACTAAGCATCTAGGAGAAAAGTTGGGAACTTGCAAGTGCTTGTACACTAGGAAAATGCTTTGAGCACACGATGAACAACATGAGAAAACGATCACAAAAATCTACACAATGAACAAAACTCTTGGTAGTAATGAGTGGGCCATGAGCAAGAGGGATTCAAAATGGATGGGGGTAGAGGAAAGGGAATGGGTGGTGGGTGGCGGGTTTTGAAACAACACCACGGTGGAGAGGGTTTATAGATTAGGGTTTAGTTACACATTAGGGCGTCAATCACCAAACATGTTTTTGCCCATCTTTGAGTTTTAATCTCAACCATTTGAATAAACATGTTCATTATTTCCAATGGAGGATGTACATTTGGGTAGGGTATTGTTTGGTGATATCTTGGATGTTGGACATGTGTACGGTATGATATGTGCGTTAATAGATGTTAGATTGCTCTAAGATCAGGGCAAAAATTGTTTGGTTGAAGCTTTCTTTTTTAGGCAATGAGGCTGAGACCTTTGGGAAGCCATAACTTTTGTGTCCCTTGTCCAAATCCAGCGATCTAAAGGGATGTGTGCGCAGAGCTCCTCTACGATCCATCTTCAGACAGCCAAGGCAACTGATGCTATAAGAGATCACAAATTTCCTCTGACTTTTTAAGTGTACTATGATCGGCCTGTTTACCCTAACCCTAATTTGGAAATGTGGAACCCAACCTCTTGTTCTGCATGTTACTTTGAAAGATGTTACCACACTAATTAAATTTAAATGAGGCCTCAAATTAAATCAGCGATTTCTTTTACTGGTGAATTTTTGCCAAATTTTGACCTAAAAATTTATGATTTCAAACTAGAAAAGACTCTAGCATATTTAGTACAAGTGCCAGTCAATAGCCAATAATATTGAAGGATACATTTTTAGTATAAAACTTCCATATCTGGTGTATAGCGAAATTTGGCTATTTTTTTTGGATGATCACCACTTTGGCTACATTCTAAGATATTTAAAAAAACAGAAAACTACGAGCCTGAATTTTAGAAAAGCGCATGTCAGGAGTCCCAAGTCGGAACCCTATAAATAATTACAGGAGTGAAAATGTTGATCCAAGGGACAATCTATAATCTCCACTCCCAAAGACAAGCCCAAGACAAACACTACCTACTTCCCCCAAAAGTGCCCATAGAGTACTAGGGCAATTCATGTTCTAGTAGGGTACTAGGAACTAATTTTCTTGTCATACTTGGAATTTGTAACAAAGTGCAAGATGGTGTGCTAGAGATATGTATGATGTAGGCACACACTTGGATGATTTTCCTTTGGAGTGTTAAAACTTCTTCAAACCATGAAAATGTGCATGGCCAACATTGGAACTCAAATGTAAGTGTGGATTAAGTGTGCTTTTATTGTGGGTGATTTCACTAACTTAAGTGAGTCATTGACACACTAGACTTGGGCCCTAATGTGTGTGTACTTTGGTATTACATTAGGGCCCGAGTCCTAGTTTAAGAAATTTTCTAGTGTATTTGGAGGGCATTTTACCAAGCAAAAAATTTCTTCACCGAAGGACAGGCATTTTGTTTTTGGAAATGCCCTACTACATCTTTTGTTTATCTTTCTTTTTCTGCCGAGTATCATGATACTCATGAGATTTTTAAATAGATAAAATTCAGTCCATGCTTTATGTCAGGTAACAGCCTCGGAGTGGGGTGTTACCCCACTCTTTATGCATTTCTATGTCTCCCCCGCTCTTCCCCCCACCATAGATCCCATAGACCTCTTTTGCAAATGGTTCATTGAGTTCTTTTGTCAATGGATCGCTCACTCGCTTGCCAGTTGCATTCACTTGTTTGGCCAAAAGTTCAAGTTAAATTCAGGTTGGGGGTATACAAGGTACCCTCCCCTAATGCATGGGTAAACAACCAAGGCTTTTTATGTTGCCTAAATTTGGTGAATTGAAAATTGGAGCTGGAAAAAGGTGTTGCCCAAACACAAGGAACTATTCCCAAAGGTTATGGTTTTCACAATAAATGAATGAGGAAGCCATCTACCAACTGGGTGTGGCCACCGTGTGGGAAGAAGGGAGGAAATGAAAGGCATTCCAAGACTCTATATATCGATATTACTTCTCTGTGTATAACGGAGCGTGCTGGGTACAGGCCATTATGCATGGTAAGGTGCCTGCGAGCAAATTTGGGCAAGCCAAGATGGCCATTGCACCCCAACATGTATAAAGATTTTTGAGCTGAAAGGGTTTTATCATTTTCAATGAAGTTATATGGGATAATTTCATGGATCCCCTAAAACCCCTTATGATTGGTAGGATAGTGGAAATTTTTTAGTATGGTGTTAATCGGAAAAAAACACTTTTATCTTCACATTGGGAAAGGCCTTTTTTCTTTTTTCCCCCCCAGGAGTGACACCCAAACATGGTCAATGAGTGACACCTGGGATCCACCCTCATTCTACTCACCTCACATGGCATAACTTCCTCAAGAAAGTGGCTTTCCTCATACGTAATGGTTTTCATCATTTGCACAATGGACAAGTAGATTTGCACAACAAAGCAAATGGATTTACGGAATGGGTATGTGGAATTTGAACAATGATTAGGTCATGGAGAACGACCTAACATGTCCGTTGTGCCTTGTAAGTTGTAAGGGGGGACTCAAATGAGGCAGACAAGGCCACATGAAAACCATTACTTACGTGGTTTTGTATATAAATAGGGTAGGCAAGGGCTTGTGAGTAAAAAATGCTAAAGAACATAGGTACTACTGACGTAGGTATTGTCAGTGCAATTAATTTCTTGATTAGAAAGGGCGCATTGATTTTCTTAGTCATTTGTTTCCCAAAAAAACAGAAAAAAGGGTAGGCACATTATTCACACCTGGAACAAAAAGTTAATAGAATTAATGAAGTCGGGCCTCAATGTTTTTATTTCTTGGTTTTTTTCTGGCCAAAAAAATTTCGCCATTTTTCAACAAAGAAATTGGTGTTTTTTGTTTTTGGGAAGTGTAAATTCGACTAATTTTGCTAGTTTTTTGGTCTAATTTCGCCAATTTTTCGATATAATTTTTTTTTAATAAAAAAAACACTGGGACTCCTACCAAATTAAGGAAGTCAATAGGTAGCTACTTTTATTAGGGTACAATACTATTAGTATAATACATACATACACCATACGTACATACCAAGCTCCAACCCATGCAGTCATGCTCTGTCCAGAGAGTCGCATACGCTCTCGCCAAAACTCCGTTGCTTGTCGATCGCGCTTGCGCATTCCTTGCCTGCAAATCTCGACTGTGTGCATTTGCTCGCGGATTCTCTGAAAGCTGCTCCGACTCGCTGATGCTCTCTCCTGTTCTTATTTTCTTCTTCTTCTTGCGCGTGTTGATTCAGCTCACGATGTGCAGGTCAGGCTTCTCTCTCTCTCTCTCTCTCTCTCTCTCTCTCTCTCTCTCCCCTTGGCTTTGCTCTATGGTTTGATCTGTGGAAGTTGTACATGTTTTCGTCTGTTTCCAGAACTAGAGTACTTGCCACGTTTTGCTGTTGTGTTGTGGCACTTGTTCCTTTGTGACGGGGATTCATTGCGATTCATTCCGAAGAGGAAGAGATCGCGTTTTTTTTCGTTCTTTCTTTCAAAAATTGGTCACTGAAGCTTCGGGCGGATTTTGGTCTTTCCGTTGCCGGGAGCATTTTCTTTGTGAAGTTAGTAGTCACGGGAGCAAAGACCGTAACAAATGTAGTGTAGTTCGAGAATCGGTCTCTTGCTTGCTTCGTTGTCGCTATCGAAGAGGAAGAACAGCAACAACAAGTGGAACGTGGCCTGCATTGAAGCTTTCATTGAAGTGATTCGTGAAGAGTTGTGGATTAAGGATTAAGAAGATTTTGCCTCTCGTTGCTGATGCCACCACGTTCTCATGTCGCCAGATGTAACGCCGCGTGTGTAAGAGATAGCTTCTCACCATGCGGATTCATACATCATGCTCGTAATAGATAGCCTGCAATCCTGTTCGCGGCGATGTTTCTGAATCCTGTTCTTGTCTTGCGTTTTCAATAGACTGCTGGTTGTGCAACTTTTGACCCTGTTTCTTTCTCATTCATCATTCTTTGGCCATAAACATGTGGATCCTGAATAATGGAACTGGAAATGGAGTTTTTTCGTAAGCTTCTGTGATCTTGTCTCGTTTGCCTCATTATCTAATGCGATCCAAACGAGTGTTGCCGCACACTGAATGCCAATTTGCTGACCGGGTACTAGTACCACATGTGAGGCCTCTCCAAAGAGTCTCTTGTCATGATTGTCTCTGTTGTGGAGTATCTTCATTACCTTGGTTGTTGTAGCGCATCATTGCTTTCTGTGGTGAGACAGCAGCAATGGAGGAAGCTTGGGTGTTTTCCAATGTCCAAACCTTTTCCAAGATTAGGTTCCTCCCTTTTACAAAACGTATAGCAAATCAACTGATCTGGTTTTTCTCTCCTGTATTGTGCCATCACATTGGTAGCATAGTTGTCTCCAGGCGGCACTTATGAAGGTCTATGCTGATTGTTCTTCCCTGAATAAACTTCTGAGAATTGCTGCAGAGGGCCGTTTCTTTTGAAGTGTCTAGACTTCATAGGGAATCTGCAAATAAAACTACTTGGGTGTTTATCAGAAGTGGAGATCTGACCCTTATTGTTATTGCATCATGGTGGCATGCGTTGCAGAGACCAGCACTGGAAATGATAAGGAGAGAAGAGCATATCCTGGATTAAACCGTTGCATGCGGGTGATGTTTTCAACTATATCACTCTGCAAGGACACAAACAAATGCTGTGAGTCTCTCAACTCTCATAGTTTGTTTCTGTCCAGATGCTCAATACTACTATTTACAGCAACTGCTTGTTTTTTCTACATGTGGTTTTCCTATATGCTTGAATTGACCATGCTCAATTCCTCTTGTGTTTGTTTTGGTTTGGTCAGAACTGACATTTAAAGGGGCTTACACCCAAAGTAATCTCAGACATATCCTTGAATTTGTAGCCACCAGACCATCAGATTGCTATATTTGTTCACATGCTGCCATATCCTCATTGGTTGTTAATATGGGTAAATTCCTTGAATGAGCACTTCCACAGTTCAGCTGCAATGCTGGTATCTTGAGATCCACTACATGGAGTAAGTCATGTAGTATCCTTTTAGAAATTTGCAGTTAGTCTTTTCCTCCCCTTGCAAGTTATAATGTGTGGACGTCCTTTCTCATTTGTGGTTCTTTCTGCAGGTTATGAATGTCTGGATGCATTACTGCACAAAAGAAGATAGTCCAAACAACTTGCAGAAATGAGACTCAGCTCTTCAACCTGTTTGCATTTGAGAGTCACCTTATAGCATTGAAGGATGAGAGGCAGACAATGAAGCACACACACTTGCAAAAAGGAGCATATCTGTCAAAGCTTGTGCTCTAAAGTTATAGGGGAGGAAGTCAGCAGATCAGGGAAGGATCCAAAGTTCTGGTCCAGTGTGGGTGTGAGGTTCCAATCAAATCTTGACACTGAAATGGGTCAGGAGCTTATAGTTACAGAACACAAGGTTCTCTCTGAAACCAATGTGAGGGTCTTGTCTGCAAAGCAGGTTGAAAGATCTAAAAGTGCAGCTCCAATTTCACAAAGTAGTGCAGTGAAGCCAATGCAGAAGGAGAGGGAGTGCACCCCACCTTCACAGAACAACAGCACAAAACTAATGTACACAGTAAGCTCCAGACAATGCATCAGTGGTCATCTCAATTTCTCATCAAAATCTAGTTCTCCAAGTCACTCTATGAGTGGTGACATGGCAATGGTCCCTCCAAAGGCAGAGAATGTGAAGATCATGAGCAAAGAAGAGAAAAATACTGTTCAGGTCAGGCCACATTTCTCAACTCTGTCCTTCTCCAACTTGTCAATAGTGCTTGCTGAATGTAGGAACATCACCAGGCAAAGGGGTTTGGCTGTTGCAGAATGGCAATGAAGAGTCAGTGGATTTAGTTGTCAAACACTTGTCCCTGATGAATCAGAGTGGTGGGAATATGGATCTAATTGCATGCATGCTTGCTTGCTTACCTTTGGAATTAGCAGAAGAAGGAGCAAAGGAGTAACAGAAGCAAGACAGGGGTGACTATGGCAGAGAAGCTTCAGGGGGGAAGAGACAATAGTGGCAAGAGGAGGCCAACAGCCTCTATAGCCTGGGACAGCTTGAACAGATCCCGGGAAAGCAGTCCACAGCATGAGCTGGCAGCAATTCCCTTCAAGTGGGAAGAAGCACCAGGCAAGCCCAAGGAAGAGGCACATCTCCATGTCACGACCATTGCTGAGGCAGCAGAGAGGGCGATGGCCAGGAGAATTTTGCAAGGGGTTGAGAGAAGCCACAGACAGGAAGTGCTTCTACAGAAGAGGATTGCAGCTCAGGTTGTGATGGAGAGCTTGTCTGATCACGAGAAAGCTCTGGCTAAGGTAAAACTTCAGGAGTGTCAAGCTCTGGGAGAACATTCTCGCCATAGCAGTTTTGGGAGTAGCCACAGGTTTTATGCTAGGAAAGCAGGAGCTGGGCTGGAGCAGAGCAGCAGATTTCAGGGGCTCAGGCTTAGTGTGGATGGTGATGGTCATGTCATCTCAGAGATGGAGACAGAAGCCCACATTGATCTTGTGGCTCCTGCTGCTGCAAAATTCCTGGTGGATAACTGTGTCTCCCCCAATGGCACTACCGAGAAAAACCTGACAAGAATTCCCTTTGAGTGGGAGGAAGCTCCAGGTAAACCCAAGTTTGATGACACAGCTGATGCCATTCCCAAGAAGCTCCAGCTCCCACCTCGCTTGGTTGCACCCCCAACACAAAAACTGGACTTCATATCCCAAGATGTGCAAGATCAACAGAGACTGAGGTCAATGAGTGGCCCCCTTATGCGATATCATCCTTTGGGTTTGAGTAACCATAGTTCACCAGCTCGGACCAGACCACATCAGCACTCTCATCCTGTCATACGCTCTTGCTCACCCTCAAGACGATCCAGCTCCCCTTCCAAGATCCAGGCATTGGCAAAGAAACTCTCATGGAAGGTTTCTTCTACTGCTCTCATTCCTGATATGTTACATGATGAACAGTCCTGGCAAGGTGCAAGGCGTGATCCCTCATCTTCAAAGAGGTCCATCTCCCCTTCTAGGATTCAGGCCCTGGCTAAGCATCTAGCCTCCAAGGTCTCAAATACAGGTTCAGCTCCAAACCGGAGTTCAAATGAGGATGAGTTCTGGCAGACTAAAAACCCATCTCCTTCAAAAAGCCCCATCTCTCCTTTGAAGATGCAAGCTATTTCCATGCATATGTCACACAAGGTGTCAGGCATGAACACAGTGGCCCAGGAGAGCTCCTACGAGGATCACATATGGACTGCTCAACATTCTTTGCATTTGGAAAGGCACATTTCTCCTTCAAAGATCCACACCCTGGCTAAGCATTTGTCTCAGAAGATTTCAAATACAGTAGCTCCAGAGAACAATCCATATGATAATCCAAGCTGGCAACAAAGGAACATTCAGCATAGCCTTGCTTCTGGATACCACTCTGGCCCATTGGAGGGCCATGATAACAGAGCCAAAGGAGGTGGAAATGGATATGGTAGCTTCTTATTTGAAAGAAGCTCCTTGGGTGCACCATCTTTGCAGGTCAACAGTGAGCAGGATTACAACTGGGCAGCAGGACACAAACAAGCTTCAAGCCAACAGTCTTGGAACCTAGAGTCCAGTACCACTTCCTTGAAAAACTCAGTCTCACCATCAATGCGATCTATCTCTCCTTCAAGAATTCATTCTTCAGCAAAGCTGTTGACAAAGAAGGTGATGTCACCCCAAGATACCACAATCAAGGATCCCAACTGGCACACATTCACCACCAGTTATGACTCTGGCCCCTTAGAGAGGTGCACTGATCAGACTGAAGGTTGTTCCAGTTCCTCTTTGGAGAGGAGCTCCTCAGATGATTTGTTTGGACCATCTTCAAGCATTCTGCAAAGCTCAGAAATCTATTCTTCTGAGGCATGGGTAGACAAGCAACCACAAGGTCTTCATCATCCCTGGTCACCAACCAGCATTTTTCACGGCCCCAGTGGGAATAGTGAAGTGCCCACAGATTCAGTTCCTTCTTCAGGCTCTGACATTGATACACATATACAAACAGCAATGCAACCCTCTGTCATGCTTTCAAAGTCACTGTCTGGTACCTCATATGAATCTTTTGAGCATTATTTTGAAGAACTTCATAGCCCAACTTCAAGTCATCCCCCTCAGTGGGAAGCAGATAACAACTCCTCTGTTAGCTCCCCATATCTAGGCCCCACTTCAGCAAACTATGCAGCCCAGGAGTCTGGAGGACGAGCTGCTTCTGATGGAGTGAAAGCCATTATTAAGCTCTGTAGGGCAGGATCCAAATGGAGGAAATCTAAGAAATGCCAAAACCCAGAGATATGGGCTCCCACACTTGCAACATATTTTCAGTGTGTAGAACCATCAGCGACTACAAGTGGACAGATCAATACAGCAAGGAGCTGCCCCAAAGACAATAAAAATGAACATATGGACTCAGGTTCAAGTCTAATTGAGTCTCCAGAAGCTGCAACAAGGTTGCCATATATGATGCCATCTGTTGTGGAGCAGGAAACAGTAGGAAGTGAATTGTGTGATTCTTCAAGCACTCACTACACTTCATGTCTAGGTTTGATTTCACCTGCAATCTTTATATCAAGAGCTGAGAATTGCTCTTACTCCAAAGGCACATTGGCATGGGGTGGTAGAATTCCAGTCTCTTCAGCTTCTACAAACAATAGTGAAGAAGGGTACAGGTCTCCAGCCTACACAGCAACTTTAGAGCTGTTGTCACCCTCCACGAAGCTGATCTCAAAGAAGGTATTGGGGAAGTCGAAGAGCATCACCAGGGGACTGTCCTCTTCAAATATTCACAACAAGCTCATTGTGAGGAATTATCTGTTGACTTTTTATATACCATGTGAAGGATGCATGTCTCTTGGAATTGTGGCTTTTCTTTGTTCAAGCTATGCAACTGAGAATGAGCAACGATTATCAAATTCCATGGAATGAAAGACTCACTTAATTTTGATAAGGGGAAACTGGTCTATATCTCAAACTGATATATCCCATCAATTGTTTGGTGAGGAGACAGTTCAATCTAAATGAAACTAATGAAGCTTGGTGCATGTACAGGACGCAATGTGCAAGTCATTGAAGCGATCAATATACAATTGTGCAAAGAGGTGTTGTCATAGTACAAAGTTACGGCTCCATGAAGACCACCACCAATTTCCTCCTACTGGATTCAGTTTTTGCAAGGTAAAACCCCTTCTGCAATCAGCTCTTCAATTGATAAGGTTTCCATATGTGATCATTCTACTTTGCTTTGTCCTGGTGGTCCTGTGATCTGACCAATGATTCATGCTGGGTTCAGTCAGTCCTATGTTCCCTTTGAGCTATTTAGGAGTTTAGGTCCCTTGAATTTTCTTGCCTGCATCATGCATCCTTGAATGCATTGACTGAAAATGTGTCTTGCTATTGCAGCCAAATTGAGTGCGATGGTGAGTTGATTAAATGGTAACATGAAGCTGTGAGTAGTGCTTTGCCTTCCTGGAACCTTTGAAGCCAACCAAGGCATCATCCAAGTTTTGGGTCTCCAAGATCAGCTCATGCCATCTAATTTTGACAAAGTCTAGACAATGTCACTGCAGAAAGCAATTATTGAGCAACAACCACCCAGGTCAAGATCTGAGTCTTTCTGCAGTACAAATCAGCCAAGAAAATTGCTGATACCAATTGTCCCAACATCTAATTATCTTGAGCAGTCAATTTTGAGTTCAAGATGAAGGGTTCTGCACATAAATGAGTGTGCGACTCTTTCCCTTTCAACCAGTAGGGAATAGGGAATGACAGTGGAAACGATGTCTAGTAATGTGATCACCAGTGGACTTTGAACCTGATGTAGTATACAAGCACAGTTATACTGGCAATGTATACTAGTCAGGAGCAACCAAGTCCATAAAATCTGATGTGATTTGTATCACCATCATTTCATAATAGTTACTATTTTATTCAGCATTTTCAATAGGAAACATTCCCCTGATTTCGTGAATGTGGCTGATTTTCCTATGAACTATTTTATAATGCCTAGGATGGAAAAAAATTCAATGAAAATTATGAGGCACATTAGACTAGTGGAAGGAATGAAAATTGAATCTGATGGAAAAGCGTTTTATCACTTATTCAGCTTCTAAATTTTTGGAATGTTGGACAAGGATAAACCTATGAAAAGTTTGAAGATTTTGGATGATAGTAATGCTACTTCTTTTCATTTTCTAATTTTTAGTTTTTTTTTGGCTTACTTTACCTTCTATCTCAAGGCAATGATAGGTCTTTCCCACAATTTCACTCTTCTTAATTTCATCTTTCCCTTCTAGTCACATTTTCATCGATTGTTATCCATTGTCCAACCCACTTCCCTAGGTACATACAACTTCCCTCATGTTCAACCATTGTCGAAGTCCCCTGAGTTCATCCATTATCTAAATACCCTAGATTGTCCCATTTTCAACTACACCAAATATGTCCTTTGTACAAAGAGTACTGTCTGTTTCTTTTTTTCTCTGACTGCCAAATTGCCCGATCAAGATGCACATCACCAGACATGACTTGATGCTGCCCGGACACAAATTTTGTGTCCTATTATACACACTTTGGGTTTGAAATGGAGACTAGGAGGGAGCCATATATTATGCCTCTTAGTGTCTATTATACAGCCAAAGTGTGCATAACAGGACTCAGATTTTGTGTCTCAGAAAGATGGATCAGGCCAAGGGCAGACAAGAAAAAAAGAAGAAGAACCCATTGCTGATTTCAAATCCTCCATACTGTAGTAGGACCTTGGCAGCTTGGACACTAATTATGGTATTTGAAAAATGTTGAATATATTTTGTTAAAAACCACTTTGGCCAAGGAGCAAGATTTTTTATCTGAGAGACATGGGTTGAAGCTGCCCCCTGTACTGCGGTCGTTAGTGGCGGCCAGAGTGAATTAACAGCCATCAATGCACCAGTTGGCCGTTCTGTCCACCGGATGGGTTGCGTTTTTTCATTCGGCGCCGGATGGGGCTCATCACAGTCGATTTCTTTTTGCTGCTGACCACTGTACTTTTGTTTTTTTGTTTTTTTGGATTCCTGGCCGTTTTTCCTGGACCTAACCTCACACATACCTACCCTGCTCACTTTCCTACCGTCATAAGTATTGCACCAACCTACTGACACAGCTACCCTAATAACTAGTTATCCTACTGACCTAGCTATTGTACTAACCACCTACCCTACTAACCTAGCTACTCTATTAATTACATACCCTACTAACTTAACCATTAGGTTTAGGGTTGAGACACAAATTAATTAATAAGTTTTTCACAAATGTATAGTAATTAATTTAAAGTAGGCTAAATTTGGGGGGAAAATTTTAGTGTTTACACATATGTGAATTAATACATTTGCATTTTATATCTTCTTCAAAAAAAGTGGAAAAATTAGGTTGGAAAGATCACACAAAAATAAAAGACATATCTTTTCTTTTGGTTTTATATGAAATTTATTTCATTATTTTTAAATATTAACGTTTTTTTAGTTAATAAATGTTTATAGTTTAAAACCTTTGAATTTTGGTTTTTTAATTTTTTCCCCATGTTTTTTCAAACTTTTTTATTTTGCATTATATGATTTGTATAGCTTGTATAATTTTTTAGGTTTAGGGCATATATCACTAAGACTTTTTTTTGTTAGGGTTTAGTAAAAGTAAGTACAAGTGCAAGTATTAAAATTATGCCCCAAAATTCCAGTTGGTAAAAGTAAGTACGAGTGTAGGTATTGCAACAAAACCCCAAAATTCTAATTGGTAAAGGTAAGTATAAGTTTGGGTATTTCAAGTTGAAATGAAAAAACAAACCTAAATGTAATACCCATGTTTCAAAAAAACCCATCTAAATGGTTTGGATACCCTAAAATGAAGACCTAGCCCTAAACACAATATGCATATGCAAAGTCACTTTGAAATAACCCAACCCTAAATGCAATACCTGCACTTTGGGTCACTCCGAAAGGACGCATGTAAAGTTTAAGCTTTCTTTATATGAAGATCTTACCCTAAATGCAATACCTGCATTTAGGGTCACTCTGAAAGTACCCATGTGGGGTTTAGGGTTCTTTATATGAAGATCCCACCCTAAATGCAATATTTGCATTTGGAGTCACTCAGAATAGCTACCTTGCTCACTTTCCTACCTTCATAAGTATTGCACCAACCTTGGTACCTTATTTATTATCCCCTACTGAAACAACTACCCTAATAACTAGTTATCCTACTAACCTAACTATTGTACTAACCACCTACCTTACTAACCTAACTACTCTATTAATTACATACCCTACTAACTTAACCATTAGGTTTAAGGTTGAGACACATAAATTAATTAATAAGTTTTTCACAAATGTATAGTAATTAATCTAAAGTAGGCTAAATTTGGGGAGGGGAATTTTAGGGTTTACACATATGTGAAGTAATACAATTGCATTGTATATCTTCTTCAAAAAGAGTGGAAAAATTTAAGTTGGAGAAATCACACAAAGGTAAAAGACATATGTTCTCTTTTGGTTTTGTATGAAATTTATTTGATTGTTTTTAAATATTAACGTATTTTGCATTATATAGTTTGTATAGTTTGTATAGTTTTTTGGGTTTAGGACATATATCACTAAGACTTTTTTTTATTAGGGTTTGTATAATTAGGGTTGTAATAAGGCTTATGGCAAAATATCATTTGGATTTTTAAGGTTATGCTTTATTATTTAGTGTATAAGAATTTGGTTCATATATTTTAGATTTTAAGGTTTATACTCTAAATTTTGCTTATTGTATTGGTTTTTCATCTTTTCACTTGTTTATTTTTATACCATAATTTGAATTCCCTTTGTTTCCATATGTTCCATAGTTCCTAGAGTTTAATATTTTCTAACCCATCTAAATGGTTTGGATACCATTAAGTGAAGACCTAGCCTTAAACACAATATGCAAACGCAAAGTCACTTTGAAAAAACCTTACCCTAAATGCAATACCTGCATTTTGGGCTATTTTAAAAGTACGCATGTGGGTTTAAGCATCTTTATATGAAGATCCTACCCTAAATGCAATACCTGCACTTTGGGTCACTCTAAAATAATTAGTTAATTTCAAAATCATATGCTAACAAAGGTGTGTATGGAGGTCGAGGTTGTTAATTAGGAATCCATGATTCTCATATTTTTTCATGAATTTTAAAAGAGGTTCTATTATTTGTGGAACAAATAGTACAATGACAATTGTGATCAAGCTTGTATTGGTGTAAAAACTTTTCATGAAAAAGTTGAACTTGCAATCTATAACATGGAATAATTATCTTAAACAGTGATTTCAATAACTTATTAAAACAAATATATACTAAAATTGATCAATCAAATATCAAATTAATTAATCTGATTAAATCCAACTTTTTATTTTCAAGTAAATAAAATTAAACCAAATGATTAGTTAATTATTTTAAATAAATAAATGATTATATGATTCTTGATAATTAATCATCTAAATTATCTGAAGTAATGGTCTATTAATTATTTAATTATATGACAAATTTTGTGATAATTCATTAATTATCATAAATATTTTGTATTAAATTGGGGGGAAAATTTTAGGGTTTAGACATATGTGAAACAATCCAATTTCATTCTATATTTTCCTCAAAGAGATTGCGAAAATTAGGTTGGAGTTATCACACAAAGGTAAAAAACAAACCTTATATGAAAACCTAACCCTAAATGCAATACAAAGTTTGTCAAGATCAAAAAATAAAAAGTTCAAGCTTAAATATTTTTCAAAGATGTTCATATTTTTTTCCCCCTTTTAAAGTTGTATATTCATACTAAAAACATAAATATAAAGTCTTTAATTTAACAATATTTTAAAGTATGTTTTTAAAAAATTCAAAGCATGTAATTATTTACATTTTTCTTTCTATTTCACATAATAATAAAAATGATCTCTCCCATATATTAATCCTATGTTTAATTGAAATTTTTATTTATACTTTCCTGATATATAGTAAATAATTTTTTGGTTAAAATATTCATATAGTGGGTCAAAAATATTTTATATTGTATACATATATAACACAAGTCCTTATGTAAACTTTATTTTTTATGATGTATAATATTGGTTTAAATATTGGTCCAAATAGGTTGTTATTTATAACATCTAATATATAAATAATGATATAAACTGAACCCTAAATGCAATACCTGCATTTTGGGTCACCTCGAAAGTACACATGGGGGGTTTAAGCCCTCTTTAAGTGAAAATCCTACCCTACATGCAATACCTGCATTTTGGGCCACTATAAAAGTACCGATGTGGGGTTTAAGCCTTTTTAAATGAAGATCCTACCCTAAATGTAGTACCTACATTTTGGGTCACTCTAAAATAATAAATTAATTTCAAAATAATATGTTAACAAAGGTGTGAGGCTGGGGTTGTTGATTAGGAGTACCATGATTCTTATTTTGTTTCATGAATTTGAAAAAAAGTTGTATTGTTTGTGGAACAAATAGTATAATGGCAATTGTGATCATTAATGCAAGCCTTCTAAGTTAATATCTTAGATGATCTATGTAGGTATTGAAGGTGATTGAGTTTATTAAGTAAACCTACTATTCATATATGTAATATACTAGCCTAGGCCACATAAGCCTAATAAACATTTATGATAATTTAATGTCTAATATTTATTGTATTATAACATTTTAAACTTGAACTAAAAGAATTTATAAAAAAAAAAACACATTTTTCCATATAATTGTTGTAAGTATATACAATAGAATATGATTCAAATTTAGAGTTTGGGAAACCCTAACAATTTTGTTTTACAAATTATTAGTAAATAAAATAAATCTATGGTGTATTATAGGGGGATTTTATATGCAAAATAATCCATAGGTGATTGAGGCAAACCTTATGTGAAGACCCTAAACCCTAAATGCAAAACCCGCATGTAACGTCATTTCAAAATAACAAATAAGTGTTATGGATACCCAAAGTATGTCTTTTTATATACCTAAATTAATTATTATTGTAAATTAATTTTATGACAAAATGTAAGTTTTGCAAAGAATGAAAAAAAACCAGCAACTATTATGGACCTATATGCGGGTATTGTAAGAGACACCAAAAAAAAACCAGTGGCTATTATGGAAACTATATGCGAGTATTGCAAGAAATGTTAAAAAACCCAACAAAAACTATGGACCCATATGCAGGTATTGCAACGAATGACGAATGTCAACAACTATTTCTGGCCCATATGCGGGTATTGCAAGAGATGCCAAAAATATCAGCGGCTATTATGGGACTTAGATGCAGGTATTGCACTGAATGCAACATGCATGTGGCTATTTTAGGACGTATATGTAGGTGGAGCTATTTGAAGGAGAGAATTCGTGATTTAACATTCAATTTGTTGAATATCAAAAGAATCAAATAAAGCTTGAAGATCAAGTCATCAAGGAACATGGAAAGATGAAAATGTTATGCCAAATGAATGAAGAGCTTGAGCTTAGATTTGCCAAGGAATCTAAGGTGCATAAGATGATGCAATTGACAAAATTATTGTTGAAACCAAAGCTACCGCATTACAAAATATATTTAAAGAGTTTCAATATTTGGTTCAAGAAATGGATTGTACAAGTACTGAAGTAAAGACCAAATTTGACATGAAGTTGGATGATATATGTCATTTTGAGCGATTTGGATGTGTATTAACTTTGTCCTAGGCTTATTAAAAAAATTTGAGGAGGATTGCATATTTAGGTGTGGTGTGGTGATTTTGGATGTTTTTTTCTCAATGGTTTGAATTCTTGATAATAATCTTGAAGGTGTATTTTTTGGGGCACAAGAGAGCAACTTTGTTAATTGAGAAACATCTTTGAGCTTGGTTTATGGCAGCCAATAAAGAGCACCTTTGGATTGGTACAAAGGAATTAATTTAAATACAAAGCAACTTCTAGGAACACCTCTGAACATGCTTTGTAAAATGAACATTTTTTTATGATTGTGCCTTTTTACACCTTTATTCGTTTCACTTGACATTAGAAAAAAAATTGAAACAAAATATAAGGTTGATTGAAAACATGTTTCCTATGTCTTTTTGCAACAATATTCTCTTTGGAGTTCTCCTATCTGAAGAGCATTTTCCAGATTCAATTATTTATGATATGCATTTTGGGACAATTTTACAAAAGAATATGTGCTTCTAAATATAAATTAACAATGTTGTTACTGATTAATGAATGGGAAAGCAAGCAATAGTGAAGAATGAAACAATATTGCTTAATTGAACTATCATTTTATGTTAAGATTATTTTTCAAATTCAAATCATTTAGAGTAAATCATCTTTTGAAATAAGGCGTGCTTGTAAATATGCATTAAGAACGCTATTAGTGATTGATGAATGAGAGCAAACAACTATGAAAAAAGAAAAAGAATATTTAGCTAGTTTCTGGAAGCATGCAAAAAAGTAGAATAATCTAGCACAAATGAATAATTACAATGAATAATTACATGATCGAACGAACTAGAGCACCTTTGAGCAAGCCTTGTAGTTTGAGAATTATTTATAGTCGTGCTTTTCTACACCTCTAAATTTAGTTTCACTTGACATAAAATGAAACTAGATTTGAAAGGACAACTCATTGGGTGTCTTGGTTGAACACGGTGAAATGGAAAAAATGTTGATCTAAAATAAAAAGTTATTGCATGATTGTTACAATTAAACCCATGTTTTCAAGTGTATGTGAAAGTTGCCTTACAAGATCATTACAAAATGACCTTGTGATATGTAGTCGGTATGCATCTCATGTCATTATTTGGTTCCCCATTCTCAATAGTTGTCTATTGGGATGCATCAAAGCATGTTGGATAAACCATTAATTGTAAGCCACATTTGACACCTTACAAGGCACAATGCACAAATCTTCTCAGGTCTACTTGTCTTAACCATTGTTCGATATCCACATGCCCATTGAGCAAATTGCAAAAACCATTCTGTTATGGAACATGCCAAGTGCAGGCCATTGCGCCTGTTTCACTGCTCATTTGGAAATTTTAGCTCATCCAAATTTCTCACAAGCATCTCTAGAGGCAAAGTAGCCTGTACTCATCACATTCCATACTAAAGAAATATTTTCCTCATAGAAAATAAAATGCTAGATGATTTTGTGATATGAAAAGTTGTGTTCTTTTGCAAATTGTTTTCACATTGTCAAAGCATGCTACATGGTGTGTACACATAGTTTTCTAAAGGGAAGAGTTGACAGCTTTATTGTGTAAATGGGTCTATAAAATTAGTCATCTGTAATGTCAAAGTATCAATTGGCAATATCATTCTAATCACAAATCCCCACTTCTAGTATCCCAAGATTCTGTGACTCTACTTTAATGTCATCCTACAATTTGTTTTCTGTCTTTTATTTAGTCATTTGTTGCTACTTCTGACTACAGGTGGTAGAAATCTTGAAGAATTGTCCACGGTTTTGAAGGGTGTATAACTAGAGCTGCTGCTATGTTCTCTCTACAAAAATTTGTATTTCCCCAATTCTCCACTTCAATGGCTTTACATTTCGCTAATGAGTGAAGTTTTACTTACAGTTGTCCACAAAATCTCTTAAATCAACAGCCATTTCCTTAAGGAAACTCACATCCATCATAACTTGCATATTACAACATCACGATATTAAGTCTGATCCAACAAGTGTATGTGATCTATTAGGCAGAAATATTATCAAACATGAGCAGAATAAAGTTGATGATTTGATATTAGGGACAAACTGCAAAAGATGAGAAAACTCTGAAACTGAACACACTAGGCACAACCACACATTGTAGAAGAATAAAGTTCATGGCATTGGCAGAAGCATTGTCACTAAGCAAACCACACAATGCAAGAGCCACCAAAGAAGCTCATGACATTGGTAGAACAATGAAGCTTATCACATTGGCAGAAAAATGAAGCTTATCACATTGGCACAAGAATGAAGCTATCTAGAACACAAGAACACTAGATGTAAACATGAAGAAACTCCTAGAGAAAATCAGAGCATTTGCAGAAGGAGAATTGATGCAGGATCATTTACTGGGATCAATGATGGAGATGATTCCCGTGTCATCGAAGTAGCAGTTCCAGTAGTTGCCACCATTGAGCTGGTAGTAGGAGTTGAAGGCATAAGAGGCATGCGAGGCAAGAGTGTTAGGCTCGTAACATTGGTTGCCTAGTTGGATTGGAACACAATTCGCAGCTCCTTGCCCACAAGCATAATTGAGCGCATTGCTAAGATCCTGCACGTCAGCTCAAGGCTTTGCCACACACCAAGTCTTGGTGACGAGCGGCGTCTGGACTGTGGGAGTCGGAGGAGTCAGAGGAGTTGTTGGTGGTCCGTAAACAGGAGCATTTGTAGTGGGAGCTGGAGGTCCATAAGCGGGAGCATTTGGTGTTGTCGTTGTCCAAGGGGGCGCAGTCGGAACCGTTGGAGCGAATGCAACTGGCGCGGGATAAGCGTTAGGCACCGAGGGAGCAGGAGGAGGATAGAAGTAGACGGGAGTTGGTTGTGGCGTTGCGCCGACAGAGTAAGGACGGTTGTAAGATGGTGCAAACCATCCAGGCGGCATCGGCACTGCTGGTGGAGAAGAGTTCTTGATAGGAGGAGAAGAAGGAGAACATGGGAAGACATGAGAAGTTCCACCAGAAGATAAGAGCAAAGTGGAGTGGCGCTGCAGCAAGCTCCGGAGCTTGGAGCGGCGCTGCAACGTTGCTCCGCAAAGTGGAGCGACTCTGCAACGTCGCTCCGCAAAGTGGAGCGGCGCTGTAGCGGCTCTGGAGCGTGGAGCAGCGCTGCAGCAAGCTCCGCAACGTGGAGGGACGCTGCAACACTGCAACAGCTCCACAACACAAAGAAGAAGAAGAAGAAGAAGGCGATGCCATCGTCTTCTTATTCTTCTTCTTCTTATTTTCTTGCAACACAAAAAAGAAGCAAATGTTGTTTGTGGAGTTGCGCTGCAACGTTGCGTATCTTGTGCAGCGCACCTCCACAAACAAACAAACAAAATAAACACCAAAAAAAATGCTTACATGGGTCCTGTGTGGGTCTAGCTCTAGCCCCTCCAAACTCCAAGCTCGTTCCAAGCTCCAAGCTCGCTCCCGCTCCAAGCCGGCTCTAAGCTCCAAGCTCGCTCCCGCTCAACGTCTCTGGAGCCAAGAGCTTTGGTGATGGAGTGAGGGGGGAGGGGTTGGTAGGTGGTAGGTAAGAGGGGGGAGGTAGGTGGTAGGTGGGAGGGGGGAGGTAGATGGTAGGTAGGAGGGGGGAGGTAGGTGGTAGGTAGGACGGGGGAAATTTTTGGGGTAAAGAAGAGGTGGAAAAAAAAAAATCCGGGCAGGGAGGATGGGATTTTCGTTCATCCGGAAAACGGCATCAACGGGCTCATCCGCAACTGGTGCATTGGTGGCTGCTAATTCACTCATGGTCATGTAATATGTTGAAATATTCTCTTGAAGTAAATATAATCCCCTTTCTACAAACTACAAAAAAGAAGAAACAAAAGCCATCACATCAAAGGGAAAGAACTTTCATGCCAATCTCAAATGGGCTTAGAAAGGGAATGGGTCAAAACTACTTGAACCTATTGCCTTCAATAAAAAGGGCAACAATCCAATAAAAATCTATTGGCAAAGGTAGGTGCAACAAGTGCTTGTTCCCCAAATAGGTCATTAATGCAATGAGCTTTGTAGAAATAAGGTTGATCCCCCACGAAAATTGGGGAGAAAAACATGTTGGCACATTAAATGGCCTTATGGGCAATCCAAAAACTTGCATGAGAATTGCATCAAAGGAAGAACTAGTGCTAAAGGATGGGGGGAGGGGGGGGGGGGGAATAAAAAGGTTTATGGGCAAAACACCAAAACTAAATCCCAAAAGCTACTTGGACATCCCCTAACCTTAAAAACACATCTACGTAACAAACAAGTCCAACATGTCTTAGAAAAAAGAGCAAAAGAAGCAAATTTGAACAAGATATTTTTGATACCATCCAAAGGACAATAAAAATTGACAAAAAGAGAAAAACCAAGAGGCATATTAGATATTGACCAAGCCAAACACTTGTGGGGTTAAACTTTAAACATTATAGAAGCCAATTAAAAAACAAAATGGTCAAAAACAAAAAGAACAATAAAGGTCAGGCCAATGATGTGAATGTCGTCAACAAGGGAAAGGAAAATACAAAAGGGAAAAATGGCCACATAAAATTATAATGCATGAAAGTGGGATTTTGTTAAAAAAGGCCTCATGGTGAACAAATCGCCTTAGCATGTGCCCTCTAGAAATGGATGATAAACAAATCTTCCAAAAGGGATTAGTGGTTGAAATAAAAAGGAACCTATTGGGCACAAAAGGACCAAACAAAAAAGAAAAATTGATATAATTGGCCTCTTGTTGCACAAAGTTCATGGAAGATGGCTCTTTGAAAGATGGTGTTGAAAACACTTACAACATCCACCTACACAACACTTAATCAAAATGGACATTAAAATAGTTCAAACACCATGAACCACCACCTCACACCACCTTTCATTGCCACACAAAATAGATGAAGTGACAAATGAACATAGAAAACATCACAAAATTACAAACATAAAACTTTGTTCACCAATTGATACATGACTACCCATCATAACTAACACTATTAGGAAATGCGTCTCAGTTCACTCTAGGTTTCATTAAATTTTGAGTGAATTTGGACATTTTTACCCAGTGAAATTGTTTAACCCCCTAGTGAACATGGACTAGTTGCTACAGACAATGACTTGTTTCATTAGTACTTAATGAAACAAGATTACTCTAAAATGAAATACAAGTTTACCAAACCATTCATTTGTTAATTAATTAATTAACAAGTGTGAAAATCAATTAAATTTTAATTATTTGATATATAATATTATTGATAATATTATGATTTTTAAAGCCTATTATTTATTGACACATGTCACTACCTATGCTAGGTAGTGGTCAACATACCATTGTTAACCACACACAACACCACCCATGAGGTTTGATCTCTTAACCTTTGGAATGGAAGCAAACACCCTTCCCATCAAGCCACCCCACTTGTTGTGATAATATGTTACATCGCATTTTATTTATCAAATACTTCATTTTAAACATTACAAAAATATAAACTTTGAAAATTCAATTCTTATTAAGATTTTATTCAAATAAAATGATTCGAATTTACTTTTTTGTAAAATTCAATAATGTAAATAATTACATATATTTCTTTTTGAAAGTTTAAAATCATTTGAACAAAAAAAAAGGTTGAATATCATTATTCAATAACATTTCAATGACCATTCACTTGAAATTTTTTTTTAATAAATGAACAATTTTTTGTTAATATAATAATACTACCTATGTTAAGTTACTTTCAATTATTATATGACTATTTTTCATTAATTTAAATTATTTCGCCTTACATTATTTATGGCTATTTATGGTTATTCTCAATTACTTTTGGTTATTTTCTGTTATTTCACCCTAGGCTACTTTTGGTTATTTTAAGTTATTTTGGCTATTTTAGCTTATTTCACCTTTGGCTATTTTCAACTAATTTAAGTTATTTTTTTAATTATATGTTTTTTTGGCTATTGTGAATTATTTCAATTTAAAATGATTTGTAGCTATTATAAATTATTTTTGACTATTGAAAGTTATTTCACCTTATGTTATTATTAACAATTCAAGTTTATTATAGACTATTTCACCCTATATTACTTTTGTCAACCCTAAGCAATTCTAATATATGGCTATTAGTTGTTCTTTTATTAGTGGTTATTAATGGCTATTGGTACCTATTTTATTTATGGTTATTAAATTTTTTAAGTGATTATTCTATTAATAGTTATTAGTGGTTATTCTGTTAATGACCATTAGTAGTTATTCTATTAATGGTTATTGGTGGTTATTTTATTAATGGCTATTGGTGGCTATTCTATTAATGTTTATTAGTGGCTATTATTAATGTTTATTGGTGGTTATTTATTAATGGCTATTGGTTGTTATTTTATAAATGATTATTGGTGATTATTCTATTAATGACTATTAGTGGCTACTCTATTAATGGTTATTGATGGATATTCTATTGGTGGATGTTGGTGGTTATTGATGGCTATTTTATTAATGGTTATTAATGGTTATTAATGGTTATTAATGGTTATTATATTATAAGTTATTGTTGGTTATTATATGTTATATTATAATTATTGGTGATTATTATATTATAAATTATTGTTTGATACTCTATGTTATAATATTATATGCTATTGGTAATTATTATATTATAAGATATTTAAAATTAGTCTTCACAGGTTATTGTTTTTATTTTAAATTATGTTAACCTTATATCATAATATTTTGTTTTAGATTATTTTAAATTATTATACTTAAGATAAAATAATTTATAATAACATAAGTAAAATGACTTTGAATAACTTAAAATATAACTTGAAATAACATATATTAATTTAAATCAAATAACCTAAGGTATAGCCTAAAGTTAGTTGAATAATTTAATTTAAAATAAGTTAAAAATAATAATAAACTAGTTAGAATACCTTAAGGTAAAATAACATATAATAATTTAAGGTATAATAATTTGTAATAACCTATAATGACATAAAATATAAGTTAGAATAATTAAAATAACTTAAAATTATGTCGGGTATATCGTGAAATAACATAGATAAAATATTTTTAAAAACATAAAAATAAAATTATTTACTATAGTAAATTGTAATAGTGAATTATGTTAACTAGTAATGAAATATGATGTCTACATAGTGGTATTATAGTGATATTATAGTGAAATAACTTTCACCAAGGTGAAATCAGTAAAATGCAGTGAAGTTATTTCACTTTTAATATCCCATAGTGATTTAAGCTAGTAAATTGCACCTCACTTTGGTAGTAGTGTAGTTAAATGCTTCTAGAAAGCTTGGCCAAAGCCAAGAGCTTAGAAACACCTAGAATCCAAGTAATGGACCTTGGGATACAACCTCCAATAATATGGGAATTCACCTATAAAAGTTGGGTGAAATCATTAGTTGAGTCGGTCAAAAAGGTTTCAAAAATGTTCAAAAACCATATTTGGAGGGCCACCAATTGAAAGATGTAGTGATCAAATGAAAGTTGATTTAGAAGAAGTGAAGGAAAATTCCACATATAAATCAGGTTGAAAATCCAACAAGGAATTGAAACAAAGGAAAGACAAATATAAGGGGTGAAATGTTTTCAAAACATTAACAATCTTTCAAGAGGCCAAGGCCAAGGCAAGGGGGTGGCGCGGGGGGGGGGGGGGGGGGGGGGAACCCTAACAACACAAACATATTCCCTAGCACATCCTAAGGCAAGACTCCATCCGAGCCAACATGGTGGGGGTGGGACCAACACTTAAACAATGCCTAAAAAAAGGTTGTCTGTTAAGGGGGCTTGAACTAAAGATAAAGTCATCACAAGTGTTTGCACTTTAAAAACATGTTCCATTTGATGTTCTTCCCAATTACCTATTAAAAATTGTTGCAAGTGCATCTTAGTCTCCCTATGACTAGCTACACCACCACAAGGGGGGAGGAAAAGACACCACTACTAGAACAACAAAAATAGATGCCAATTGGCCACATTAATGGGTCATAAACCAAATGGCCAAAAGGAACCAAAAGGATAATTGTACCTCTCGCTCCAAAGTTGAAAGGATGTGCAATGAAGATGAAGATGACCCAAGTGAAAAGTTCCAAAGGGGGTTCAAAGCCAAAACCCAAGCCCAAGTTGAAGGCAGAGGAAAAGGGGTTAGAAAAAAATCGAAACAACATTGTTCATTAGGCAATGAAATAGCTTGAAATGCTTGGTAATGCTTTTAACGATGAAATATATCACATTGCAAAAACAAGGTTCCACAACCAACACATGAAACATCACATTAAATAGAAGGCCACATAAAAAAAAGACCCCAAAGCCAAGTCCTACACCTTGAGAAGTGAAGAAGACAAAATAAACCAAAGGTTAGGATTCGACACTATCTAAGGGTCACATTTTAGCCTAGGGCTTAGGGAAAGGGCTTGCAAACTAGTCAAAGGCCTATTGAAAAATAAGAACACAAGAAAAGGCCAATTTAGTTGAATGCCCACTTCAACCTTGTGTGAATAGCGCTTTAGGTAACCAAACCCCCTTCCTTCCCCATTTTAGCCACCTTAAGCATGTGTGAACAATGCCAAATGATTAAATCACATTTCCTTACACTTAGGCCATGGTTAGAAATCAAACCCACTAGCCATTTGTTCTATGGTTTGGCATTCTTCATCATCACATTGAAACTACATGTGAAATGTGAAAGTTGTTGTGGCTAAAAGGTCAAAGGTGATGGCATCCTTGTCCTTAGTTCCAATTGGCAATAGCCATATGCAACACAAGCTTGTTGCAACAAATGTTGATGCCATTGCTATTGTGATTGTTGTGATCATTTCACCTCCTCTTATTCCTCTTGGTTCAACTTTTGCAAATCTCTATGATTTCTTGGAAATGAATATCATAAAAAAAACCCTAAAAGCAAGCACAAATGTAATAGCAAGAAGTTCAACAAACCCATCTCCAAGGCCAATTGCAACAAGGCCCATGACAATGGGCTGAGATCAAGTTGTTGAGATCCTCATTAAAATTGTTATACACAAATTTTGACAAAATTGAGAGAGGTAAATTGTTTTGGAAGGGCATCATGCATTATTAACAATAAACTAAATGTCTTTGAAATGCTCTGAAGATCTTCTACATTGTGGATAGAAAGGGTCTTCACATTGTAGATTTGTGTCACCTTGATTTGTTGCCTTGGGGGAATAGAATATACAAATGCATTTTTTTCATCGAACACTTGCACTATTGTGTTTATCTATCATATCAAGCTAAGGATAGTCATTATGCATTGGGGTTTCCTCCATCACATGTTTGCACAATTATGTTTTGTTGCCATGTCGAAGTTCAAATACAAAATGTGCACACTGTATGGGGAAGAGGCAATGTTCTTTATCTCTGTTTTAACACTTATGCACAATTAAATTAACATGATTTATTTTCTCCTTAAAAAAGAAGATATAATTAAATTATTAGTTGCATTAAGAATAGCCAAAATAGAAACAACACTACAACATGCACCATGTGAAAAAACCCTTAGGTTCAAATCAAATACTAACTTAATAATAAAATTGAATGTGGGTTGAAGGTTTACCACACATAAATTTTGCACACCTTCAAAGCAAGAGGAGAACCTTTCTCTATGGAAGTTTGAAATATGATGCTTTACTAGGTTTTTTCCAATTCAATTCTACATTTTGTTCAACAATTATTTACTACATATGGGATTTGTTTGACATGGGCTATGAATTATAATAAACCTATTCTAGCTCAATTGGCATATTTGATGTATATGTAATTTTTATTTCAAGTATGACAATCAAGAGAGGTTGCAACACATGTAAAAGAATGTGTACCTTGTCATATGCTTACCATATTTGCACTTGGAGGGGGCTTGGCAACAATGGCTACATGCTCCAAATGACATGTTCTTCCTTTTATTCATTGCATCAAAGGTTTTTGTAATAGAAACATTTGTTGTCATTGCACATGTCAATATTTTTCATTATTTAAAAACAAATCTTTAAATTTTTTAAATCCATATTCCATGTACTAGGAATTATTTCATATTTATGGATTAGGACATGTTTATTTTTATCCATGGTGAATTTCAGGAGGTTCAAAATCACACACTTAGGCCAGGGCTCGAGCTCTTGCACTAAAACCCTAGGTCATTTTGATCCTTTGACATTGATGTCCATGTTTTCTTCAAAAAATTAAAATTGTTTAATATTGCAATGTTTGTAATCAAAATATATATTTGATTTTAAAGAAATATTTCAAGAAGGCGAAATGAAAAATGTGGTTTGATATGTATTGCATACAAACAATGAAAAATAAACAATGTTATTAAAATTTGAAAAAAACATGGACATCAATGTTGAATGATCAAAATTTGGTTTCATATGTATTACTGAATTTTATTACAACATAGGGGATTGTAATTTGATGCAATTTCATATTATTGAAATATTGAATAAATCCAATATATCTTTGGCAAAATAGTATGGTATATTTGCAGGATTGTTTAAATTTTAGGTAGGGTATGCTTCAAGTGTGTATTAATCAATGGCTTTTTGCATGATCTACATAATTAGAAAGCAACTAAACATATTCAAAGAATCTCAATATTAGTTGCAAATGGTGGGTCATGGGGCAATTTCACAAGAATACATTGGATATCACAATATTTGCAATATCCTATACATTTATGGAATAAAATAAATTGCCAAATCATGGTAAAAGTTGGGGAAAATGCTCAAAATAAAAATTTAAATATTATGTATGGAAACAACCATCTTGAACCTACTAGTCATACAAAAATTGTTGTATTTACAATAGTGAAACAAAACAATGTTTTGTGAAATTTGAAATTTCCAATAATACTGAACAAAATTATATGGATATGTGTATTTGAATTATGTTTGTGAACCACATGAAATTTGATTGCTTTCATATCACAAATGGGGTTTTTTTTAAGGCATTGACTATAAATATGCGATAAATTGAAACTTTAATAAATAATCACCTTGAAGTGGAAAATGACAAGCATTGTGAGTTGGGTCAGCACATAACCATTTCAAACACTTATTTGGATGATTAATGAAACCAAATACCTAGTGTAGTGAAAAATTTGAAACAATATTTATTATAAATTGTGTGCCATAAATACACCCATGGTTCCTGGAATTCAAATGATCTAAAATAATATTAGATAACATTAATTTTGTGAAAATCATAATCCTAAGGCTTGAAGAGGAATTTCAACCCAATATTAAATACATGCACCACATTTTGGGAGGTTTATATATATTATAATACTAGACCAAAAAATTTGAAAGGGTCTTCATAATGTGCTTTCACCTAAAAAACAATTATAAATTAAATGTCCTAAAGGGAAAACATATGAATTGCCTCAACATTCATTTTTAAATATCCATCATTGAAAATGTACAGACAAATGTTGAGAATCATGTTTTTCTAAATATTGAATTGTTTGTTTTGAAATAGACCAATTGGTTAATAAATTTGTAATAAATAACATAAAAAATGCATTTGCATTAAAAAGAATTGAAGATTCAAACCATGGAAACAAAACATATTTCAAAATAAGAAAATGCATCAACACTATTGCAAGAATTCTTGAACATGTTCAAAATAATAAAATTTTATAAATTATAATTTTTTTTTATCAAGTATAACTTCATTAACCAAAGATAAAAAATGTTATTAAATATATATTTTTTGAAAACATTGCAAATAAGTTTTTCAATTGCCATGAAAGGATATAATTTGCATTCCAAATCTATGAAACATTAAGGTCAAATCTAGAAACTTTCTCCTCAATCATCAAATTCATCAAAGGATAAAAACACAGTCAAAGGAACCACCCAAGTGAGTGGACATTCTTTAAAAGTACATTTTGTATGTTTGAAAGATCACAAGTGAAACATAATAGTTTGGATTGTCAAAATTGTCTTTGGAATATTTTCCATTAATTTCAAAGTTTACATTCTCAAAGTTTAACACAAATAAAAAAAATGTTTTTTTGTTCAAAGCATTCAAACCTTGAGAATGAATATTTTTTGTTTTTTCCAAATGTTTTTTTTCCCTTTTTTTCAAACATTCCTTCTAAAAATTGAAGATGATTTTAACATTGATGATTAGAAAGACAAAATGACTTTAACTGATGAAAATTATTTTTATAATGGATTTGAGTACAATTTGGTTCAAAAAAATTTTGACCCTAAAAATTATGGATTTTGAAAATGTGCCTTTAACAAAAGTTGTTCATGTTTATGTGATAGAGGGCATGAATGGATAATATACATGATATAAAATAAATTTGTAGCCAGAATGTATGTATATTTAAAATGTAATGTTAAAAGGAACTCAAAATAAAAAATTTAAAGTTATAAATTGACCAAAAAAAATGACATGTGTCATGTGTAATCCTTAGAAAAAGACTTTTACCTTGGCACCCATAACTCCTTTGACTATGTTTTCACCCCAAATTGTATAATGAAATATTAAATTGTGATTTCTTTCAAATAAAAATCAAATCAAATTAACCATTGAATCAAATATTATCACCATTAGAAAAACAAGATTGTATTTAAAATTTTCCAAACACAACTAATATTTCCAAAAAACTTGTTCAAATGAGGTTAAGTTTTGCTTTCAATGAATTTCTAAAACATTGATAATAAACACAAAATATATTATTGCATTGCAATGCACATTGGAAAATAAATAAATTATTGTTGACAAAACAAACCAAATATATGAACAAATGTTTTTGATATTCATGCAAGAACTTTGTAGGAAGCAAACACATACATGCACAATTTATTTTAAATCCATATGCAATTATTTCTTATTACATTTCTTACTTGACAAAAGTGAAATAAAATTATCATTCAATAAATGTAATCAATATTAAATAAATGTAAATAGAACCTTGAACTAAAACATCAATATGCATAATTTTTAAAAGAAATGTGCTTTGAATTCATAACAAATGTATGCTCAACAAGCAATACATTTACCATTGTCTATGCCATTGTATTATAGAACAAGATTTTTCCTATTTATTAACACATGGAAAGAACATGAAAAAACATTTGTGTTGTTACCACAAACATTCTTGCAATTTTTTTTTTTCAACTTCAATTGATATCTACTATAAATCATTAATCAACATATACATGATTTTTTACATGACATATGTCTATCAAAATTTGTAGCTAATGCTGATGTCAAAACATGTGAAAAATGTAACAATCGTAAAATGATTCATTGGGTTCCTTTCAACTTGCATAAAGATCTAAATAATCATTATAAATAATTATTGCTACTATTGAAATCTTTTTGTTAGTGTGAAACCTAACATAAAATACAACAAAGTATTGAAGGATGCCTACATGGTTTTTAAAAATCAAATTGAATACATTCACAAAAAATTGTGTACAAGTTTAGTAACAATAATATATACAACAATGAATGGGAAAAACAATTGTTAAATGAAATAATCATTCATACCCAAAAATTGCATAGTAATGTGGTATCTATTAATAATAAACAAATTGAACTTTACAATCTATCATATAGAAACAATATACAATCAAACACCAAAAAACAAGGAAACAAATTATCCACACATGATACATCCAACAAAACTATTGCATATTTCTAATGGGTGGTGCAATATAAAAACATGGTTAGGTGATTCACTTTTGACATTTTGAAGCTTTACATTTTACACTAGCTAAAATTACAACATTTATAATAATGATCAAACTATAAATATTATACTTACTCCCTATACTTTTGATAAAAAATATTCATAGACCACCCTCTAGATATCATAAGTCATGTGATTGGTCCAGAAATTGATGTGAAAGTTTGAGTATTCATTGTGAATGATTAAAAAAACGATGAAAATAATTGCATTTATTTATTTATTTAGAATCCAAAATTCTTGTATTGGAAAAAGTTTGATGCATCTTAATTTGAAATTCTCCATTTGATGGCAACTTTTTTTCAATTTTTATTTTCACATTACCATCACATACATTTTGACTTCATTGTTTTCATTTTATTTGTGTGACAAATTTAATCTCATTGTTTCAAAAACCCATTTTGGGTCCATTCCTTTCTTAGAATTCATTCATATTTTTAAATTACAATTCACACTAAAGTATTGCAACATGGATAATTTGAAATTTGATAATGTTCATTTTGAATATGATTTTACATTTTAAGTCCATTTACAATTTTTCATTTGTAGTCCTTAAAATAAAACCTAAACAAGCTAAAAACATTTACTAATGAAAAAATGACAAATTAATACAAAAAGATGAGAAATGTCATTTAATAATTATAGATAGAAGAAATTGGGTAGGAAATAACATGTTAACTTTCACTATTTACAAGTTCATAATTGATATATGGGTGGTTTGACATAATTTTGATTGGAGATTTTTACCAAGGTCATTTTGCTTTGAGATTTATGGATTTTCAAACCTAAAACTAGTGGGTTTAATACTCTTGGAACTTATTTATGGCCTACACATGTTAAATGTTTCAAAATTACAATAGGTGGTGTGACAAAAATGATACTACATTCATTAATGTTTTTTTATAAAATTGAACATCAACACATAACATTGAGAATATAAACTACTTGAACAAAATTTCTTTAAAAAGCACCTTAATAAGATAATGCTTTGCCACATTTATTTTATACAAATCAAAAAAAGTAGCACATGATACATTTTTTTAAATGCAATAATCAATGACACATTCAAATTTTTGGCAAGACATTCATTCTAACATGTACCCTTCTCGTTTAAAAATATTTTCAATGTGCAATGAAAGATGTGGCTTGCATTATTAATTATTGTTGAAAGAAACCATGTTAATACAATTATATGTAGGGTCCATGCAATTATGTCACACTAGTCTCCCACCTACTTACCTGAAGTCCCCAGTTTCAGGTACCATCCGTGAAGTGTTGGTAACCGAAACTTGGATGTGAGAAATATGTTTTGCAGGCGTCACATACTCTCAGAGAGTTAGTGAAGGTGCTCATTTAAAAAAAAATTTCCTAATAATAATCCTTTCCTTCCTTCTTACAAACTAAGTACTATTATATCCTATTACAATTTTTTTGAATTTTGAATTGACGTATTAGTTACATACTATTAGTTATTTTCATTGTAATTAAAATGTCTTTCAATACCTAACCTTTTTCATTATTTTTCAGGCCCCTTTTCCCTACTACCAAATTTTGAAGGATTTGACAAAATAATGAAATTGAATCATTTCATAATTAAAAATTAGGAGGGGAGTCTTTTTCTTTTTTTTTCAAAAATTTTTACTAAGCAACAAAAATATCGTATGTATTTTTTATACTCTCATACGAATACGTACATGGTTCCATGGGCGGTGCTGGTATGGGACCCGGGGCTTCCCTGTGAAATGGGAGCAATTTCGCCAATCACGCGCTGCTTACTCACCCTAGGAACTCGCCCATTGGTCAATTACCATTTTTCTCCTAACTTTACTTTGGGAAATTTGGGAGGGAGGGGGGCATTTCACTCTTTGCATTATTATTATTATTATTCAAATCAACTAATTAATTTACCCTTCTGTTTTTTTTGTTTTTTTGTTTTTTTTAAATTTTTAAATTCCCTTTTTTTCTTTCATTTAGTAGGTCATTTTGAGCCCACCTAGTTTCTTTTGGGATCAATTTTCTTTACATGTGGAGGGAAATTTTTAATTTTTAATTTTAATTTTTAAAAATAGAAACTTTTTTTTTTGAAATTTTGGGAATCTATCGAAAATGTTAAATTTATTAAAATATTACGTCCTAAGGGTATAACCCACTTGTTTGTATAGGAGTGTTTTTTAGGGTATTTTAGGGTGGTGGTTATTGAAAACATAAACCCATGATTTGCGGAAGGGTGTTTTTTTTAAATAGTTTTTTGGGGGTCAAGGGGGTGGAACGTGTCTTGCCACATACTTGGAGGGCAAGAGGGCAAGGGGGCATGGGTCATTGAACACGGCCAATAGCAAAAAGTCTCTACTCTTATTTGTTACGCCACCCCCCACCCCCCTTAAAACATTGTTTAAAAAAAAAAACAAAGTTTCCATACTTGAGCTCCTTCAACTACTCCTCCCTCTATGCCTTACCTTGTCTAAGGTTTTGGAGATTTTGTTAAGGGGTTTAAGGGTTATTATTGGGTATCGAAGCCAGGGTTTGTTTTGTAAATAATATGGAAATTTTGGCAATTTTTGACCAAAAAAAAAAGAAATAAATTTCAATTTTCCCTAGACAAAAAAAGAATTCTGCAAAATTTTCTAACTTTTTTGTTCCAAAAAAAAACCCCAAAAAATCTAATAAAAACACCAATTTCGGGGTCATTTAATTACATTGGTTTTGAGTTTCAACATGATACAATTTCAACAACTATGGACAAAATTGGAATTGTAGGAAACATTTTTCCACTAGCGCATTTGAGAAGAGTCAAAACAAAGAGAAGATGGTAAAGCACACACACACCCACCCCCCTTGCTAGAGTAACATGTAAACCATGGTCCAAATCCCACCTAAAAAAAGACTAAAAACACATAATATTATAACTAACTAGTGGTAACCTGTGCCTGCAAAGCACGACATGGTACTAATGCAGTGCAACAGTGATGACAGTTGGCGATGTTTCACTTGATGATCACATTCATTCCTGGTACGTTTGCATCTGAGGTTACAGGTACAGGCATGAGTCGTTGGGATGAACCTGCATGGTCACTTTATCTAAAATCCATTACATGCCTGGAAATCCTATGGAAGGAATGTCTGATATATATAAAAGCCCCAATGCAATCTAATCCAACCCATCCCCTTGGACGAAACCAAAGCCCAAGCCCTGAAAAAAAACTGGGAGTCCAAAGGAGACCCCAAAGAACCCCATACCCACAAGAAGAATCACTGCAACACCTCGCGGTAGACCACATTACTGGTGTAAACGCCAACATTCAAAGCCGCCCTGCTACCACCCCGGACCAGCACCTGAATGTCTCGCCGTGAGCCGCACCGAGAGAAAGCCACATAAAGCTGCCCGTGGCAAAAAACAAGCTTGGGCAGGTACACCCCACTATCTGCAATGTCTGCCCCTGGGCCTTGTTGATAGTCATGGCAAATGCGGGCCGCAACGGGAACTGCCGCCGGCGGAGAGTAAAAGGCATCCTTTCTGTGTCAGAGGGAGTGATGCTGAGGCGGGGAATGAAAACGCGCCTGCCCTTGTACGGTCCTATGGCAATCTCAACATCAATTATGTGCTGCATCAGCTTGACCACAATAAACCGAGTGCCATTTGCAAGGTCGCTCGACATATTCCGCAACAAAATCACCGGGCAGCCTTCCTGCAAGGTCAAAGTGTGCGGTGGCACCCCTGACATGCTAAGGGAGTTTAGAAACTCGGGGGGGTAAATCCCTTTTTGTTCGCCTTGCACAACAGAATCAGCGCTGTGGTACGTGCGTTGCTATGCTGGTGTGCCGTTAGGTGTGGTGAAGTCAAACCGATTCATGATGGCGGTGTTGATGCTATTAACGTCCTTGTTCAGAGGAGTTAAAATGGCCCTCTGAATGATGTGTTCATTGCGTGACTGCGAGTCTGTGAAGCGGCCAAGGTTGTCGTAAACTTCATCCACCAGGCTATCAATGGTGTCACCTTGGCAGCACATGTCTTCTGGGATCAAAACAACCTCCTCCCCGACCTCATGACAGACTTGCTCTGTGCTTTCCCCAATGCGCTGCAAGTAGTTTGCACAAGCTTGCTATTGTTGGGCATCGGTTGCGACGTTGGCTCTGCCTTGTGCCAAGAGCCTTTGAACACGCATGTTTTCATGCAGCTGACACATTTTAACACGGTGCCAAAGGACTACGGACCCTTTGAGACTGGCATCCACAATCTGGCCTCTCTTGCCCCGGGGAACCACAGGCAATATCTGCCTAAAATCACCTCCCATGACAACAACCTTGCCCCCAAAAAGCATGTCTTTTAAGGCAGGGTCAACAACACCCATAACATGCTGGAGCATGCGGTTCACAGCCTCAAACACATGCTTGTGGGCCATGGGTGCTTCATCCCACACAATGAGGCATGTAGCCCGAATCAAGGCCACTTGTGGACTGTTCAGGGGAACATAGCAAGCAAGGAGCCACAAAGGCCTCCTACAGGAATTTTGAAATGTGAGTGAGCTATGCATCCACCCTCCAAAAGCAAGGCTGCAATGCCAGAAGATGCCATCAATAACGCTATGTCACCAGTAGAGCACACCCTACTGAGTAGGCACCTGTAGAGGAAAGTCTTGCCAGCGCTTCCCAGCCCATCAACAAAAAAGGTTTTGTCCACCGGCCTGGGGTCATGGATTGCGTCAATGACATTGTTGTAAATGGAGCGTTGGTGCTGATTTAGTAAAGGCACATCTCGAGCAAGCTGTTGAGCATGCCGGTCACATTATACCTGGCCCGCTCCTCGGATACAGCGGCGTCCCCCGGGGCAGCCAGCTGTGCAGGGATAGGCAGTTCAAAATCCTCTAGGGTTTTCCCCCCTTGGGCCTGTAGCAGCTGCTCCACTTCCCGCAAGCCCTGGTCAAAGATGGCCTGGTCCAACTGCCAATTGGGCGTTACTTGCGCGACGCAATTGGGGGCGGGGGGGGGTATAATCCAAAAGGGCATAGTTATTCATGCTTACATCTGGCGAGGAAATTTGGTCTGCAATAGGATCCAGCAGCTCGTTGGGCACCACCTAAAGGAGCTTGGCCTTAGGTTCAGAGAGACAATCCAGTGGGATTTGTAGCACCAATATGTGGTAAGACTCATTAAATGAAATGTGCGGAATGATGCTGAGGGATCAGCTTTCTGGTACATCGAATCCAACAATTAGCCATTCAGTAGAGAAGTTTCCAGGCAACAGTTCAAAGAAGACAACAAAGCACAACTTATACCATCACAACCCAATGAAAAGGAGGTTTGCAATATACACTTCCTTTGTGGAGGCCTTTTGGCCACTCACCTGGCGTGCTTGGTGCAGGAAATCCACTGTAAGGGCTCCCTTATGCCTGTCCCACAACCGCCCAGGATTGGTGACGTTGTTGAAAATTAGTAGGTTGGCAAAAAGCTACCGCAAGCTTCTGGGCAATTGCACGCCAGCAGCTTCTGAAAAGCACTGGTCCCATTCAACATCATCTTGCAACAAGCCACGTGCAAGGCATGCAACTTTAAAAGTGGGGTGCACAACTATGGTAGGCGTGTGGGGTCGGTGGGTAGTTCTGAGGTCCTCAAAGCATGTGGCCCCTACAACGTGGATAAGCAAAACTCGCAGATAATAACGTTCGCCCTTTGAGGGTTACACAAAGTACATGTGCCCCACAACTCCCAATGTGACATGATTGTTTCGACCTGCATCCCGCCGCCCTGCTGCCCTTTTCCGGAGGTGCCACGCCTTTTTGGATTTGCCCCACACAACGATTTCGGGATAATCAGGGTACGGTGTGGTTAGCGTAGCAGGCAATGGCGGTGTAGGGTCGTTGCTGTTGCGAGCCAAAGTGGTTGCAGCCGTGTATTCAAATTTGGCTTTTCGGTTGAAGTCACACCACCCAGTCAAAGTGGTGGAGTTGTTATGCATCATGGCTTCCCAACTATGGTCTTCTCAGGAAAGTAAGTGGTCTGCTCATTAGGTAGATGAACAGCTAAGCGGTAAACATTGGGGTGCATGCCGTGCAAGTCAAAGGCAAAAAGCCAATGGCAAGCTTCACTGGCATTGACATATTGCCCATTGAGGTAATTTTGGACTTCATCCTGAGCGGCAAACACATTGTTCCCATCGGCCCCACTTGTAGCCATTTGAAGCGCTCCAGCCGGCCGAGCCCTAGCTTCTAATTGCACCACTGCCAAAGCACGACCGTGACCCTTGTAAACATACTTGTAAAGGTATTTCACAGCCGTGATGGAGCTGCAGACCTCGACATTGATGTGGCAGTAGTACCGCATGGTCAGGTAAGGGTTGTACGGGACGACCCAACGGTTGTCAAAGACAAAGCTTGAGCTGAAGGGGGAGGGGGCAGCAGTAAGAAGTTGTTAGTCACCTTGGCGTCCAAAGGATGCCACGTGATGATGATGTGAAGCATCTGGTTTTAAGCTGTTTTGGTCCCTTTTTCGCAGGTTGGCTTCACCCTTCTTTCACATCATCATGCTTGAGGTGAAGTTTGGGACACCTAAGAATCTGGAAGAAATGAGTTTCCAGGGCAGACTCAGACACAAACACTTATGCCGTGCTTTGGTAGTGGTGCAAGCACATGAGGGATGCAAGGCCCCATAGGGCCCATGCAACATGCGAAATGTCACAATGTTGTAAAGCTCGAGGTGGGTGGATTTGTTTGGAAGCTCGGCACACACGATCCGGTCATAATTGCTGCTGTCACATGGCTTGTCTTGGCTGCGTAGAATGATCAAAATGTGATCGTGCGGCAAGCCCCGCTTATGCCATTCTACCACATGGATGTCCACCACCATAGTGCCCAAAACACCATTCTGCAAAAGGTCTTTGAGGAAGGCATTGAGCTTCATGTTGAACACCCTGGATGTCAAGTCAGGGCGGTCGTTGGCCTCCTCCCCAGGCCTCAGCTCATGTAGAATCTCTGGCCAATTTGGGTTGCACATCATGGTTATGAATAGGTCAAGTTTCCCAAACTTTCTGACCAAGGCCATGGAATCCTAGTAGAGCTGGTTCATGTGGCGGGGGCTACCAGCAAAAGTGGCTAAAAGGGCCACCATGCGCCCAAAGTTGGTGCTATTAGGCCTGTCTTGATGTGACGCGCCCTCAAGTCACAGGGTGAAAACAACTTGAAGGTCTCACAAAGTCAAGTTGCGGAAGTTGAGATTTGGAGGCACGCTCCCGGCTTCCAACTTTAGAAAGGGGTAGAGGGTCGAGTTGGGAGCCCAGGGATTAAACTAGGAAGAGGTATTAGTTGATCAAGCTTGAATCTGCATCAAAACAAACCACCCAAGTGGTTAGTTCACTTCCCGGGACCCCTTTTAGTGTTGGGACAAGCCACGGGCACTTCGGACCACAAGATTCACCACGGCCCGGACTCGGGGGTTGCCACCACCATCCCCCATATAGTATACTCTGCGACGCTCAGCCGCACCTACACCCAAGTGGTTCTTTTTCCCGGGACTCCCAAGTTGGAGTCCCGAAATCCACCCAAGTATCCCGGTTCTGGACTCTCGAGACTTTGAGAGGTCATACCTCCTCTCCCTGACCTCTGATCGCAACGAGGTCTGAACCGAAGTTATATCCCTCGTTGAGATCTTTCCAACGACGTATTGCACTCCCGAATCGAACATCGGGAGCTGGTCGATTCTTGACTTCTAGTGGTCGGGAGTCAAACTGCCAATTTGACTCCAGGCCCTTCTTTTGCCCATAACTTGAGCTATAGATGTCCAAATCGAAAATGCAAGGGCATTTTCGAATGCTACGTTTCAAGACCTTTTCAACGACATTAAGAACACCTCAATGTGAGGTGTTTTGCCCCTTGCTGTTGAGCTTTAAACATTCATGAGTCCCGGAGGATTCCAAATCCCCACTTTTTCCAAGTGTTGGGCTTCACACCCACACTTGGCCAAAGTAGGGTTGCGACATGCTACATGACATCTACCATTCCTTTATATTGGTCAGCACGCAGGGTGGTCTGGTTGAGGTGCACCCACCGCAGCCACTGCCCCTCAACCTTGGAGTACTGGTCAACCACCCACTCTTGATATAGCTTCTTGCCATAAGTGAACGTGCTGTTGGTGGGAGGGTTGTGGTCATGCATGAAGTAAGCCGCATATTCCCTGGTAGTAACCTTGCGAGCGATGCACCCTGCGGCATCTCCTCTCCCTCGGCCCCTACCCCTACCACGGCCCCTGCCCCTACCCCTGCCCCTACCCCTGCCCCTACCTCCACCACGCCTGGGGTCCACTGCCGGCTCCACACAAGACTGTTGCTCATCTTCAGATGGTTGCTGTTGCTCGTCCCCAGAGCTTAACCCATCCACAACCGCAGGGGTAGCGCCAGTAATATTTGGGTGCCAGCCAGGCTTTCCGTGTGGGTGGAACAGGGCAAAATGCAAAGGGTCATAAGCATAGTGGGCATCACTAATCCTCCATAACCCCCCGCCCCTAGCCTGCACCCTGATGTCTCGTGGATTGCTATCACCATCGCCTGTGAACAGGCACAAAAGGGAAGACAAATCAAGCACAGCCGAGATAGTTGCTTGGATGATGGAAGGAACGTGCTGTCGAGGAACATAGCAATTAGGACGGCCATCACCATAGAAAACAACACAAAATGGGGCACCAAAAAGCAGCCATGCAGCCACCCCATTCACTCACTAAGCATCAAGCCGGCCACCTCGCTGGATGTGGGGGCGTTGTAACGACGGCACTCAACGCTGCCATCAACACGAATGACAATCTCATAGTTAGCCAGGTCTTGAGGGGGCAAATCCATGACCTGCACAAAGCGCTAAACATGGACATTGCTCCCCAAAAGCATTTGTTGTAGTTCCTGTAAAGTGCGATGGTCCAGGTCTATGTTGCTTTGACCGATAATAGCAAAACAGATAACAGCCTGAGCATCCGCATTGTCTATGATATACAGCTGGGCAAACTGATGGGGGCTCCCTTGAGGAGGTGCCAATGGCCCTAGCAAATGATGCACAACGCCCTTATGGCAATCATACTGACCCCATCTGCGGGTGACTGGATGTTAATGCCAGAGGAGGCCATCTGCAAGGAAGAATTGTATTTCCGGATGTGCTTGCGAAAAGATATGGTGGCAGGGGTAGGCGTGCACCATGGGCAAGCTTAGAAGTGAGCAGGTCCCGCAATGGTTGAGGAGGAGGAATGGGGAAGAGGGCTTCACAGCTGCAAGATCTGCCTTTAGCACAGCAAAAGTCTACGTGTCCCTGGGAAGCCTCATCAGGCCAAATCATAGTTCGGCAATGCTGGCACTTAGCTGTCCTACCTCCTATGTCAAGCACTGGAACATTGGCCCCATTAAATTTTGAAAGGGGGACGCAGGCTGTTGTGTGCAAATCTTGCTGACCCTGCGCCTGCCGGTGCTGCTCGCGGTCGTGGTCCCATTGTTGGTGGCGTTGTTGGTATGTCAGCTGGGCATGGGCCTCCGCCTACTATTTGTGGTTTAGGCGCCGCTCTTGCTGCCGCTCCTAGTCTGTCAGCCGGGCACGGGCCTCTGCGTGTTGCTCGCGATCGCCATCTCGCTGTTGCTGCCGCTCCTGGTCTGTCAGCTAGGCACGGGCTTCTACGTGCTGCTCGCGGTCGCGGTCCCGCTGTTACTGCCGAGTTGCGGTGGACATGCGGTCTAGATAGTTCCACTGGCGGTCAACGGTAGATAGCCTGTTCGTCGAGGCGGCGTTCACAGCGGTCGCAGCGCCAGTAGAACTAACGTTTTGCAGGATGTGCATGAGGAGCTGCAGGGAGGCAAGCTGCACCGTCACCGATGGCTGAGCGGTGGTAGCTAAGGGCCCTGAATGGACTTGGAAGGTCCAATGTCGCAACCCCACTTTGGCCAAGTGTGGGGTGAAGCCCAACACTCCCAAAGTTGGGGATTTGGAGTCCTTCGGGACTCCTGAACGTTTAGAATTCGACAACAAGACTCAAAACACCTTGCATTGAGGTGTTCTTAATGTCATTGGAAAGGTCTTGAAGCGTAGATATCAAAAATGGCTTCGAATTGGTCATTTGGACATCTACAGCCCAAGTTACGGCAAAAGAAGGGCTGAGAGTCAAAAGTAAGGAATCAACCTCTTCCCGACCTCCGCATTGAGTGTGCAAGATGTCGTTGGAAAGATCTCGGCGAGGGCTACAACTTTGGTTAAAACCTCGTCACGATCAAATTTGGCAATCGAGAGTTATGAGCTCCCCAAAGTCCCAAGACTCCAACCGGGACAGTTTCGGGATAATTTCGGGACTCCAACTTGGGAGTCCTGGGAAAAAGAGCCATTTGGACGTAGCCTCGGCGGAGCATCGTAGAGAATACTATATGGGGGAAGGTGGTGGCTTCCCCCGAGTCCGGGCCGTGGTGTGTCTTGTGGTCTAAAGTGCCCGTGGCTTGTTCCAACACCCAAGGGTGTCCTGGAATGTGAACTAACCACTTTGTGGTTTGTTTTGGATGCAGATTCAAGCTTGATCTACCAGTCCCTCTTCCTAGTCTAATCCCGGGACTTCTAGCACGCCCTTCTACCCCTTTATAGTGCTGGAAGTTGGGAGCGCCTTCCGAGTCCCAACTTTCCGCAAGTACACTTTGGTGAACCCTCAAGTGGGTTCACCCCGGGGCTTGGGAGTGCGTGATCCAACCCCTTGTGGGAAAAAGGAGGTGTTGGTCAGCTAGTTCTGCTACTGGCAGTATGGTAGTACAATCTGTAGATGCTGAGGATCTCTTTAGTTTTTTGCTCCTAGGTTTGAATCCGTTGGTGCATTAGTTGCAACTGTCGGAATTTTCATGATTGCAGAAGTGCATCATTAGGTGGACTTGAGAGGTCTCCAGCCTTGCAGGTCAGAAGCTTCCAGAGCCCCCGGTCAAAACCTAATTTCCCCGGCCTGCCCCTCTCTTGTGCCTAGCCCGCTCGTGCTAGCCCACCTTCATTCAAAATCCGCTGCCACCGTCTTGCCTACAGCGCTGAGCTCGCGGGAACACAAAACCCCCTTCCCAAGCCTTGTCACCGACTGACTGACAGACCAAGTGAATTAATATATTTGAGATTATTCAAAATATTCAACATTTTATTCTTATGATTAACATAGCATGATGATACTTAATGACAAAACTACCTAAAATCATTTATGATAACTAACCATGGTGCAAAATTGATTCATGCAACTTTCAATGAAAATACATGTGAATCATTACACATAATTGTGACTTATAAACCACCTAAAATGCAAATAGATTGTACTTTATTTCCATTTTTAAAAAATACAGAATAAATGTCTATAAATTGTTCAACCCATAATAGTAGGAGATTTCAATGTTGACATGTTCATAAAAATAGGTGAATCAACATTGCGAATGTTGATGAAACTATATCATTTAAAACTTATGTTTTTCTAATCAACCACATCTTGCAACACACAAATAGACCAAATATGGATTATTGTGTTAGCATGATAATCCCATTTCGAATCAACACAAGCTTATTGACATACCATAAGCTTGTCTATTTTGCATTTAAATTACCTAACTTCATTATTAATTTGTTTTACCATTTATTCATATATCCTCTCAACACAAAAGTAAAGGCCTACGCGTTCCTAATGCATTGTTTAAATCACCACTTCTAGAGCTTTAATGCTCACATGTGCAAGAAATGATAATGCATGATGAAGGTCAAAACAAAAAATCCTAATTTGCAAACTAAAGCGATTAAATTCTTTTTACAATATAGTTCATCATGTAAGGTGTTTGCTCCTTTTGAAGGTGGTCAACTTTTCCAATGTTTCCAATGACATTGCCCCAACTCTAATTCAAGAAAATTGATCTAGTCATAGAATACCCTTACGGGTTTTAGAGTAATCAATTGAGCCATTGACTATTAATGTACCTATAGATGGATTGAACCCACAATTGGTTTGATTGGGTTTTTTCAGAAAAATCAACTTGATACCCAATTGTGGGTTCAATAATTGGTTCAATTCTAGTAAAATTGAAAAGCCACACAAGATCTTGAAAATTCTATAACTTAGGTTATACATTAGTCATGTAATTGATTATGTGATCAAATTCATGGTATCTAGATTAAATTCATCTACCACAATCCACATTTCATCTTTGAAATTTATTCGTCATACTTTTGTTATTTAATATAACATGAAGTATACATTTGTCTAATGAAAGTTCTTTTAAAGTTGGTCATAAAAAGGTAAGACCTATCAGGTTGTTAGTAGGTAGGTAGAAAAACACAGCAACTGAACCAACCAGGCTGGTTAGCTAGGGGTCTGGAACCCCATGGAAAAGTGTTTTGGGTCCATCCACCATCCATCATCCCTCCCGGTGCACTTGTGGCTGATGATTCACCACCACTCCTTGGGATCTTTTCTTGACAAAGGACCCTTTGCAGGCTGGGATACACGTACACAATGATAGTTGCAACTTGCCATAATATTTATGTAACAAAAACTTGAAAAAACCAAAACAAGTTGCAAGTATCTGTGTGATAAAAAACTTAAAAAGAGCATAACAAGTTGCACACTACTTTGGATGTCGTATGCAGTACACAAATTGCTCAGAGAGTTGCAACTTGCTGTAGTATCTGTGTGATAAAAAGCTTAAAAAGAGCATAACAAGTTGCACACTACTTTGGATGTCGTACGCAGTATGCACCGGTAAAGAGTTGTCATATCAGTGTGACAAAAACTTAAAAAGACCCAAATATCTTCCACACTACTTAGAATGTCATGGCACACAGTAGTACACAGTGCTAGAGAGTTGTCATGTTGGGGTGACCAAAAACTTAAAAAGGTGAAAGGAACTTGCACACTACTTTGGATGTGGTACACACTACACACCGGTAGAGAGTTGTCATGCATGTGTGACAAAAACTTAAAAAAGACCAATACAACTTGCACACTACTTTGGATGTGGTACACAATACACACTTAGCACTAGAGGCTCACATACCGGTTGTGGGTGAACCTGTTCTGACCAATGCATATCAAAGCTAGAAAGTAATGTGCAATATATTCTTTGTGTTTCCTCCAGTGTTCCATCCAGGCATGCAGCAAAAGCATATGATCCAATTCCGATTCATTAAGTTCTTACCTGTGGCACTTCTTCTTTGATGAAGAAACAAGACAGGACAAGTCTAAAAACTGCTCAAGGAGTCCATCTGTATGGAGTACTTTTTGGCCAACTGAGTATCCCAGTCCATGTTTCTGGAATACATCTGGCCAAACGAGCATTTCATGATTCTTTTGTGTCTGTCTATCTTTTCCTGAGTATTGTTTTGTATAGGGGGGAGGTATTTTGCTGAGGGGAGGGAGTTTCATCATGTGAGGTGAGAAGACATCGACGAAGCCGAAGTTGTGAGTCACCTCACAACAGGTAACTCCCATAGGAAAGTCCCTTCCCATGCATTAAGGTTTTTGAGCAATGACTTTGATTTTATGTTTTAGGTGCCTGCTCGTACCACCTTGCAAGAAAAAGTCCTCTGTCCTGAGATCTTATGAATTCTTCCATGCACTTCCTTCAGAGCTTGAATTATGCCATATAACACTGAAGGAAATAATTAAGCCTATGAGCTCAAAAAATCTTTATGGCCAAATGAGTGAGCAAATCCACCTTCAATATAAAAATCACCATATTGTGATAATATGATGAAAATAGAGTTTTCCTTAAAGTCATCTTGTTTTCACCCTGTCTTTGGGCCTCTTTTCACCACCTATACTCTCTTTGAGTGAGGTCTGCAAAGTAACGAAGTTCTTAAAAATCTGGGTATGACAATCTGAAACTCAGCATGTAATGCACAAGGTTCGAGGTAATTATAGTAGTTGTACATGTAGGAGCAGTGAAAATATATGTAGCAGCAGTGGAGGCGCTCTGGCAAAAGGAAAGACGGGTCAAAACCGGATGAAACTCAGTGCGGCACAAAAAGTGGTGCATTTGTCTTCTGAGTTTGACCCCCTGTCGTGCCTCTTTGCTTGGACTGGCGCCCCGGGCCTCCAAACTCCAAGACCCGCTCCTAAACTCCTTGCTTCTAACACCTATTTACCTACGCATCCAAGACACCAAGTCCCACTAAGGGACCTAAAGCCTCTAACACAATGTCTAAGTAGTCAGGCACCCAGCCTACCCAAGAACAACACCAAGTTGCTCCCCTTGGACGAACACCTGAAGCTTGAGGCGGGAAGCTGGGTGAAGTCCAAGTTCACCTTCTTTTTGCCTCTAAGGCATGGGCCAGGGAAAACCCTCTGCCCATGCACTCATAGAGTGAGTGAGCACTTAGCTCACCCTGGGGCTCCATTCAAGAACCCTTTCGATCTGTCTGTGTTTGTGGCCTCCCGGCCCAAACCTGTTTGACGAACTGGGGAGTCGAACCCCAGTCCGCCAGCTTGGTACCATCTCACACCACCATGGTGCCCCACCATGGGCGGTCCCAGTGTGAGGCCACACCTGGAAGAGGAAGGGAATGTGACTTCCCCCTTAAGGCTAATGTGCTTTTTTGCATGTTTTTTTTTGAATCTCACCCGGTTTTGGACCAAACTCAGGGTACTGGTGCACTCTTTTCCTGTTTTTATGGAAAACGCTAATATATGTACATAGTACACAATCCTCAGAAAGTAGCATAGTAGCAAGTACATCTTGGAGTTGGTCACATATTTACATGTCATGTTCTGTTTTGTATCTCCCATTTGCGGTGTGGGATTGGTGAAGTTCCAATATGGCTTACTTGGCTGAAATCTGAAGCTACTAGAACTGGAGCTTTTACTGGTGAAACTCATTTTTATCAAATCTTTGCCGCAAATTTTTTGGGTTATTTTACCATAAGCCCTGGAGGACATAGGACAACAGCACAACAAACACATTGATATATTGGGATATTATTATCACAAGAAAAAGGCACCTTCAACTAGGTAGGTGCTTGGCATTAGATTTTGTTTCATCCATTACCGTATTTATGTGGGGTGTGCCATTAATTGATATGTAAATAGTTTATTACATTTTGTTCAATTTTCATGCCTTTATGTTCATCTAAAGAAATGTTAGGTATTCGGTAATTAATATACTTGTGCGTATAAGATCCATAATTAGAATCTAATTCCCATTCTTGGTTTAACTTGACATGAAGTTTCAAACTTGACATGGCTCAACAATGTTCACCTAATGCACCTCCATGCTTGTCAAGTTGTACTAGTAAATTCTTCAATTTGGAATGCACCATAATTTTATGACCCCATGGAGGAGGCTCTCTTTTCCTTACATACTTTATATCACCATGGGGATTATTTTGAAACAAAAACATTTCCAAAATTCTCAATCAAGAATTTTGAGATTGTAAGTTCTAAGAAATAAAGTTGATTTGATCATGTGAGGCTATTTTCTTATAACGTTTGTCAAGAGATTTTCAAAGGATTACTCTATTGATTTGGATATGATTTTAGTCTCCAAATTGTTCTAAGTGACCCAAACTTTTCTAGATGGTTCCCAACTCTTCAAATGCTCATAACATCAAAAAACTTTTTATGTTTTGCATATGAGGGCCAAAAATGTTGGAGCTTCCATTGCCACTTGTGATTAAGATTTCAATATGATATGGTATTAATCACATTTTTGGAGGTATTAAATATGGTACATCAAATTGTTGATATCCATCAAATTTTTAACAAATAATGTTACATTTGATATTATATTCAACATGAATACAATTGGACTAACTTTCTATACTACCATAGTAAGCTTGCATGTTCAACACTAAATAATTATAAGAAAAATTTGCATGACTTTTGAGAAATTATCAAGGTGAACTTAAGACGTACTAAGTACACCTTCCTAAAATGTATGGGATGTATTTCAAAGTTGATTATAAGAAAATGAAGGACGAAACACAAGCTAAAAAGATAGGGAAATAAAAAGAAAATTTTAACCAAACTATTGCATAGGTGGTTTGCCACAAGGCATCTTGGTAAATTATTTGGTATGGCATGTTGCAAACGATTTTCACGCCTTGGGCATGTTCTTTAGTCGTGCGTTGAAACAAATAAGTCATGTGAGAGCTTAGGAATAAAGGTGAATGCATGCTAGTGGGGGCCAATTTGGACACTTTCACAACTAATATTATAATATACAATGCTAATTTTGGGTTTAACTTTTGGTGTTTGGGCTTTGTATCAAATGTTTTTCTGTAAAGCTAGTGATAAATTTAAAGAGTCACAGGTGTATTTATGATATATATATAAATAATTATATATAATATTCATTTCTCATTTTAATTATTCATTGAGGAAGAAGCATTTGAAATGGAATTTTAAATAATGACTCAATTCATATTTTTTGTCATCTTTGATTTGAAAAGTATCGTTTGTCAAAAGTTTTAATTTATCACATATTTATGGTCAATACCTTAAAAAATACTAAATGTGTGATATGATAATTAACAAACTTTTCACATGGTTGACAAACCAGGTCCAAGCCATGGAACTCCAATTCTTTACTCAATAACAAAAAACTATAAATATTAAAAATCATTTCAAGCTACATCACTAAATAAACAAACAAAAAAAATAAAAATAATATATATGTATATATATTCAAGAAACCTTGATTGGACTACTACTATAGGTCATGAAAAAAATTAGACAATCAATTAATAAGAATGAATTGATGTTTTGGGAAAATAATAACAATTTGTTTTGTCAATGTAAGGAGTTTTCCATGTGCTATTTGCAGCACTCTTTCAGCTGCTTTCGTAGGTGGGCAAGCCCCCCGTGTTGCTTTTCACTTATTCGTGTAATCCGTTTTGACTTGCAACAACCAATTACGGCGAAGAACGTGCACTATTTTGTTTTTTGTGAATTAATTTGACAAGACGAACAAACCAATTACACCTTGGAACAAGCCTTGGTTGAACCTGCTACGTACACCCGGACAGGACTAGGGGCTCACCTTACCAGGGCTCACCACATTCCTGCGCGGAATAAGCCGAGGTATGGCCTATTGAGATTTTCCGGACCATGGAATTTGACCCTAAGCTTAGTGTACACGGGTATTGTGGAGTTTTAAAGATCTCACTGATGCCCGGTCGTCTCCCCCCCCCCCCCAACAAAAATAAACCAGCACCCACCCCACCAGCGCACCATCTACTGGATGTACCTTCTGATGACTTAGTAGGTGTTGTGGATGGACTTCAGGTGAGTTAACATCCGGTTTCACCTCGCTAACCCAGGATGTCCTTTTGTATAGTTAAAATAGGTAAGAACACAGGTGACTACCTACTAGGTAAGTAGCAAAGTTTATATGCATAGACAAAGGCCTTTTTTTCTATTTCCTACCTACCTACCTACCTACCTACCTACCTAATCACAACCTTCTTTGTAGTAGTAGTAGGTTGTTGTTAGTAGGTAGTAGAAAAAGCAACTGAGCTTAACCACCATGGTTAAAGCTAGGGGAACTGGAACCCAACAGAAAATTACTTACCTTGTCACTTATCATCCAATGTCCTTTATGGTGTGCGCTGGTTGCTGATTCACCGTTCATTCAATTTTTTTAGTGTAATTGGAGGGCATGTCACCCAATGTATTTATTTCCTTGCATTTCAAAAAACAAGCCCCCATTTGGCTCGTTTTGTCCTTTGATACGTGGTGGGTAACTGGTGGGTATCACAGGGAAAAAAATAATAAAAAAATTCCAAGCATGTCTTTATGCTTGGTAAGGCCCTCTCTATATGGCTATAAAATAAATATGAAATTCAAAATTAAAAAAAAATCATCTTTAAATATTTTGGCTATGAACTGAAAACTAAATGTAGAAATCTGCGATTTATACAAAAAAAAAAATTCTCTCATTTCTGTCGATTGAAAACCTCCAAAATCACTTAAATTTTCGAATGTTTAAAAAGTTTTAATTTCTCTTTCTGGCGAAGTTTCGCCAATAATAATATAATAATAATAAAAACGCTGGTGGGTATATAATCTAGTCCTCTTCTCTCTGGAACCCATGCAACGTTTCTTCTCTTGTCTCAGGATCTCGTGTTTCGCAGATTTGGGGCAGTTGTATGGCAGGATTTGGGAACTGTGGTTTTGGGCTTTGTTCATCAGGAGCAGAAGAAGAAGAAGAAGAAGAAGAAGAAGCAGAAGCGGAATAAGAAAGAGAGGGTGCAAGAGAAGGAGTCCTGAGGACGAGGAAAAAAAGAGAGGTGCATGGACGGATTCTTTCATTCGCGGCAGGTAGGGGACCTTGCTCTGGGCAAACCCGCAGTAAGACGTCTCCCCATTACCGCTACAGTGGGTGAAGCTCTGAAGTTTTTGAAGAAAGCCCATGGGCCTCACTTAGGCTTGTGGGTACAACAACAATCCCAGTCTACTACAGTCAGGAACAATGTACACAGAGAACAAGAGAACTTCTTGGTGGATCCCAATCCGGGTAGTTGGCAGTGTGTGGGAAGGGTGAGCATGATAGAGATCATCTGTTTCTTGGCCAGGGATGAAAGCTTGTTGGATCTTGCAGCAGCTCTCAAAGCTCCCCTTTCGGTCTTTGTTTCACCCACTTCTTCAGCCGCTATCCATCATGTGGATTCTCGCACAAAGTAAGTATCCAGGCTGAGACTCCCACATCTGTGACACCCATCTTTCTTTCCTGTTTTCTTTTCCCTCTGCAGAACCTTAATTGAGAATTCATGCCCGAAATTCAATCAGGATTCATGATTGCACAATTTCTGATTTTCTTTTTTTATAGACTTCTGGGTTCCCTCAGATGAAAGAAGACTCTGGAAACCATCAAATTGGATCCAGTATGTATGTGGTAATGTCAGATCAGGAATTTTATGCCTTCATATCCAATGGTATTTGCCCTAGCACTGATCAACATCCCAGCTTTTGCACAGGGCTGACCAGGTCTGATTGACACTCCTTGCCCGTGTGCGGGAGCTCCCTAGGGCATTACACCCAGGGCTGGACAAAATCCTTCTGGTTAAAGAACATGCTTTATGTTAGATTTTTGAGACGCCTTTCAATTCTTTTCCACATTTTAGAAAGATGCAAAAATGTTTTGTAGGAATTGTGACACACGATATTCCAGATTGTTTGGTAATAATAAATGAAAATAAAAATTCCATGGCTATACTTGAAGCTGATCAATTATAAATACCCAAATTTGACCAAGGCATCGCTACCTTGTCAGGCCCCGCAATTAATGTGGGTATTTCTGTATCTAGAGTAGGTTCTGCAGCTCAAATCAAAGCTATGAAACAAGTAGCTGGAAAACTCAAATTAGAATTGGCTCAATTTGTGGAGTTAGAAACCTTTGCACAATTTGCATCTGATCTGATTAAATATACCACTAAGTTCCTGGGCCTTTGGCCCTTTGACTTCTTGTGTGCTCTGCACAATAAGAGGGTTAAAGGGCTTCAGGAGAGCCTTTGGCTACCTGAGAAACCTTGAGGCAAGGTGGTAAACCTGTTAGAATGTATCACAAGCCTTGCATCTTGGATGAGGAGGTTTTTTTGTGTACTTTGTTTGCCAGACGGCTTTTGAGTCAATCTGTTGCTGCTGATATATTCTAAGACTGAAATCCACATTGCTGCATGCAAACAAGAGATCCAGCAAAATTTACAGCAAGATTTAGACTCCCTCTGATCTGGGTCCAGAATCCCTTCCGTTGCTCCAACAATTTTGGGCCCTGGAGCTCAAGTTCTTTTCTCTTGCTTCATATGATGCTCAATGCTGAGTTTTCCTCACAGTAAATTAGGCCCCAAATCAGCTCTTTGCAAATATTGCTTCTTTTAGGTAGGATCTTCTGTTTTCTGGTTACCTTCATTTGTAGTGAAGTTAGGAGGTGGCAGAGCATCATTGAGATTTTGTGTCCTGTGGGTGGTGTAGGCTTTTTGAGGCCTTGGAGAGCTTCTTGGATGGTGTCCAACACTTGGTTGTTCCCATTGAGGGCAGCATTTCAAACAGTGTCCCTCGCAGTAGTAGCTCAATCCCAAACACAAAGCTTGGTGCAGCCTGGAACATAAATATGCAGTTGCCACAAAGTACTCATGGATTGAGGCACTTTAGTATATCTATGAGCCAGAATGTGTTGAAGCCAGAGTGTGAAACCCAGGAGTATTGTTGGCTGGTCCCAGAAGATGTGGTTCGATTCTTGCTGAGCTGCATTGGGTTGTTTTCACCCATCCCTATGATGAGCATCCAACAGCTTGGCCTTATCAACACAGAGGTGCTGGTAACACGTGCAACAGCAAATGCCATGTCAGCTGTCCCTTTAATACAGCAAGCAGCTAGAGAGATGACAGCGGTTGCTGTTGTTGAAGATGATAATGAAAATCCTGGGGAGCTCAAGCTGGTTGGAGACATCTCTGCCTTCACTATGAAAGGATGCAATGAAACAGCAGCTCTGGCACTTGCTACACTTTCAGTGCAGGACTTTCTGTCATATGCACAAGACTGTGGAGGGCCACCAAGTTCTCTTGTTGAGCTTGTGCAGTCACGGGTTCGTGAGAAGGTGGGAACCACAAAGCTCTCCAGCCGACTAACAACCCCAATGAATTCCACCAGCATAGACGATCATCAACACTTTTCCTCAGTATCAAAAGGCTTGGCTCCCTTTTTATTGGCTGGTCATCATGGCTTGGATACTGGCAGTGAAGAATCATCAGATGAGGATCAACCTGCAAAATCTCCAGATGGGCCGTTAGCACTCTCCTTCAATTCCATTACCCGGCAGTCATTCTCTAGAGGCAGGATGGCACCCAATACATGTCGGCCATGGAGCTCACTGGTTGCGGTGATGGCTCAAGCTCTGACACACCGAGTGGGCTACATTTGGGTGATGGATGATGCTAGCTCTCTTCTTGGAATTGTAACATACTTGGATATTATTGACTGCCTGTTGAACAATTTATATGAATCGTCACAAAGCTAATAGTACAACAGCTATGTAAATTTGCCCTTGATATGTTAACTATAATCATGTGTGTATTGTCCAGTAGTTGCTTACATGCAAGGTTTCCAGCTTGTGCTGAAAGTTCCATCTAGGGTTAATCTGTTGCAGTTTATGCATCCGATGCCAAAATTTTGTTCTTGGTAATTTTGGCAACTGATCAACTTTTGGTTGCCCAGGACCTGTCCATATGAATGTAATATGCTTCCTAATATTTGAAGACTCTACCAGGTCGGTGATCTTTAAGTGGAACTCACTGTTTTCCTCTTAATGAGTTGGGTTGTTTTTCAATCAGTGCTCTGATCCCCAAAGGTGCTTTTGATGTAAACCATCAAAAGCAGTTTTGGTCTTTACTTCAATCAAGTTTCGGTCGTTGGATTTAAGATTGAAATTAAGAAACACAGAAAGATTACCCAGTCTATTTTTACTTTCCAGAAAGGGGGGAAAAAAATGGAAAGATGATCCAATGACTGGATGGCTTGAGAATTTCCTAGTTACTATCTGATGTTTGGATTTTGTCTCAGGTCTTGAACTGGCTACACTGAGTTTTGAAAAAAAGAAAGCTTTTTGGGGGCTTTGAATTTGCTAGATGACAGCAGAAGCCTCAAGAAATTGACCCCAAAATGTTATCAGACTTCTCCAGCCCACCACTGCCTCATTGACATTAGCATAGGCCACAAAGAGTTGTACACCCTAAGATTTTCAAGTCTTTTTGTTCATTGTAATATACATTGCACCGTGGGGAAGCATCCTCTGGCTTAAGGGACCATCAAGAGGTCGTAAACCAGCATGCCCTTAAAGGAGCATAGGTAGGTCATAAACTAGCATATGCAGGTTGTCAATGACTTAATTGGCTCTGAGGCTGATTCTGCCATCTAAGAGTGCCTGAAAACTTGCTTAATCAACAGGTATGATCTATGGTCCTCTCCAGTGTGATAGAATATTAATCCTGCTTCCTATGTGGTCATTTGTCTACTTTGATCCATTTACCAACTGACCTGGGTCCCAGAATGATTTTGCAGACGGATTTGAACCTAGGTTTCATGATTAGGCCAGAATCAGCTAACAATGTGAGTGGTTATCAAATCCAAGTGTTATAACAGACAATGTGTGTAGTCACACAATCATGGGAATGAATATCCCCAATCCTAGTATGAATATCAAACAAAATAGTGGATGCAAAAACTGAAACTCAATGGATGGAATTCCACAAAGACTTAAAACATGAATCAATTTTTGAAATCTCAACAAGTGCAATCTAATGAAGAATTTACGGACAGACAAGAAAGAAACCATTTGCACAGGAAGCATGATCTGATGTAACAGTAAAATTAGGTGGAACAGGTACTCACTACTTGCATGTGTGCTGCAGGAACATGTACAGGAAGCATTCATTGAAAACTGAAATTTGAATCATGCAGTGAGCTCTGGAATTCAGATTATAGAATTTTGAACAAAACATATATTTGTTCTGCCCACTTTTTCAAAAAGAGTACTCTTATGTTTTGTAACATAGATGTTACAACATCATTGAGAGACTAGTAGTGTTCTTACAAAACAAAAAGAGACCCAAGGTTCATTGTGCAGGTGTTGTGGCCCACTATTTCTGATTCTTTACGGAGTGTGAGAAGATGTCTAAGGTACACATGTCAATACATCCTCTATTCATGCTACCTGAAATGTCAAGAAATTGCCACTGCATTGTAAGTGAGCACACATTGCAATTTGTGCTACCTCAATAATAGCTAACCAATTGTCCACATAATGTTCTGAACTTAGGTTATGATGATATGAGCTCAAGTTAAGCTTGGTCAGTAAAACTTTGCCATCAAAGTTAACCCTAGTTTCAGTCTTCAGCTGCAATTGGCTGCTCTGTTTTCTGTCAGAGCCCTAAAAGTTCTTGCAATTCATGAACAATCGTGTCCCTGGCAACAAGCCGCTGTTGCTTAGTTGCCAGGATTCTCAGCTGGACAACTCCTTTCTCCAAATCATCTGGGCTAATTATGACAGCATATGGAATCTGGCGTTCGTCACTTCCTGCACTTGCAATCTGCACCCGAAACACAATGAACCCATTTGAGTGCTTGCCAGCAACCTGTGAGCAAATATATGACAAGGATGACAATGGCCATGTGCTGGAGACAGCCTTACACACCTGCTTTCCAAGATTCCGCGGTGTACAACATGCAAATTCTGCTTTCATGTCAACTGCCCACAGTTCCGCAACAAGAGCTATGATGAAGTCCATCAAACCCTCCCCTATGCCCAGCACCACCACCTCTGTGTGTGTCTCCCGGATTCCCTGGGCATTTAACACGACACACTTATTGAATATTTGACATTTCTACTCCTGAAATTTCATTGGGGCTCCAAAAATCAGCACAATGAAGTATCCAAACCTCCTACCAGAACAAGCAGACCAGTCATAAATCTGTACTTGGTCAATACCATATTGCTGCCAAACCTTTTGCCCTCCCCTAATAACTCTTAAGCGGAGACATGACAATCTGACATTTTTCTTACAAGGTTCGTACCAGTGTTGTGAGGGTATCTGGTTTGAAGGGTAAAAACTGGGTTCAGGGTCAGGTTCTTGTGACCTGGACCCAAGTTGACATCATTTTGTTGGAATTGGCACAAGAACCAGACAGTGGAGAAAATGTTTTGCTAGATCTGGAAATAGAACTGTAACTGTGAAAAAATATTTTTGAAAACAGGGTCAGGATATGTATGTAAAAAAGTTAATAAGTATACTGAAATTTATAATTAAAAATTCATCTTAATTAGTTGTTCAACTCTATACTTACATAGCCCCCTGCTTTAATTTGTTATAAAACTTTATACCCGCATAATCTTCAGCATAGAAGAATGTGCAACATGTAGATGGAACTGGACCTGGTTCAAAAACTGGTCCAGAGGTTCTTGAATTTGAAAAAATGTGATAGAACTGGAACCGAAGGGTTCAACTTTTGGAAGAACCCAGTTCAAACCCTAACCTGAAGAACCTCCACATAAATTTTAAAATGTCAAAACCGGACCAGAGGTTCTCGCAAAAAGGAAGAACTGCACAACACTGGTTCATACCTGTCTGGATCCATCTTGCAGCTGCTGTTCCATGATGGCAAATACACGTTCTATGCCCAGACTCACTCCAACAGCTGGGACTGGTTGCCTACTGAACATCCCCACCAGATTGTCATAGCGCCCACCAGCTGCAATCGATCCAAACTGCACAAGGGAAAGAAACCTTCATGTGATGCTGCAATTTGCCAGAGAGACAACAAGGATGACAATCTGTAGAGGGAAAGATGGAAAGAAAATAAGATGCTTGCATGCTACCTGTGTCACTTGACCAGTCTCAGAGGATGAAGATGTGCTGCCCTTAAACACGGCTTCATAGATCACACCTGTGTAGTAGTCCAGACCCCTGGCCAAGCTTAAGTCAAATGAAATCCGGTGCAGGCAGTTCGCATTCTGGAGGTAATGAAATAATGTACCCAATTCCTTCAATGCTGACTTTGAGCCTGCATTTTCAAGGAAAGGGCTTCCTTCTCTCTCTAGTTTCTCCAAAACAGCCATTGGTTCTCCCTTCATATCTACCAATTTACCAATTTCGTCAGCTGTCTCCTCTGATAACCCTTTCTCCTCCACCTGCCCAAGCACAACAATGAAGATCCTCTTCATGATTTCCTCATCATGAACCTAGGGCCTGCTTGCAATACAATACAAAAAACACAATGAGACTCAACCAACATTGCAAAAGAGGCTCTGCTTCCAGTGGCATACCATCTCTTTTTTCACATCCTTCCAGTCAAGCTTGTCAAGCTTGTCGATGGCAGAACAAATGCTACGGAATTTGGTAGCTGGCACCCCGCAAATCTCAAGCATGCCATCCAAAAGCCGCCTGTGGTTGAGCTTCACCTGCCACACATCAAATATGATGAGATTGCAGATAGAATGCCAACAATAACACTTCAAACCTAAACATTGTGTCAGTTCCAGCAAATCCAAAACATGCTGGAGAATGCTTGTCAAAAATGTCAATGCATAAGCCATTGGAAACTTGGAATATTGCTAAATCCAAGAAATTGGAAGAGACACAATTTCAAGTACAATGAAGCTCACAAAATGATCTAGGGCAAATCCCACCACCAACAAAGTCTTTGTCTAAGATGCATGAAGTGGGAGGACTCAGGGATATCAGAAACAAACAGATCATCTACATACCTTCTTATTAAAGATAACTTGCGAATAGAAACAGGTCAAGAATTAGACGACTTAATAAGATGATCCAAAAAATCAACCTCATACTCCAAAGCTACTGAATATATGGTGAAACTGTAGAATGACTTCACAACAATACAGGAGAGCATGAATGGCTACCTTGTTGTCCAGAACAATACCTATTAGTTTCAACAAGAGTACAAAAGAGAGAAAGCTCAGACCTGGTAGTCACCGATGTCAAGCTCATCAAGCAACTCTGTTAATACCTTGAGCACCTCAAAGTCAGGTACCATCTGAGGGTAGTCACTCCCTGCGATATCAAAGTCACATTGGTAAAACTCACGGTACCGTCCCTTTGCAGGATTGTCACGACGGTACACACGTGCAATGTGATATCGTTTCAGCTTGTCAATTTTATTCATGGCTAGGTAACGAGCAAATGGGACTGTAAGGTCATAACGAAGAGACAAAAGCTCCCCTCCCTGCAAGAAGAATAAAAACATCCATTAGCCTGTTGCTTACATCTTTAAAAATATGCTAATATAACTCTTCGTTCATGCAACCTCATGTCTGAATGCACTCTGCATACTGACTATCTGTTTAGAACAAGGTGGTTCACATGCTGCACATATCACTCGATTCACCATTCAACTAAGGAGTTCAAGCATGGTATGAGCAGACATGGAGAGTAGGACACACAGGTGAACCTGGTCTGCAAGGTCATAAATGAGCTTAGTGTCCTCGCCATACTTGCCCATAAGTGTTTCTCGGAGTTCAAAAACAGGTGTATCCAGAGCAACAGCTCCATGTCGCTTGAAGACACCAGCAATAATGCCAAAAGCCTTCTCTCTCACAGCCATCTGCTTTGGAGTAAAATCTCGAGTACCCTGTTTTCACAACCAATATATACACTATCAGGCACATACTAGCACCCAATCATGAAGGATCAGCATCTGAAAGTTCAACATCTTTGATGTATCTATCTGTACACACCGAAAAGGAGCACCTTGCGAACAAAGACTATTATTGCGGGCAACTGCACAGTTATTGCAGAAGAGAAGAAACAGATGATCAGAAGGCTGATTGATTACCTTTGCAATCTTTGGCAGGCGTGCCACTTCATTGCTGTCTACTATACTCTTGAATTCAGCAACCAAATGTTGAAGGAAGTTCCCAGCAAACCAGTTTGTCATCTGAGAAGGCCATTTGTAGAAATAAGTGTGGTATGAAGGTTCTCCACCTGGGTCCAGTGGATTCTGATTTGTTTCTGCTAAGGTTTGACGAGAGAGCACATTAGCCAATTGTGGCAAACCCATATCCGAAGGCTGCCACTCCTCAAGTTCAAGTTGCTGCAATAAGATTTGTTTTAGTTTTGCCATCCCTTTCCCAAGCCCTAGCTCTTGAGTACCTTTCTTCTTCTTCTCCGTGGTTTTCATTCTGATTTCCCTTAAATGAAGCACCCATAGTGCCATAGATGCCTCAAAGGCAAATATCCCACACGTAGTTTTCAGAGCTTCATACACCATATGAACGATCTGCGCATCCTTTGAGTAAACAATGCCGTCATATAGGTGAACGACATTTTTCGAAATCCGTTCGCATTCCTTCTCAATATCTATAGATTCATCAAGTAACTGATCAGGATGTGGAAGAGATATGCTCTCTATCAGATATGCTCTCATCGCAGCAATCCTCCCAAAGCTGCTCCAAGCCAGTTGTTCAAGGGTGAGAGCCAGCGAGACCAAGCTGTTGAACAGGAAAGGTGAAGAGAAATTCGAATGCAAGGGAGAACATCCAACTTGAAAGAGAGAAACGCCTTCTTTGTTGTCAAAAGATGCCCGATTGATTTCAACACGAAGCCTGGCAGCTGCAATTTTGGCTTCTTCCCGCAAAGCACCATGTATCCGCGGGATTGCAGAGATGCACTCTCCGTCAAAACCGCCAGGTTTATTCACTAGTTTAGATCCTACTAAAAGTATCCTCAAATCACTCGCAACGTCCGCCTCGGCCTTTTGAGCAGAAGCTTGACTGTAAGCTTCAGAGTCAAACGCCTTTGTCTTTGCTAAAAGGGCCTCGCATGAGAGACCGGCGACAACATCCGCAAACACGGAGAGTACAGCCGACAAGTACAGGGAAAGACACGAAATACCCAATCTTCCAGCTCCTGCATCAGCCATTGCTCTCCACTCTTGCTCCGTTACGTGAAATTCTCCAGCATTTTCCTCCAGTAATTTTTCCACAAGAGGATTTGGATCGGAGATCGATTGAGCAATGCAATCTGCAATGAATTCTTCAGACCGAAAACCTTCGAATATAAACGTGGCTGGTACCCCCGAGTTAAGGTATTCAACAAGATAAACCGGGACAAACTTTCTGATCTTCGCATTGCTATGCAGCAACTTATGAGCCATGAGTAACAGGACCGCCCGGCACTGGGCTTCATCCAAACGTTCCTTAGGTTCAGAAACTGGAGCAGGCGCATGATCGAGCAGAGGCAAATCTTTGGGGGCGTTTCTGGCAAGCCGTTCCACCGCTGCTACATCCAACTCTACCAAAGCATGGCCGTAAGCCACCTTCCATACATCCTGAGCTGAGAGAGAGGCTCCTTTGCTCCCCAGAAATACGCGAGGTTTCTTCCTAGCGACCTCCATCGCTCGCCCCTTCAAGCAACGAGCGGTCGTTGCCCGCCTTCCCCGGTGGGGGCTCTTCTTCAAGCAATGAGCACACACACTATGCAAACGAACGCTCGCGTGCACGCACAAAACAGGCCCAAGCGAGCAACAGCAGAAACCCTAGAGAGGCGCCAAAAATAAAATGGATTAGGGTTAGGTTTAGGCCAGGAATTACCAACTTCTGGATGGATGGCGTCAGAACAAGCTCCACAAGCGTCTGGCTACAGCGTCTGGCTACTACCCTCACGTTTCTTACTCCCGGATCTAGTGGCAGCTTGAGGACGTCGCTGTTGTCATCAAGCTCCTTGGTTTTTACAAGCGATTTGAAAACATCGTCCTCTTTTTGAGTTTTTTTGCGTCAAATCATTTACTCATGTCGCACTTCCAAACTCAGTATTTTGTGGAAATTAAGCATGTGGCAGTCCACGCCGTTGCAGAAACTGATGTATGTATCTCTCTCCCCTAAAGTAGTACACCATGGTTTCTCCATCTTAGCTTTTCGGCTCACTTGGATTTGCAACGTTTATCAGGGACGGAAGTAGTTCGCAAGCATGTCTCTTCGGAAATACGTCACCGAATTGTTCCGTCTTCAAGCATGCTGTCACGAACAGAGATGTCGAAGCTAGGGTTTAGAAGGAATTTTTTGTTGTGGCCCCTTCTTCTGTAGATACCCTACAGTTCAAAGAGCTTAAAGTGCAGACAGTTATAGAATATGGAAGCTAGACATCCTTCCAATTGCACAGATAAGGAATTTCGTATCTGAACTAGATTTCAATTTGCATACGTATGGAGGTGGTCTTGGTCGAGTTCTGAGAATGAACAGTACTGTGTTTGCCTATTGAGTGGAGTATAGCCATATCAGATTTTTAGGGTGTAGCAAATGTAGGTTTGCATGTGGTGAAACTGACTTATTTTGGTGCATGCCCAGCACATCATACTGTAGTTGGTTGTAGTATTCTTCATTCAGTAGGTTGTGAATTTGTGTTGTGCCACTGATTGTTCCTGGGGTTCTCTTGTAGAATTTTGTGATGTCTGCATATAGTTTCATACTTTTCTAAGGTTTTGGAGCTTATGGGCAGTCCAATGGCACAATTTCAGGGGTCTTGGAAGCAGATGAAAGAGGTGATCATAGTGGATCCATTGGAAGCCAAAAGACTGGCTGCAGAAGAATGGAACCTGTTGCAAGCTCATGCAGCACTCCAGGTCTTTCTCACTGTCAGTGTGTGGCTACTCTTAACATGCATATTTGCTCCTGAGCACTTGCAATTTCACTACTCTGAGAAGAGATTTCTTCCATTTGAATTTGCAGATGGTGCATGCTGGTTGAGTCTTCTGAATGAAGTGACTGCTTTCTTATTTTCTTCTTCTGCTCCTCATGTACAAATCCCAACACTACAGTTCCCAAATCCTGCCATACAACTGCTCAAGGATTGAAGTGGAACTTAATTTCCACAAAGATCAACTCATTACAAAATTTTAACCACCTTGTAAATGAGCAATCTACTTATACAAATGATTTAGGGAAAGGCGGGACGTGGAGGATTTATGAAAATTAGTATGTTGCAGTTGTGGTTGGAAAAGGGGTGTTAAATGACAAGATGGAGGGCTCTTCAATTTGCTAGCCTCCTCTTGGTCACTACTTCTTGTGACTTGCATTCAAGCCCTCCATTTCCTAGATTGATGAACAACGTAGAAACAAGATCAAAAAACACATTCAACTTTGAGGAGGATGGTAACAAATACATTGCATTAGTTATAGCTTGAATCACCCAACCATGAAAACCATTGACGTGAAATTCAAGCAAGAAAATGCTCTAGACAAGAAAAGGTTGTAACTTGTTGCCAAAATATAACATGATTCCTGTACTTTTCTACATTCCTCTTTGAATTAATGTACCCAAATTTGACTAAGTCCTCTTGTGGATGATAGCCAAGTTGAACCAACCCACCTGCCTACCTGATCCAAAGCTATTAAAGTACGATAATCCTTGAGAATTTGTAGGTTGAGTATTGAGATTAGACTTGATTAAAAATACTAATATAGCTTGAAATGCAGACATCATTTATTTTAGGTTTCAGATAAAACAAGCTAGGGTGGACATCTAAATTGAAAATAATTATTAATAAAAATGAGATCATCAAGTTTTTTGGAAAAGGAGAACGCTCACAATTGTTTGATTGCTGTTTTAATGACCCTAATTTTGTGAATCATCCCATTAAACTATTATCATGCAATCCTTTGTTGTCATGATTTGCTTTTTCATAGATAAATATCATTTCATTGCATGTGGAACTGAAAAATAAACATAGATAAGGTCACAATACATTTGCACAAGGCCATTTATTCATATGCTCTCTTAATACCAATTTCAAAACACTTGAATTCATTCTTACAAAAGTTATTCTTGGCACACCTATTTTTGAGCACACAGTTTAAACATTATAACAAATGGCACACATGCAACTTACTTTCCATGTTAAATGTTGTATGCTGTCAGATGGATGCCTAAAACTATCAAAATTAACAAAGTCACATATCAAAACATACCAAGTTTGTATTTTTGGTTTGAATTATTGTTGTAGGTGAGTAGATTTTGAAGTGTGAAGGATGAGACTCAAGAGACATGCCTTAAGTTTAAACAACCTACTCCACACTAAACTAGGTTCCAACAACAAATAAACACTGAAAAAAAAACTCAGATTCAGGACTCAGGGCAACCTGACATGCCCAACAACCATACTATCATACTTGGGTTTCCGAAGCTGCCCTTGAAGTAATCCAAATGAAGAATACCCACAAAACGAGCCTGGTTGGCAGTCATGTGACAGACAACTTGTGGTGGACTGAGTTGGAATCTAGTTGTTGCATGATACCAACATCCTATTCATCCGGATAGATGATCACATTTCAAAGTAGAAAATCAAAACATTGGGACAGCAATTTGAGCACAATTTTCATCAATTCACATTCAGAACTCACGGCAACTTCGAGGGCTTGCACCATTTCCTTGTCAATACAACATTTAAACTGAATAAAAGTTGAGGCATTGTTGGGGTTTTTCATGTCTACAATAAACTGCACATTCAAACCTGCACACCATTTTAACCCTAAGTTGATAACACATGCCAGAACCAATAAAAGCATGTCTTCTTTTACGATTAATCAGAGACAATGCACTGCAAGCATGGAGTAATAATGCACACCATGATCTCAATATTTTTTACCTGATTTCAGTGCTACACAAACAATAAGAACTTTACAATAGCTTAATCTGAACTAAACTGCTGGAGACCCATAATAAATTGACAAGTAAATGAAAACTCCAGAACATCTGTCATGGTGTTCACAGGCGGGTTATGGCGAAGCAGGTATGAGATCATGACTGCTGAGAGAAGAGGGTACTAGGCTTGGATCCAAGCTATTCAGCTGATTAATGAGTTGGGAACGGCGCTCCTTGAAGAAATCAAGGCGTGTAGCGAGTTCAACTAGGGCTGCGGATGCAGTTGGAGCTTGACGCTGTGAAGTCACACAACCTTCCAATTGTCAGAGTCAGGAACTGCTATGTATTGTCACTGGCTTTCACATATATATGGAAAAAAACTTCTACACATGTCTCTTGTGCAAGTCCTATGTTTGATGAACTAACTGTAAGGTAAATGGAAACTGGCCATTTATGAGTCAATTTCCCTACCACCCTGAAAGGTTCTGAGAATGGACCATTTTGCCAGATTTCATGTTTGAGACATCTGAACAGTGGGTCAAAGTTTTGAATGCCAAAACTAGCTTGAGATCAACACCTCAAACCTCACAAGCTCAAAAACTGGCACAATTGGTATCTATTCTAGAGCAAAAAATAGACTCTGCACAGACTTGAAAGCTCTGAATCTCCCTAAAAAAGATCACAATTCTAATGTAAATTCACACTGTTGACTCGTATTCTCTAACAGATTGGGATTCAAAAACAGAGGCCACAGATAATACTTTGAAGGTAACCCCTTTTGTCAGTTTCAGCAAAAACCAAAACTAACCTGTAAATTTAGGTGGAGCCTCTTTCCATTTACATGACCCACCGCAGGAGCATGACCAAGAGATACACCCTTATAATCAGCATTTGCATCATCCAAAAGATTCAAGGGATCTGATTGATGCCTCCAGGCAAACTGCCGGCCAGCAGCTGAGGGCCCTGCTGGTGGCTGAAGTGTATGCCAATCGGTTGTTACCACAATATCAGGTGGTGGAGAATGACCATGCTGTAGATTTGCACTTCTTGCTCTCTCGGCCAGAAGAGCTTCCTGCACATTACTAACACACATGGATGTGAGTCAAATCTTGCAGGTCTCCTCTAATCCTAGATGGTTTCTTCAGGTACTTGTTGAATTAAAGACCTACATTGACAACTTCAAAAGCACTAATCACAAACAAGCCACGTGGAGTTACAACCCAGTCCTCTAGTGAAGGCTGGGCAAGCTAAAACCTTTCCATTGGAGAAGTATCCAAAAGACATTAATTCTAACAGCAGCACCCATTCTCCACAATTCACATTCAAGCGATCACCAATTGTAGCCAGAGACAAGAAGAGACTCACAGAATATAGACCATAAAGAGGAAAGAAAGAAAAGAAATGGAAGTATGAGGCGCACTACTTTTGCTTCCGCAAGTGCATTTCGTTGTTGGGCTATGATGTGCTCAAGTGCAATCGCTTCCTCTTGTTCACCTTGGTCCTCCATACGCTGAATGATTTGAACCCACAAACCCAGCGGTTCAGCCCCACAAAGAACCAAGCATAAATCCCCATACCTCAGTCCTGAAAACAGAGATTGCTGTGAGAGGCACAAGTAGCATCTTTGTGAAAGCAGAGAAGTGTCAAATCATGAAGCCAAATTGTTTCAGTACCACCTCCTGTTTGACTGTAGAGATCTTGAGTCCATCATGATATACACATGGTTACACAATCCTATTTAACCCATTTCAAATTGCATCACTGAAAGACTTGAGAATAAAATGCACCTCGTTCCTTTGCTTCTCTTGGCGGCAGAGGGCAAGTGTGAGATTCAACTCCTGCTGCAGTATTCGCCTGAAATGTGGAAAGGTTTTCTTAATCTAATACTATTCATGTGGGAGTCTGAATTCAAGTGTCCACAACATGTTAGAAGAGCTACAGACGGTAAAGAGGAAGGAAAACAGATTTAGGGTTAGTGAGATTTGTGACATACTGCTGGGCTTGGAGGCTTTTCACACGGTATCGACGTTCAGTTGAATCAGCTAATGATGCACCATGTTGTTGTCGGCGTTGTTGGTTCAACTGGAGGTGGAGATCAGCAACTTTCTGTTTCAGACGTGCTACATCCGCTTCAACAGCTGCTATTTCCTCCACTTCTGCTCGTGTCTACACAAGAAAGCACCCTTAGACTTAGGAGTTGCCATGTACATGACAGAGAGGTGTAAGGCAATAAGGAAAATATCAGGAAACTAAGTTTTTACTTAGCACATGTACACCAACTATTGTGTTTGATAAATTTCTGCCATCCACACTGATTTTGCAAGTAATTTCAGGTAATTACAGACCTTTGAATCAAAGGTTTGTGCAGCAGAGAGTTGGGTAGCTGACATGCTGAGACCAATCTCCAAAGCAGCTCTTAAATCTCGTTCTGTATCCAGCTGATCCTGCAATCTTGTAATCTGACAAAGCAAGGCCCCCCCACTATTTATCGCTTTATTCCATGCCCAAACTATTTCTTTTAGATACATCTGGAGCTCTGTCACAGGACTTGGTACTCAGAGTACTCAAGCCTGAGTTCAATAAATACAGTAGAAGAAAACACCCACAAAAGATTCATATATATATATATGTATGTATGTATGTATATGTATTATATTCTCACGTCTTGCTCAAGGGCCAGACGTCGGTTGTGCAGAGCTTGCTTCCTCCTCTCCAAACTGGCTTGAAGAATTGCATTGCCTTTTGCCTGGTACATGAGGATTGTCATGAGAGAAGCTCTCTTTGCATGCTAAAACTGATAAATGATAGAACCCAAGGGTCATTAAGGTGGGCATCATGCAACAAACCAGATGAACCTAACACATTGTGCTTCAAAAATAAGGCAGAGAAATATCAACAATACAACTGATACCTGTTTGGCAATTTGAGTGCGTAGATCATTTCGTGTCACCTCCAAGTGATATACGGCCAAACTGCAGAAAGACAAACCAATTAGGTACTCACAGGGGTCAAAAGGTCCTTTGCTGAATTCCAGTAGACAACAGGAGCTTCTCTCTAGAAATAGCAGTATGATATCTGTGGAACAAAATTTACAGCTATCCTCAGGTGGGATGTCCACTCTTTGTAAGGTGGTCAAGGGAATGCTATTATGTCAATGTTTCTCCATTCAGAGAAATTCCCCAACAGCCAGAAAAAAAAAACCTGCAATAGATCCAAAACCAAGAGTTGTAAAACTTACTCTTCTTCTCCAGATGAGTCATTGACATCTGTTTTTGAAATTTTGTTGTTTGCCTGTAAAACCCAATGCAAATATTTTAGTGGAACCACAGCCACTATAACACTCAGTTTCAGGTTGAAAAACTTGAAGAAACTACTAACAGACCCATTTAGCTCTTTGATGCTTTGCACACACCACAACAGAGGAAAGGAACACAATGGGATGAGACAGACATACTGAAGAGAGTCCCCATAGAGATGAACGCTTGGTGCTTGATGTTGATGCACATGGTTTCACCTTCGATTTTAGGCCATTCCCTCCTGCCCGTATGTTGCTGGTAGGAGGGGACTTGCCGACATGCCATGGAGACCGTCCACAGCCCACACTGCTGATGTTCAACACCACACCCTTTCCCAAGGGAAGAGAAAGTTCATCACATCGCTCATCACTCCCTACATTTACTACTTGAGGTGATGATTTTCTGTTCTCCTTACAACCAAATCCTCCAGAAAATTCATTTTCTGAGTCACCATCACCTTCAAATACCTGCAAGGAATCAAGCACATTGTTATGTAGACCTTGATAGTCAACAACCTCTGCCAGATCTCAACAAGAGAGCAGGCCACAAACACAAAAATCACAAACCAACATCTCCTGCTTTTTGTCCATATGATCACAATGACAGAGTACAAAAATGGTAAGCCTACCCTATCAAAACAAACAGAAATCTTGGACATCAGCTGGACATGGGTGTGAACTTAGAGCCTCTCTCCCTAGACTGAGATTTCATCTTGTGACTCACCTTGTTGTAAAAAAGATCGCTGTCAAGGTTTCCACTGCTACCACTGAAGGTGCCAGAAAGAGCTCGTTCAGTGTCATAGTCAATGTCCTCATGAAGGTCATTGGTAGCATCAAGGTAACCCCCATCCACATCACGCATCACATGCAATGCTTCATAGTCATTGTCATCATCCTCTGAGTAGGCATCACTGGCATTACCCTCCATGTGCCTGTACGTATGTGGTGAAGGTGAACCTTGGTGCACATGCGCCTCCTGATATGACATTTGGCATTCAGATCAGATAAAGACAACATCGCAGCAGTTTGCAATGTTGTCATACTATTCAAGCTGCTTCCAAATGCTTACAAAAGATAGAGTAGACCAAGTAGTGACTTACTTCAAAAAGAGAATCATACTCCTCCAGTAGCATTGTCACAATTGCCTGTGCATTGTTGGCAGCTGCAGTCGCTGCCAAGAGCTGTGTCACATCATCACCAGTGAATTCAGAATCATCCTCAAGTCCGCATTCACCAGCCAACAAAGGACGCAAGAGTAGTGGTGCCATACAGGCTGCAACAGCTGATGCAGTCATTCGATTCTCTGCCGTGTGAGCTGACACTGCTCGCATCATTCTCAACACCCTGAGAACTCCCAACCCATCTGTTTCAAGTCAGCATTTGCCATGTTACACAAGGACACACATATCTATGAAATTGCAGAGAGACCTCCACAACAATGAGTGCAGTCATAACCTTATGAGAGTCACTCAAAAAAGTGTCAGACTGTCACCTTTGTCACAGATAGCAGTGACGAGCTGCCACGACTTACCCCTGAGTTTATCAGCTCCCAACAGTGGGTGTAATGTGTATACAATACTCTACCCAAAATCTGGGCAAAGCATTATACAAAAGTCTGCATCCTCTGTTTCTGTTGCATTCCAAGAAGCAACAGAAATGACTCAGCTTCACACCAAAGGACATGTAGCATCCAAGAAGCAGCAGTGTATGCATATACACAGAGGACCTTGGATCCCAACCCCTACACAAATTTCTGAAGAGAAATGAAAGGAAAGCTGACGATGCTGCTCAAAGTGGAGACTTTTGTTCTATCCCAGGTTCAAATGACAAAGAAAGGGCATGTGAGAAATGGCATTGGAGAGGTTCCATGATGGCATTTCTTTTAAGTGACAGTAAAATTAATCATATGCACTGAAAACTTCTATACTCCAACCAACATCATCAGATCCTGGCAGCTGGGTGGAGTTCAATGTCATGCATTAACCAAAGTACTGAGTTTCTGTCACAAGACTGGCAGTACTAGCAAGACTCAGCCATGATGCTGGCTAGATCAACAGAGTAAAAGAGATGGTGAACACCAAGGAGACCCAGAAGAGTGAGCACCAAAATGAGAAAAAAAGCTGAACAAGAAATGGGAAAGGAAAGAGGGAAACAAGGAGAACTTCAAGAGGATGATCTTTTTTGAGGACTTTCAAGTGATGGGTAGGATCAAAAGTCAAAGATTCACAAGCAAGGCTCAAATTCTGAAGCTAAAAACCAGGAAACCAGGACACTGCTAAACCCAAACACTGATAGAATATTATGTCCAAATCATGCTTTATTCCTTGATAATCTATTGAAGGTGGAAACATAGGATCCATGACCTAGAAATTGCCAAGAAACATGGGCATTGACAAAGCCAACCACACCTCTGTAGGAGCCGGCAGTTGGGTTCTGGAAAAGTGTTCGAAATAGCTGTGCGCATAGCATCAAGTTGGCTTTCCTTTCCTTCTAGGCCTAGCCAGACAGTTTAACAAAAGAGCTGTGCTTAGAAATATCGAGCAACTGGATTCAAACTTTCAATGCAGGTTTACAGGAAAATTAGAAAAGAAGGCTGCCTACCTTGGACTGGAAACAACACGCACATTGGTGACAAGATGACTACTGACTGCTGCCTGTGTTCCTGAAAAGCTTCAGAAATATCTCTGCCATTGTATCCAAGTTTCTCATATACCTTACTTGAAAGAGTGAGGCCCTACAAAGGAGGGAACAGATGATGAAATGAAGCTCTTACAGTGAGCTTCAAGAAGTGCAGTGCAGCAAGGTGTAGGTACAGGTGGTGATGGCAGCTCCCTCAGAAAATGCTGCAGCCACCAGACCCATTCATTGAACGCAGAAAAATCTTTGGGTGGTCTTCTTGTAGCCTCCTTAGGCACACAAACACATTCCAGACAAAGCCTTGAAATCAAGCCTAGTGATCTGAACACATCAGAAGGTGAAGTCTCTTATAGAGCAAAGCGGCACCACAACATTTCACATGTACTTGCAAGTTCACCTTAATGCAGTCACCAATAACATGTGCATCCTCATCTTGGGAAAATTGGTTCCGCCCTGAAAAGAAAGAAAAAGTGCAACTCAAATAAGAGCATCTCTATCCAACTCTGTTCCTTTGTACCAAGAAAGAGAAGAATGGCTAACAAGGGACACCATTCTGTGGCATTCTTCAAATATAATTTGATGGGTGTGCACACCTTCCTCATATTCTTTGACCCTTTGGTCAACATCATCCACATCAGCAGACTGACGTAAGATACCTTCCACCCCAACCCCTGCATCACCATTGGGAACTTAGCCATGTGAGACCTTAGAAAACAGGAGGTATATATGCAGTTCCAATTGTCAATTACTTGGCTATGTCTGTTATGTGTTTATAAGCATTTGAGACAAATGACATGGATCTTAGGATTACTTTGATACCAGTCCCAATATAGAGCCTTGCTTATCTGCAAAGTTGCTCTTCACAAGGGACATGAAACCATACCATACTGCTCAATGAAACAAAGTGCCTTTTCCAAGAAGGAAGGACTTCCATCAATATCCTCAAGGGCTAGCAGTATAGGCCTCCCGACCACTGAAGACTTCACAGCTCTTTGGTCCCTTCCTGAACAACATTATCAAACATACCGTTCAGCAGAAACTGAATCAACAAAAGACAAATCAATGCCAGGAGTGATATGCTGATATTGACAAGACCAAGACATGTAAGGTCTCTGCTCCCCACAATTCAAGGAAATATCTCTTCCTAATTACTGAAAAAAGTTAGAAGTCAGATAATAAAAACTGAACAATTTAGACCCGTTTGGACACCAATTAAGAAAATAGAAGGGATCTATCAGGAGCTCTAGCCTAAGGAACTGACTTGAGGAAACACTAGCATGGCTAAGAAAATGCACATTTGGTGCAAAGTTGTCCTTTCATTCATCCCCATAAATCACTGCAGTGGAATCACCATGCTCACCATGCTGAGGTAAATCTTCAAAAGCATCATGGGTCTCATTTCGAAAGGCCGTATCATGATCCACCACCAGACCTGCATTGGGGGCTGCCTCAAGGGCTCTCTCCAGAGCCTCTTTCCAGTCATCTACATCTTCCACAGTCTCTGCCTGTCCAAAAACTCCCATAAAATTTTCATTTCCTCTTTTTCCTCATCTCTCTTTATTGCACATGGAGCTGGGGAGGGGGGAGGATCTGATAACACCAATACCTCTGAAAGGAATAAGTATTTGCAAGATTATCTAATACAAAACAAAAACCAGCCTCTAATAGGTACATGTAGAGAGTGAGAGATCACAAAAAATGCACCTTCAGAGTAAAGGCACGCCCATCAGGGAACAGCACAGTCAATAACTTCTTCTCTGCTCGAACAAGAACACTGTCCCCATCCCACAGTGTTGGTCAGAAATTTTCATTTCCATCCTTCCTGTGTGCCATGTACATAATAAAAGGCTCTGTGATAAGAATGCAATCCCCCAATTTGTTGATAAAATTGACCACATCAGGCAAGCCATGTCTCCTACCTGCCAGAGTTGTTCAAATCTATGCCACCGAGTGTCAAGTTCACGTCACTTCCCTTTTGGGGAACAGCATTCTGCACTCCATACCCACCAGTTATTCAGCTCTAATGTCCAAACCACACAGAAATGTAGACCATGTTACACAGAAACAAACATCAAGGAACTCATCACCACATAAACAGAGTCCCTTCAAGAACTATCTTATATACCTCTGATGCATTCATCCTCATGCAAGTGACTAGTAAGGCTAAAGAGTAAGGCTGATAGCACAGCAAGATCACTCATTCAGCTTCCTCAACTCACTGGATCATTTTTGAAGAAAACCAAAGAAGTGCGTGTCAGGACAAACCACCGTCGTTTCCATGATTTCCAACCAAGTCCTGCAAAGCCATTTACAATAACAAGCAAACATCCCTTCAACTACTGTAGCTGCTGTTAGCACAACCACTGCCGTTTCCATGACTTCCAACTAAGCATTGCAACATCTACATAATCAAGCCACATCCCTTTGATTACTCTGGCACAACCTAGAACATAAATGCTCTATGGTGGCACTGTGAGAGGATTCAGAGAGAACATCAGAATCTACTCATGCCTTGCTCAACCCTACTTTGAAACATAACCCCCATGATGCAGATCTGTTTGAAGTTGTAGGTTTGAGTTATCACTCAGTGTGTTGCAAGCAGTTTGAGCTATGTATGAGGCTTGAGTCTGTAAATTGACGACTGGGTCCAGTTGGAAAGTCAGAGATTAATCCAGTATTTGATTCAGACACAGTACCTTTCGATGAAAGAAACAATGGCCCACTCTTGTACACCTGAAAATGTCACCACCCCATCCCATCCCCCATCACACTCAGATTCTCCACATTCTTACATTTAAGACCTGGAGCTTGAACAATTCAATAATGGAATGCTAACCCATCCTCTGCTGCTGCGGCTGGTGCCGCTTATCAATGTTGCCTGCCATACTTGGGACAACATATGTTCCAGAAGGGCAAACTACAAAAGCTCTACTCTTTCATCCTCTTCTAGAACATGGGTTTCAGTCAGGCTTGCCAGTCGTTTTCTACACCCAATGAACTCAGAACAAAAAGCTTTTGAAATCCTCAGCATGCTGGCATTCCCAATCAAAAGAAAAACACGAGATTTTATTCTCAACTAGTACATCATCAACTGGATTGCAGCCCATCTCTCCTTTATAATCTCCCAACCCACACGCACAAAGTTGCATTCATCTTGATTGATGTCTGCAGGAACTACATCCAGCAGCAGCAACAACAAGAAGAAAAGGACTAAAATCTGTGGAAAGCTCAAAATGAAGAAATGACATGTTGCGACAACTTCACCAGATGGGTGCTCCCCAAGTAGTTACGAGATTGTTCCAATGGCGGTGGTGGGCTCACTGCACCTGACATCTCTCTCTCTCTTTATCTCTTTGCTACTTCAAGCACTACAAATCCCCAACCCCATACCAGATAACGGAGCTTCCTCCTCTCTGAAAGGTTTGGTTTCTCCAATGGGTTCCTTCCTCTTTCAGGAATGCTTTCACGGGGTTGCTCATCTCTCTCTCTCTCTCTCTCTCCTCTTTTTCTTCTTCTTCTTCTTCTGAACTCCGTCTCAAGCTCTCTGTGAGCACTGCATGAGTGAATGGGGCGTAGGTATGGCTCCACCATCTCCACCACCACCACCACCATCGTCATGCCAAGAGCATCAATCTCTCTCTGTGTCTGTTTGCACACAGAGAGAGGCCCACCAGGGCAGGCATGCAGGCAGGTGTGTGGGGTTTGGGGGGTTTAGGGTTTAAGACAGACAGACAGCAGCAGCTCAGACTCCAGAGTAGAGTAGGTACCTATCCCCATCCTTTTCCCATACTCTGTCTTTAAAACCTCTGACCACTACTGACCAGGGTTTAATTCTGAACTGGTACTACATACTACTGACCACACCAGTTTCAAACCTGACCAGGTAGGTTCAAATCCTGCCTTTTCTTTGAAAATTAGTTATGGCTTTTTGCTTGTCACTCGAGTGTGGCCTTTTTTTTTTTCGGTTGTGTTGTTTGTTGGCTTGGTGTCCATTTTTGCTTGTTCTGCTTGTTGTTTTGTTGGATCTGTTCGATCAAGGCTTTCTTTATTATATGCTCATGGTTTTGCTGGCTCCCCTCTATGACGATGTGAAGGGAGCTTCCAACATTCTCTGTGCTTCTTCCCTTGTCAACTCTCTGGCCCCATTCATCTTCTTCTCATAGTAGATGGATGATGCTCAGACAAACTTTGGGCTCACCTTATGCACATTTTCAGCTTGTAATGGATACTTATTAGTTTGGGTTTATAATGGTCAAGCTAGGAATCCATTACAAAGCTCAAAACATGCAAACAGGATCCAAAGTGTGTATGGGCAGCACCAAGATGTGTCTGGTATCACTAGACATCTTGGATGGGCAAAAGGGCAATCACTAACAAAAAAAACATTAAAACAAGGCCAGTAATAAGAACTATGGGCACATATAATAATGTTGGGGATCAGCAAGAGAGAGAGAGTATGGAACAATTAATGTCCATAGTCTTCATTTGGTCTCAAAATCATTTGGTCCCACATTTTGAGGATTGATCACCAGGTGTTGATAATGTCTGTGGCCTTAATTCATTTTTTGGGAATTTTCAAAAAATGCATTTCGAGGAACATAATTTTAATTTGAACTATTAGTGGTTTGTTGGTGGTTCCAACTTTGCCGTAAAGGACAAGAGCCATTCTCATCTACACTTGAGAACATGAATGCTTGATGCTTTTTTACAATGAGTAAAGCTTTATAGCCTGAAACTTTATTGTACATGAAATCGTCCTTCTCTTTCCTAATCAGAGTGTCATACAAGAGGGAGTTGCTTGCTTTGAGTTTGGACCAGTGCTGTATATATGTATATGGTTTTGGGTTTGGGGTCTCAGTTTCAAGGCTTGATTCTTGGACAGGTTTTGAGTCCCCCAAAGCCATCGAGGATCCTAGATTTTGAACTGGTCCAAACTCAAAACAGAAAACTGTGAATCTAGAGATGCAAAGAACCAGGTTCAGAAGAACTGGAACCCACCCGAGGCTTAAATAAATTCCTTGGACAGAAGAAATTGGGAGATAAAATCTTACAGAAGTTGAAACTATTGAAACAAGGACCTGAGAATCTCTTGAAAAGTTAGAACCAGACAACACTGGTTTGGATCATGTTCTAGTGACAGCCTTTTCCTATTTGGAGTTTGTAGCATCCCCCTTCTTCAACACTAGAGGCTACGCGGTGTCATGAAAATTTTGATACTTTCTTGGCCCCACCCTTTTTCTTCTGTGAATTTGCAGTCTTTTTTTGTGTTCAATTTCTGATTTTGCAAAACAGCCTTGTCATTGTTGCATTTGGGCTTTGGCTGGCGTGTTTGGAAAGCAGTGAATGCTGGCTGGCTGGCTGGCTGGCTTGTTTATGAAGCAGCTTGCTTGTCATTTGCATTGGGATTGGCATTCAACCGATTCCAATGCCAAATTATTCAACAGCTTCCAATTGATCACCATTGCATGATGCTATCAGTGCTTGTCATTTTGGACACGCCATTTTTATACTTTTTCATCTACTTCTTTTTTTATTATTACCAGTTGATATTGTGTTTAGATTCCATTATAGAGTATAGTAGCTTAAGGGATTTTTATAGGCCCCTTTGTCATAGGGGCTAATTTTTATATGAGGATTTTTGAAACATGATATTTTGGCTTGTGTTGAAACTTGGGATTATTCGTTATAGAATTATAATATCTTGAAGGATTTTGGATTCTTTTAGAGGATTTTGGAAGATTATATTTTTGCATGGTGAAATATTTGAGTTTTCATAATTCTTGTTTTGCCTTAAGATACTTTTTAATGTAAATGGCAAACGCCACAATGTGACACACCCCTTGTTTTCTTTGGGGGGAAAGGATGTGTGTTTCTAGAGCATCTAGAACTATTCTCATCTTGCCCAATTACCAAACAACTAATTAACAACCCCTAAATGCCTCATAAGACAAATTTGGCTCCTTTTTGGGAATTTAAAAATGGGTATGGGTTTGTGTTTTTTTTTTCTCAAATTTGTCAGGTAGGTGAGTTGGTGATCATCCACAAGAGGACTTAGCAAAATTTGGCTACAATTCAAGAAGATTTTTTTCAAAATTTAGGATTCTTTATATATTTTGCCAAATCATGTAATTGAAATATGGCAACTTTAAATATGGGATTATAGCTCATAATTCTTTTGAAATGATATTCACTTCAAATCCTCAATCTATATGTACATCTTTAACAATATTTTTACCAATCAAAAATCAATATCATTGCGATTTGATTGTCTATTATTATAATTCATGTAACAAAAAGGGTTGTTATAATTAAATTGATTGAAAGTTCAAAATTAGAAGCAATAATAGGTTTTAATTTAATAAGGTCGAAATCTTTAATTGGTTTAATTTTTTAGTGAGATTTTTTTAATGATATCGATTTTTTCCATTAATTCACCTAAATTTAAGATATATTAGGTCTATGAACTTTGTTTATTAATATCATTTGAAATACAATAAACCCCTTTTATAATCACACCCTTGGTGATCACTTTTTTTTGTGAAACTAACAAATTGTGATTCAAATGTGTATAATCACATTTGATACAATCCGTTACAAGATTGTGACTATAGGCCCAAAAAAACCTTGCAAAAAAACCTTTTATATGCTAAATTAAAGGTCTCAATTGCTTAAATTTTGTAAATTGCTTAGGTTATTTTAAGCTTTATTATGCATTATTAATCTTGAAAAAGGTTGTGATTTTTGCATGTTTTAATGTGATGATTTACATTGAGTTTGAACTCATTGTGCATTTTGTCAACTATATTGTTTTAATTAAGATTTTCTATTTTCTTGGCAAGTTTGCATATCTTTTACTTGTTTGCAATGGAAATTTGTTGGTTATCTTTTTTCAATTGGATTCATTATTGATAATTTGCACAATTTGAACACAAAGCAACACTAACATTGTTAAAGGGAACTACAATTAACAAAAGTCTATTATTTGCCCTAAATTTCTTCCATTATAGTCACATTTACTAAGACAACTTTACAAATGTTTTTTGATACTAATGAATGTGATAGTGATTCAGAAAAATGGTGTTTCTTACCAAATAGATGGTTACCAAAAAATATTGACACAAACCAAAATGTGATTGAAATGGGTGTGATTATAAATGGGGTTTATTGTATCTTCAATAATATGCACTAGATTTAAAACTTCAATTGATTTTGGTGGTTATTTTGTGGTTTTATGAGTGAATCTAAAAGCCAAAGACAATTATTAAGAAAAATTAATCCAAGTCATGTAATTGTGGTTTGTTTTGAATTCTTAGTTTCATTGTTCATTTGCATTTGTTGGATTATGTCCACAAAAGTATTTTTCAATTGTATTTTCTAAATTTCAATCAATAACACATTTCACCTTCAAAGGTTTTTTTATCAATAAAAGACATGTTGTTTTGTTGTCACAATAATCACCATGTTCATCATAACAATTATAAATTGGTATAGACTTTTCATTAACATATGTTTTAATTTTGCCCTTAATCAAATTGCAAACATCAAACCTAATAGGACAATTTACAAATCAATGACCATGGTTACGTATGATACAAAGAAATTTAAATGGTTGACAAGGTATTTTATTGGCTCTTCCTTTGGGAGAAAGACTATGGAATGGTGGATCCTTATTTGGTCCTTTTGACACATTGTTCAAGTTCTAGTTCATCAATTCAAAGCATAAATTATTAAAATTTGAAATAGTGATGAACAATTCTCAAAATTGAAGATAAAATATGAGTAAGACATTTTGATAAAAGGAGGGGTAAGATGGGATTTTGAGATTTTGGTGTTTTTTCCAGTGTTGGATATTTTAAAACTAAATATAGATAAATATAAAAAATCAAAACTAGCAATTGTGAAAAAATTCAAAGATTTGTCCAAAATAGATTTTTCCCCCTTTCAAAACTTCAATAACTCATACATTTTAGATCCTTTACTTTAATCTTATTATTATTATATTTTAATAACCTAATACCATTGGATATCTATCCATCCCATCCACTTCAAAACCCCGTTTGTTTTCCATAGGAAAAAAAGACCTTCGCTAGTTTTATGGAAAATGTATAATACAAAATTTTAGTGCCCAAATTTAATTTAGAATATTACCATAGGTAGGAACAATGTGAGTGATATTAATTTTTTTTTTTGGTCATTATTGGTTTTGTGAAGACATTAGTTAAGTGATGTAAACAAAATGGGGGGACAAGTTCAGGTTCATTAAATTTTTTTGGAAAAAACCCTAAAATTCCTAAGAACAAAGTTGAGGATTTTTGAACTCAATCAAAAAATAAATAAATAAATACTCCCAACATTATTTCCCCCCATATGAAACCTCCAAAATGACAAAAAGAAAATTGAAAACTTTGGAATTTTAAAATACTAAAATAAAACTTTCAAAGTTCACAAGAAGAAAGGCACATACCTCGTTTTCTTACTTGTGAAACTTCACACAAAAAATTGGTGATCCCAAACTAATAAGAAGAAAATTGAAGATTCCAAAACTTCAAAATACCAAAACAAAAAACCTTCAAAGTTCACAAGAAGATAAACAAATACCTTAACGCCCCCTTGTGAAACTTCACACACAAAAAATAAAGACCCCCAAAATGACAAGAAAATTGAACACTCTAGAGTCTTTTTTTCTCTAGCTATAATGGGCCAGTTCATGTGAAAAAGAAAATTTCACAACTCGACCCCTCACGTGAAATGTTTCTTCAGAACCCTTGGGTGACTTAAGTGAATGTTTTTCACCTTCAGTGGGGTAACTTTAATCACTCTCTTTTCATTGCTAATGGAGGGTCACTTCAAGTGACTTTTTTTCTTGACCCCCAATGGGGATCAATTCAAATGATTTTTTTTCACCTACAATGGCAAGTCACTTTAAGTCACTTTTTATCGCCTCCAATGGGGGGTCACTTCGTTACAAAAATACATCTAGGCATAAAAACATGGCATATATGACTATATGATTAGAAATGGTCACTAGTCATATTTGTCATAGTCATAGATGTCAAGTTTTGGCCTGTCGCTAAATAGTCATGTGGTTGAAAAATTCAAAAAATATAATGGCACAAGATTCAAAAATCTAGTCATTTGTTGTACCCACCAAGATTTATTTTTGAAATTTTTGATGTCCATTATTTGGTTTTTGATTCCTCAACTCCATTTTTTTTAAGTTGTTTTTATTTTTCAATTATATTGTTTGGAATTTTTCTTGTTTAGGTACATTTTCACCTTTCTACATTCTATTTCTAGGTGAAGGTGCATTTGATGTACGCTATGTGTTTAATGAATTGGGTGAGTATACATTTGAAGACTTGAATGATTGGGACAAATCTGGGTCTTATTTTGGCCTTAGTGGAATTCAAAGGACGGTTGTTCAATTATTTGGACAATTGATGGAACTGAATTGCATTGGAAACAACATGCGAAGAGGTAGGAAAGACAAAGGAGATTGAGGTCATCTCCATTTTGTCACATCAAAGTTTTGCGTCCCCATTTCAATATGTATTTGTGTCTTTCCCATCCCTTGAGCCATTTGTCCCATTGCAACCGTAATTGCCCCTTGTGGGATTTGATGGGGCTAGAGACAATTAACTTCCTAGATTTTTCCATGAAACTACTGAGGAAGATAAGGGGAAAATTTTCATTCTTAAAGGTTTTGGATTTCTTCCTCTATAGATGTAGAGGACGTGGAGGTGAGTCCTTCACATGTGATTATTGATTTGAAAGGGGTGTTTGTTAGGAAGGAGTATTTCAGAATTAATCGCCTCCTACTTCCACTATTTCATTCAGCTCAAGGTCGCACCTTACTAAGTAAAATTGTTGTTTTAAAGCTAACTTTAAAGGAATTCCTCCCAAGGTGTTTAGAGTAATTTACCATTTACATATGGATGTTTATTTTGCTTGCTACGTTGAATGCCTACTTGAAAAATATAACAAAAGAGACAAGTATTGAGATTGACCCACAAAGGATTATTAGTTGAAATCTATGCAATATTAATAAGCATTTTCTACAATTTCCTTTCAAAACAGACCTTCATTGCATTGATCATCCCACTTGTGATAAAACAATTTATAATGGAAACCTTTCTTATTTCTCCCCTAGGTATCCTAATACTCACCTTGGAAATACATTGTTGGTACACTATACACCTTTTAGAACTTGTTTGAATCCGCTTTTTAATGTGATTTTTGTTGAGTCCTACAAAGAAGTGTCAAAAAATTATCTAATGAAGGTTCTTCTCATGTACTTATAATTTATTCATTACTTTGGGTTTAATGTTCTAACCTTTGTGGATTTCTATCCTTATGGCGCCATCAGATTTCTGTCAAGGAGAACAATGTTAAATTCCGAATGTTATTTGAATAATACACCATGGCCTATTGTGCCACTTTTTGTAAAAATAGCTTGACATCCGTAATAAGTATTCCAAATTTTCTTTTTTGTTCATTCCTTCAATTTCTTTTTTGGATTTTCCAAAGTTTTTAATTTATATGGTTTTTCATTTTTGAAACTTTGCCAATTGTTCATTGTTTTTTCTTTTAGGTTATAGGTGCATTGTTTTTAAGGAGGCAAAAGATGTGGGGTCGCCAAATTCATGCAATGCCATTGAAGTAAACTTGGATGAGATTCTATCAACTTTGGGTGGCGAATCCCCAATACCTTGTTCATAAGTATTGTTCATAAGTAGCGGAGGTGAATCCATTTCATATGATATTCAATTTGAACAAAGTTATGATCGCCACACATTTTGATAAGGGTTCTCACACCATCATTCTCCATCTTGGATTGAAAAAATTCTTAGAGAAATGTCTTGTGCAATTCCAAGTTTATATTTGGTCTACAACCCAATGTCACAATATCTATAATTATTTGGATCAAATCTAGAGCAAAACAAAAATCTCTATACATGTTTCCAAAGTGCTTGATCACGAGTTTTGCAGGCAAAATCCGCATTCATTGCTGGATAAATCTAATAAGTTAATTTTCCATAAAAACCTTGACATTTTTGTTTTTACATTTCCTTACATTCACATTGGCAACACATTGTTCATAGATGATACACCATATAAAAGCATGTTTAACAACTCATATAGTACCATTTTTTTGGAGTCATTTGATGGCATTCGTGGGGAGGATTAGTATTTGTTGGGGTTTGTTTTCCCTTGTTTGGAAAATCTTCCTTCATCTGGATACATTGTTCCCACCTTTGTTGAAAAAACCCCTTTTGTAAGATAAGATGTATTAATCTAAATAATCTAGGACTTTAAACATTGTTATTTGTGAAATGCAATTGTACTTGCCAACCCACTTTTTGTAGTAATGCAAAATTGAAATTGAAACAAAAAAGTACCTTATTAATTGCTCATCTTCAAATTTATCTTGTTTGAATATTTCAAAAAAAAATTTGATAAAATTTATTAAAAATATTTAATTCTATTGCTTGAGTGTTGCTTGTACTCTTTCTTTTTAAAGCATTTAGTTTTGACCTAGTGGGCTTTGGGTTGAACTTTGCACTCCTATGACCATCTAGAGGCCACTAGGTCATGATATGTGTGTTACAACACTTTGTTTAATGCCCATTAGGTTGAAGATGTTATTCCATTTATCTTTAAACTTTCAAAATTAATGGAGCAAAATAGGATTAAATTGTTAGCATTCAAATTGTTGCATGAGAGAAATGAAGCAAAGAAGTTGGAGTTGGAGGCCAAAGTTACAACTATAGCATAAGAAGTCACAAATTTACAACATCACATCATGGCCATTGAGGTTCAAACTAAGAAGGTATTTAGGCTAAGGAAAAGGAACTCAACAAACTTTACATGGATGCGATTCTATTAAAGTATAATAAGAGTACTTTATAGAACAATTGCAATTTTTGACATCATAAAGGAGGAAAAAAACATGTTAAAGTTGAACTAGGAAAAGGAGGATGCAAAGTATTGGGCCCTAAAAATATAGGCAGATGAATTTGAGGTCCAATCTATAGGTTTGTAATGGGACAAGGATAGTTTGCAAAGTTTGATGGAGGCATAGGTTGAAAAGGAGATCTTCAAACTCAAATAAGAGATTTATGTTGTTGTGCACTAGAAGGATGAAGTTGTTAAAGAAAAATCAGATTACTTGTAAGATGTCCATACTCAAGAAAGTTACAACATGATGTTAAGTGGATACAAGCATTTGTGGACATGCTAACAACCATGGAGCCTTACTTGTTTAAGCACAAATTGAAGGAATCATGATAATATCTTGAGGCAAAATACTATTCTAAGGACCAAAAATAAATCAATGTAGTTACAGGCCTCAAAGGTTGATGAATGGTGGAACTTAATTCAAGATCTTCTACAAAAAGCCATACAAGGTTTGTTTAATGAACACAAAGCATTTGAAGTTAGCTATCGAAGGAATTTGAAAGGGTATCGGAAAGCTTATCATAATTTTTAGTATAATTCACCTTTTGTGACTGTAGAGGATAGTTTTAACACCTTAGACTTTAACTAGCATGACATAGGTCCAAGAGAATCACTAAAAGTTCAATTAATTATTCTTGCATAAATGAAGGGAGGGGATACCATATAAGAGATCATGGGGGAGCTACTCACCCAAATGGCCAAATTACAAAGGAAGTCATAGTAGTGCAAGAGGAAACACAACAATTATCTGCCCAAACAAAGTTCATTATGTATGCCACAACAATTAAAGTCTTTCCGTCAATAGAGTTTGTTACAACAATTGCCATAGTGACAACATCCCAAAATAAGGGAGGTAATGGCCACACATAGACAACCATAAATATTCAATAGTAGGTGGATCCACATAACCAATTGCAATTTAAGGAAGTAACTATAGTAAAAGGATAATAATCTATAATTTTGGAAATACCTACTATAGCATATGTAATTGTAGAAGTGAATAAGGGAAAAATGTTAGTCCATTTTGAATAGTAGCCACAGTCTATAGTTCTATTTTCACTATAGTTTTATATTTTATTATGCACATGATTTCAAAGATGGAATCCAAAATACAGGGGGGCTAATATTAAGGGTAGAACTAAACCATCTTTGTTAGATAGACTTGATGGAGGTATTGGATAGAAAACTATGTTGTCCATGTTGGATAGACTAAATAGAGGTAGTTCCAATGATTGATATGGTGGACAAAGGTGGAAGATGACTATGTAAGATTAGGACTAATGAGGTTTAATTCAAATTGGTTTTATGGTGGGAATCTAAATAGATATTGAAAGAAGCATTGTGAGCAAGGATTATCGTTAGATTAGTTTTTGGAGGAAGAATTAGGATTTGAAAAAGAAAAGAAATAATTTTAGAGATGGAGAAGCTCAAGTGAAATTATAGAACAATTTTCACGAGGAAGAACATTGTTACTACAATCACTAAAAATAAAATGTAATTTGGGACTATAAAACAATTACAACCAACAGTTACAACTAAAATTGCCTTAGTTACATAAGTGAAGTTGCACCCAAGAGTTAGTTGCAAATCATGACTTAACATGATGTCACAAAACGGAACATGGATGATGTATATGGTCAACATATACATGTTCATCTTTTGATCATTCATATAACATTTGCAACTAAACCTTGTTTTTGCAACTAATTGTACAATTATAAAAAATCCACACTATATTTGCCACATGATTTAAATCAAGGTAATTTTAAAACAATGATTTTTAAATATTGAAAAAATCCATGCCATCAAATTCCAATGACTTGTGATAATGTCATTTGGTAATACCAAAATCCACCATGTGGCACTATGAAGAATTTTGGGTGAATTTTTTTTTATTATTCAAACATTGAAGTTGGCCATTCATTTGGAACATTAATTTTATATGGTCATACATTGTGACATGTGGCACAATCAAAATTTGTCACGTGGCATATTAATTATATTTTGGAAAAATCGAATGAGTATTTATTTGAGTAGGTAGGCAAGTAGGTACATATAGGCCTATATACGTAGGTAGGACATACCTACCTACCTAGGTTTTATACCTACTTACCTATTTATGATTAATTAATTAAAACTTATGTACCTACCCATTTACCTATTTAAGTAGGTAGGTAGGTAAGTGTGCTAAAAAATAACTACATAAATATTGTTTCAATTGATGTTTTACTTTTAAGGTTAAGTTTGTTTGAGTTCATCCCCAATGGCACATGTTTTGAAATGTGAAAACAAAGGAGAATGCACTTTTGTTATATAGTTTCCAAGATAAGATTGTAAGACAAAACATATGGGTTAAATGTTTTAATTACGCCTTAGTTGCAAATTGCTTTCCAACTAAAATATTTTCTCATATGTTTTGTGCTTGTTTTTCATTTTATAAACAATGTAGTATACAATTAAATAGGTAAATACGAAATTAATTAACTCACTAGTTAATTAATTAATTAACCATTACCCATTTACAAACCTATCTATAAATACCTACCATTCTTTAATTCAATAACTAAAATCCACTTTTACTTCATACTTTTTATTAATTAATCAATTGATTCATTACCATAATTCATCAACAATTGTAATTATTTAATGAAAATAAAGAACTGATTATTATTTTAATTCTAAATTTACTCAATTATTTTTTAATCATAAATTTATTTTTTAACCCCAAATTTATTAAAATTTAGCTATCAACTAAATAAATAAATGATTGACTATCTAATTTAATTGTTAATTAAACACTGAATAATCAGTATTAACTATTTAATTATCAACTTATTAACTTATAGTCAATAATATAATTTAAAAAGCTGATCAGTTTTAATTAATAATTAATATTAAATAAATTAGCTCGTGAATATTTATTAATTAACATTTAATAGATGACTAACTATTAATCAATTTAATACTTATTAACCATAACTCCTTATTAGTAAATTTGAATATGAACTATTCGTCAGATATTAATTAAAAACTAGTTATATTTTTAATTGAAGTATTATTTAACTTTACATAAATTCTGAACCGATTAATAAATATTGATTATTAATTCTGAAATTATGAACTAACTAGGAAATCAAGTTAATTAATCATTTATAATAACAGATAGTTGATTTTGTTGAAATTTTAATTAATATTCTTATAAGCTACATAGCTATTAATTAACTAAATTTATTATCTATTTACCATGCCTTTTGATTAGTAAATAAAAATTATCAGATGATTCATTGACTATGAATCAAGTATTATTTAAGTTACTAATTGAAGTATTCATTAATTTTTAATAAATTATAAACCAATTAACAATTCAATAATAATTAATAACAACTAGATAATTGAATTAGTGATATTCTAATTAATACTTTTATAAGCTACATAACTATAAATTAACTAATACTTATTATCTATTTACCATAATTCTTGATTAGTGAATACAAATTAGAAGTTAATTAATTGAATATAAATTAAAATACTAGTTGAAGTATTCACTACATTTTAATAAAGTCTAAACTGAGTAATAAACATGAATGAATAATTCTGAACTTATGAATTAAATAGGAAATCATGAATAATAATTAAATAATTTAATTTGTGAAATTTTAATTAATATTTTTATAAGCTACATAACTAGTATTTAGTTCATAGTTATCTGTTATTTACCATAATTCCTGATTAGTGAATATTAATGATCAGATAATTAAATCAACATTAGTTAAAGTAATAATCAACTTATTCAGTATTTATTTAGAATTTGTAGCTTCAAATTAATAGTTTTAAATGAAAAACTTATCAAATAAATCAGTAAATATTGAAGATTATATGTAAACATATTTAATTTACTAAATAATAAGATAAATTATTAAATTAATAATAAATAAATTTAGTTTACTAATTATTATCTCATAGTTAAGATTATTCAATCAATTTGTTGATAGTATTATTTTATGAATAATGAATATTGATTTGACATTAAGATTATGTCATCTTAATATGACTGCACCTTTATAATCTAATTATACTTAAAAATAAACATGGTATATTGTAAACAAACGAAAATATAAAATGAAGATGAATTTTTAAATTTTAATATGTTCATAATATGTGTTTAATATAGGCTAGATACATTTAAATATGTTAAATAGGTTCTACTATATGATTCATATACCTTGACTACATATTAAATATACTCTTATTGTAGTCAAAAATACCTAGTGTGCATAAAATGTATAGGCACATCATAAGAAGAAACTAAGTTAAACTAAATTTGTGACTAAATGAACATAATGGCCTATTTTTGGATGAAAAACCCAAGAAGTTAGTCAATACGGAAGGATGTACAATTTACTAGTCGCACCATAGTCACAAATATATATATATATATATATATATATATGTAATGGTTATTAGTTTTAAAATTATAAAACATAGTTGCAAATGATGAATAATCACACATAATTGCAAATTGGTTGGTTACATAATACAAGATTTCTTGAAGTGAACATGTTTTTTTCTTTCCATTGAAACACAAAGGTCTCATTCTACAAATTTGCAAAAATTTGTGCTTTATAATGGATGTTTGGTTGAATTTTGTTTTTGATTTTTGTAGTTTGTTATAAAAACAGATTTTTTTAAAAACATGTTTTTAAAAATATTTTAAAATAAACACAATGTTAGAATATTAGTGTGTACCAATGTTGATCTTTGCATCCAAGCCTCCCAAAAAAATTGTATTTAAACCCTGAAAGATACAAACTCTTGTGCTCTTCAAACTCTCGTGATGTTGTTCCTTCTTGATGCCTACTGGAAGGTTTGTGTACAAGGTAATTTTTTCCAATTTTTTAAGGTAACCACTTAATCACCCATGAGAAAAATTAGCTAAAATTGGTTCCAAGTGAAATCTGTCAAAAAATTTAAAGAAATCCTTTAATATTTTGTTTGCTTGATGGAACCTATTGTCAAAATATGGCAATTAAAAAAAAAAAAACCAAAATTGGGTGACTTTGGCACATTTGTTTTACAAAAATCTTTGTATAAGTTCATTGGATTTTCTTTTGTGGCCAATTTGTTTTTTGATGGGTATGTAACAATAAGATGGGTTATTAGTGATAAAAATTGTAAATATTAATATTACAACATAGGCATAGAAAGATGGGTAAATATGGAAATAAATTATTCAACTTTTGAACCTTACTTTGAGGATATTTGATTAAGGACATAGGCTTGAATTCATGAATAATGTAGTTAAATATTTTGGGTTAGACATAATTGAAGTGAATTGTGTGGACTTGATTAGTTCCTATGGGAAACAAATTCAAGAAACTTATTGATTTGTTCATAGGAAGGATGATAAATCTAGAAGGATAACATGCGGCATGATATTTTTGGTTTGTAATTTTGGTGATGATGGTAATCAAAATTGGTTTATGTACACCAAGTATAGGGGTTTTTTTCATCACTAAGACAATTATACCATGGTCGTCGAGCCAAACAATTGTATATGGTTGCTTGGTCAACAATTATACACCAGGATGACCAAAGTTTGATGAATGTCATTTATAAAAAACTCCTCCCAATTGAATCATTTTCAATTTTATCACATGTTGATTGTAGACTTGATGGTTGAAGAAGAAGAAGAAGTAGCTCCAAGCTCCTCTTAAGGTTTCTTCAACTTCTGAATAGAGAAACATAATATTGTTGGATGAACAAAAAAGGAGTCTAAGCAACAATAACAACAATAGCCTTTTTCTTTGTCTTTGAACATGTTGATGAGGATGGTGGTTTCAGGAAGTGTACGAGGATTGGAGAAAAAAATGCATTTGAGTTTTGTGTGATGGTGTGGAATCTTAGTGGAGAGGCATATTGTCAACTATTCCTTTTCCTCTTCCTCTTACTATTTTGAAGATATTCCTTGTTGTAATTGGAGGCAATTGCTATTGCTCTATAGGTTTGTTTCTACTTTTGTAGCTACAATTGGGACTGTGGATTTTTATTTTTTTTTCTTCTTATTCAATTGAGAGGTTATAGCCATTTCTTCTTCCTTTAAGGTCAAGAAAAATGGAAGCATCTTTGGAGATTGTTGTTGTTGGTTCACAACTTTGTTTCAAGGGGGAAAAAAGAAACAAGAAAAGGGCCTAGAAGATGTTGGAAATAACAACTGTGATAAAAATGAAAAGCCAAAACTTGTTGGTAGACTTACATTTAAGGAACTTATTTCAAGTGCTATAACTTTGCTAAATCATCTTTTACAAAGGTGAACTGCACAAGATTCATTTAACAAGCCAAGAAAAATAAAATAAAGAAAGAATTCATTTAGGAGTCCTTGTAATTTGATCAAACTACAAAACCCATTTTCACATCTTCAAAATGTTGAAGATAAAAGCCTAATTTTTTTCAACATTTGGTGATATTTATCTGATGTTCTATAGATGGTTTTGAGAAATTTTTGTTGTCTTTTTCATCATTTGTTTGTAAGATCTAATGCCACAAATGGGTTTGGGAAGTTCTTATTTTCTTCATCATCATCTATTTGATAGATTTGATATTGTAGATGGGTTTGAAAAATTCTTATTGTCTTTTTCATCATTTATTTGATAGATTTTGATCGTGCAAACGGGTTTCAAAAAATTTTGTTGTTTTCTTCATCATTTGGTGATGGAAAAATCTTCATGAGGATTTTATCATTGGTGTTGTATTGGTTGAAATCTCTTTTTGGAATGAATTTTTTTTTTTTGCAATTTTGCTAAAACAAGATTGCAAGGTTTAGTTCTTCTTGGGAGAATTTGAAAACCCACCATCACCACCACCACAACCCACCCCAGTCTTAAACTCTATTCTTCACCACCAAACCCTAAACCCTAAATTAAAAAGTACCCATAGGTCTGTTCCTTGATGTAATGCACACAAAATCTTGCCAATTCTATTGCATTTTAGGTCTACAAATTCCTCCAAACCAACCATCTAGAAAACATCATAGAATCATATTGTTCCTTCTTCTTCTTGGATTGTCACTAGTAAAGGGAAGTAGTGCAGAGCCCAAGTAGATGTAAATGAAGGGAGGCAATAATCCATCCATTCCTCCTTTCAAGTATATACAAAATTGTGGGTGAAACTTCAAGCTCATAAACTTTTGTCATGATTTCATGTCGTTACCTTGTGTTAAGATTTGGAATAAACTTTTGTGTAATGAAATTATTTTGCAATAAATTGTGTGGTGAGCTTCCCCATTAGATGTAACATAACAAACATGAAGACTAAGATTTAAACGTGTGAGTGATGCTAGCCCAAAACTAGTTTCATCTATTGGATCGTTCAAGTGTTTTGTATGATGTATGGGTGTTATGTGGACACATAGTTATGCAACCTACCTATGCGTAATTAATCTTGTAGGCCTGGACCCTTCCTAGGCTTCTTGGATGCCTGAACATATGGTACTATTTCCAGTTTCCTATTCCAATTTGCAAAAAGTATTTAAGGTTTTGCAAATAAGATAGATGTTTTCCAGTGTACTGAAACAAGAGTCTTGTTTTAGGAACTAATAAAAGCATATTTGGGCAAACTGTGGTGGCTCAGGAAGAGAATGTAGTTTGTAATCTAAGGATGTCAAAAATTTCCTTTTCATAAATGTGGTGGGTTGTCATGTAAAGCTGAAGGTTTTCTAGCAGGCGCCCGGGGGCATGTTGCTGCTTCAGATTAGTCTCATTTCCATGTCTCATAATTGATTACCTGACATAACAATTGCTACATAACAAATCAAAGTAAAATAATTTGACAATGAACTTCAAAGTGGAATCTTAGTTCTAACACACAAGACAGCAGCACATCACATGAGGAGGAGGAGGAGGAGGAGAACTAAACTATTTTGAAGTTATGAGTATGCTCCATAATTGAGTTGCAGTATGAATTAAATATTCGAAAGAATTCATTAAGAGCCAAAAACTTGACAAAGCCCATCAGATGATGATCTTAAGAGTGAGTGTCCTCTGTTGGAATTCAATGTTGTTCTTTGTTGGACAAGCCCAAAGAGTGAAGGTACAAGAACCAAAGATAGAACATGTGCTTCTTTTTTTTGCCACTTAAAAATAAAAGAAAAATCCAGAAAAACGAGAAAAAAGAAGAAGAAGTAAAATTTGTGATTTTAATGAATTTTTTTCCATTTTTCGAAAATACAAAATTAATTAAATTAGTCACAACTTGACCTAGCCTCCCAGGCACTTCCTAGATCCTCTCACTTGTAGCAGCACCTTTGTAGTTATTAGTTATAAGGTCTGTAGATGCATGGTATGCTAGCAGGTATGTAAAGGGCTAGTAGGTTTTTAGGAAGGCAGGTACAAAAAAACTAAGCAATGGAGCGTACCAACCATGGTTAGCTAGGAAACTGAAACCCAATGGAAAAGACTACCTACCATCATCCATCCCCATTTAAGGTATTGGATAGGGGGTGGGGATTTCATTCATTTTAAGGTGGGTATTTGTGACATTCTTTGACAAACGCTATGTCAAATACCCTATAAGACTAGTATCACTCAGTTTTCTAAGGAATACCCAATCTCAATTGAGGGTTCCTGATTTTTGAAAGTTATCACCTAGGTATCTTAGTTCAAGGTTTACCATTGGAAACCATATGAAACAAAAAAAAATTATCAAAAAAAATTACACATTAATATTGCACTATGTGTAAAAGAATGGATGCATAATGATTTACTCAATAAAAACTAGATCACTAAAACAAAATGTATAGTGTTGGATGATCCATGAAATGTTAGTAGAGTCAATTCACAACAACTTCAAAACATGAAAGGTTAAATGTTTTGCTAAACAAACATCAACTTTTTTGCAAAATGAAAAACAGAAATTATCTTGAATTATAATTAGGTAGTTGTTTGAAATATGGTTCCTTTTTCACCTAGAAACTTTGACAACTATGCATCTCAACCCATGGCAAATTATAAATAAATGCATAACATTAACATCATTAACAATTACACCTATTGAAAATATGATTAGCTATCACATTTTCACAAAATGGACATATTGTTTATGACATTGCAAATCACCATCAAGACTTTAGTTTCCAAAAACAAAGATGTCAAATGCACTTGTTTTTAGAAAGTAGCAAATCACCATCAAATTTCCAAACTTCACAAACTTGCAAACAATTATAAATTTCACACAACACAACCTTAATGAATGCATTTTCAAATTCCATAATTAACTCCTAGCCTTTCAAAGTGAAAAAAACATCCTAATAAAAATCTAGTTCATATTTTACTTTTGTTGGTAATGAGGTAGATGAATGGCATCACAAAAATTTTGAAGAATCTTCATGTTCCATTCCATCATCAAATTCAACTTTTAGTTATTCTATCAAGTCAACTTATGCGTTATATGCAATTGCCAAGTTGAAATGTTAGCAACAACCAATGCATACGTCCAATGGTTCTTTCTTCTTGAGAAATATTAGTTATCAAGATTTTTAGTTTGAATCAAACATTTGTAAAATGGTGGTGAGGATTCTAACAATGGAAAAATTCTTATATTTTGATTTGGGAGACTAGAATGCCCATAATGTGTTTTGCAATATATAGTTAGGAATTTATGTGATTTCATTTGCCACCAACTCAAGGCACACTTGCGATTCACATTCAAGGGATAATGGCAAAATGTGTTAAGCTTTTTTGACATAAAATGCTTCAATGTGTTTGGATTTTTTTTGATGATGAGAAATAAATCCTTGGAATCCACTTGAGAACCTAGGACATGAAGTTCTTCAATTGCATTTAACATTAGTGATTTAACCAACAAAGGCAATATCAATTGTGAGTCATAACCAACATCTAGTTTTATTGCATTCTTGTGACCTACATATGATGTAACTAAACACATATTAAAATCAAGGATCTAACATCAATGACAATTCATTTGATGACATTTTTTTCAATCAAATTCATGTAAAAACGAAATGAAGGGTAGAAACACTTTTAGGATTTGATGTTTCATGTGAATTTCTAATTCTTCCAATTCTATATAAAAAATAAGTACATCTAGATTAGGCAAATTGTCTAAAATAGTATAATATGCAAGTTCACCATGAAGCTCACAACATGTGGAAATGACAACTTCAAGGTGTTTCCAAGTAGCCAACATTCACAATTCTAATTCATCATACACCAAATTATTATTGGTGAAAACACTTTGAGGACAACCTCACATACTACCCAAGTGCATACAGATGATTGGCTTTGCAACATTACTATTGGTCAAGAATAATATAACGCAATTACTGAATAGAAAGTCAAGGCACCATAAAATAACAAAACCCAATTTACAAACTTATAGTGACAAACCCAAACCCAACGTTAAAAAAACAAAAAGTTATAATCATTTTCATTCATTTGTAAAAAAATAAAAAACATGACACAAAAGAAAATACAAAAATGGAAAAAACAAAAATGATAAACAAGTTCTATTCATTTAGTTTTCACCAACATGTCATTTTTTTAGGCCTCAACCCAAAACTATGTATGTTGTCTTCCAAGTTTGTTTCACTTTGCCAAAAATTTTAAACAAGGTAATACATTTTTGAATGTCAACTTGAATAAATTTGATATATAGATGCATAATTGAGTCCCTAGGCTATTTTATCTTTCATGGTAACATATTTGTAGACTTTGGAAAATCATGTCCCAAGCAAGCTCCATCAAAAGGTTCATACATCCCCAAGCAAGCCATTATAAAAGATGATAAAATTCTCACATGCAACATCACATCATGTAGGAAACCTTTTTGTTTGCCATATTTTTTGCAAATTGGTTAGTAGTAGAAAGAAATCTAGAGATGGCAATCAATGTAATATCGGGTCCTCTTACTAATAAGTGGAGATCAAAAGTGACTAGCTACATGTTCCAAGTATTTTGCAAACATAATTTTATGTTGAACTTCCTCATGTTTTTTCATGGTAGTAATGCCATTTGCTTTCTGGTATGCATTCAAATCTTTGCAACATCTAATGCCAAAACTTTAAGACCACACACGTGATTGTGACAAATTTTTCATCTCATGATTTGGTTGGAATGGAGATCTATGGGTTGGTTGTTATTTACCTTGATAAATGCCCATGTTAATAAATTTTGGATGTGAGGTTTCCAATCAAGGCCTTGCTTCTTCATTTTCTCCATGTGCACTTAAGTTAAGTATGCCCCATCATTAAACATTGCAAGAGCATTGAGGGTAAACTAAATATCATCATCATAAACTTACTAACTTTCATAGGTTTGTACAAAAATTGCACAAATTCCATCATATGGTTAATATGAACAAATTATTTGTATGTATTCAGTATTTTAAATATTTAAATAGATGAAACATTATTTTTGAATGATTCACATATGTGAATGTTCATATTTAATACACAAAAATCGCATAATTTTATGGATAATTATATAATGATAATTGCATGAATTTAATTAAAATGCAAATCATATGTACTTCACATCAAAACATCTTAAATAGAATAGACACATCATTTATATACAAGTTATATATATATATTTCATGGCATTTTACACTTTGAAGCCCATGGATTTTGCATAGACATATTTATTTATGAATTTTGTATGGATCTTATTGAAATTTTATGATATTAGAACTTTGTGATGATTTGGGTTTATTTAACTTGAAAAACCATTTTTTGTTTACTACTATGCATTTCACAACCAACTAGAAGTATTTAGAACCAAAAAAATGTCCTTAGTTCATTAAAAAAAGTTGCTAAGTTTCAACAACCATAGTACCTTCGCAAAAACATTGAACACAAATCAAAGGTAGTTTGACTAATTATTGCATGACAATGGTAGAGGTTATAGGTTGAGGTTTGTGCATTCATGTTTCAAGCTTGAAAGTGAAGCTTTTATGTATGAAGTCTCAATGTAGCAAGAATAAAATCAAATGAGTTCCAAACACATACAAAAACTAATGTGTTTTAAGCACGGAAACACAAAAAAACTTGAGATGTACCAAACCAAGTTTTTCATTTTCAAAGCACAAACAAAGGTGCATAAATGTAAGATGAAAACACAAAATCAAGTTGTTTTAAATCTTTTGAAGAGATTGTCAAGGTATGAATAGAAAGGGAACCATAATGCAAGTGGTTGCAATGACAAAGATAAAAAATAATTTAAAAAATGAAAGTACAAATTTCATTATTTTCATGTTTTGCAAAATTCATAAGTAGTGTGTCCATGTATGAGGTTTGTTGATTAAAATTGCATTGTATTCATGAACAAGACACCAATGGCAATGTTCCATTACATCACTTTCAAAAAAAAATTGAAACAACAAAATGAAAACTCCTTTGTAAAAAAAGATTTTGGTGCTTGAAAACTTGAAATGTAAAGGGAAATCACATAAACAAGAACTTAAACCATAAACCTAAAAATGAACCCTTAATCCTAATCCTAATTTGTTGTTTTGCTTCATTGAGTATAAACGGAAGGTATGAATAAGGGTTTTTGTTAAATTACCATTCCAAATTTTATTGATGTAATATTTCAATTATGCATAAATCAATTTATTACATTTGAGTTTAGAGGTGGGGATGGGTACCAAAAATATGATTTGATAAAGCAAGGGCATGGTTTTCAATTTTTTAATTTAAAATTATGTATATATACCTAATTCTAATGGGTGAAAGCATGATCAAGTATACATTTCATGATCTTTGTCAAGAAAAATGTAAAGTAGCCATAAATCAAGCCTTAACATATCAAAATTAAAAATATTATTTTATTTAATGATCAATATGAACATATTATCTGAATTTATGTCAATGATATTGAAGAATCACATGTTTAAAATAGATTTTTTTTACTTTCTAGGTCCAAAGAAACAAAGTAGGTTTCAAGTAGACAAAATATTGAATGTTTTTATTCTCTTGGTTAATGGCCATCTAAAATTTACTTATGCAATGTCAATTTCCAAGGTAAAAATAATAGCATTTTAATATTTTCAAGTAAAAGTATTTTTGAACACAATTCCATTAGTCAATTTCAAAAATACTTTTGACCTACTTTTAGTGAATTAAAGTTTTCCAAACTTTGTATACAATATATTATAAACTCAATATTGTGCACCATGATGCTTTGACAATGATTGAAAAGGTTTTGACTCTATTTTCTTGCATTTATGTGTAAAAATATGACTATAATTATTATAGTTACCTTTGTTATATACATGACCATGCTTTCACCTTAATACACCAAATACCCACTATCAAATTAAATACCCATTGTACATTGGATGGTATCTTTAGCTTTTTGAACGAAGTCTTTTAGTGGCCATATCAAATTCAAAAAAATTAGATTTAGACTTGGAGATCTTGATTTAATTTAATCATTACATATTTGTAATATCCATAAATAATTTAAATGGATTTGAGATTTTCATCATGGTATTAATGTGGGTGTTGGTTCATTAAAAGTACCACGAGTTTAAATTCTAAGTTATATATATGTGATGAGTCATGTGAGCTAGGACATGCAATTAAAAATATTTTGGTGTTTCAATTAAAAAAAAATTGGGCATATTTTTGAAAAAAATGCTTATTGCAAGGGGGGAGGGGGGGGTCGTGATTGACTTTTCATTTTATTTTCCCTTTCTAGTTTATAGAACATCTACAATGCAAAAGGCACATGAAATTATGTTAAATTTTTTTTTCATTTCATTTTTAAAGAAAAACCAGGGAGAATCATGATTTGTTTAGTAAAAACATATTTTCAATTTTTTTTATTGTTTCAACTACCATAATACCTTTTCAGCTTAGACACTAATTATATTACTTTTAGTTTTAAAAAACAAATCTCTATGTCATAAAGTTTGAATATTTAGTAAATGCAACTATATTTGAACCAACTTTCTCCTCATTGAATCCATATTGTCTTTGATTAGTCTAAATTAAAGAACAACAACTACATTGTGAGAGTTGATGCAATTTCATTGTATTTCATCATTATATGTCGAAAATTTCAAAATAAAAAACTGTGGTGCTGAAATAGTTCAAATTATATTAATTATTTGACACTATGGTGCCAAATTTGAAAAGTTATTATGGTATTTAATTGTATGTATGAAATATGTGATCATAATTTCAAGCATATTTTTAATATAAAATGAAATTATACATGGACAAAATGTTCCATCTCTTGTGTTTGACATGGGCATTTTTGGGGTAAGTGTGGATGTTGTGTCAATTCATTAATTAACAATCAAACTATGGTTGGAAATGTTTATTATATGTACAAATTTCTTGAAAGGAAAGCAAAAGGATCTTAGTATAATTAATGCAAATAATAATCTAAAAAGGAAACCAAGTTTGAATTTCACATTCAATTCATTGTAAATTTCATATGGGTGTAATCACAATCCAATGAGTTATTTAGAAAATGTTAAACCATGAACAAAACTAGTCAAATCTTATAAAAATATTTATGTTTCTTCATTTAAAACCATGATAATCATAACAAATCGTTTTTCAGTCATTCATATGCATGTCAAGGAATTCAAATAAAAAATCCATTTGATAAATTTTAGGTTTAGATTTTGATTTAAAACATATAAAAATGAAGACATATTGCATTAAAAGGGGTCAATTTTATAATGGAATATTAAAAGGACTCATATAATAATAAGAATTTGATGGAAAAAAAGAGGATTAAAACAATTATTCATCATTCCTAAAAAAAATCATATTTTTAAAAATGCGAAAATTTAAAACTTGAAAATTTTCAAATTTTTTCAAATTTGATCAAAAAATTTAAAAGTTAATATTTTTTTTATCACATGTAAATGGGGATAATGTACATGATGTGTTAAAAAAGTTGTAGCTTATTAGGCAATTAAAAAAAATTGATTATCATTTAAAAGTGTTATTATAGGCTTGAGGTTGAGTTTATATAGCCTTTGACTCCTGGGGCAATGAACTATCTTTCTACAACCTAACTACCCCCCTTTTTCACAGATGTCACAGCTAATAAAATTAGTTGAGCATAGGTACATAGCCTTCAAGTGTGCAAGCTCTCAGGAGACCATAAGCCTTTTGATAGGCTAGTGACCAAAATTGGGTGGGTTCTAATAAAAATCCATTCCACCCAATTAGGGCCATGGGTGGGTTGTTTTTATACCATGTAATAGCCTTGGAGAATTACACCTTTGTTAATTTAGAGCACCTCACTCAGCAAAAATGCCTACCATTCTTGAAGCCCCTAGGGCTGGCCTCATAATTAGTGGCATTTGCCACTTTTTATCCTTTTTAATATAAAGTGGCGCGGCGCCAAAGATTGGCGCCACTTGCTACCCCAAAATGCAATTTTCGCCCTAACTATCAGAAAAGTGTGGTCTACGGAGTTATAATGTGGCGCGGAGTGACCACACTTACGCGCCACATTATATAATGTGGTCTACGGAGTTATAAAAAAACTTATAATGTGACGCGGAGGCCTACGGAGCAAGTGGCATAAGTGGCATCTAAAAATAGAATGCCACTTCTTATGAGGCCAGCCCTAGGGCATTTTCCATAAGGAGACAATGTAAGGTCTCATTGCAACAATAGCCTAAGATCTTGCTACAAGAGGAATTCCAACATAAGCAGTCCTCATTTGTTATGCTAGAAATAAGAACTTTGGAATGCTTCCTACAAACTTTTCTTGAAAGCATTGTTTTTAGCCACCATAATGATTGGTTTTATCCCTTGCAAACGAAGAACTAGCACCTCAACAAATCTCTAAGAGGATTAGCAACTCCAACACTTTGAGAATATAAGAAAGGAGGGGTGTTTTTTTTTTCAAATTCTTATTTATATGGGTCAAAAATTAGAGTGTTTGGTCTTCTTTTGCAAACAATTTTGTGGTGAGACTTTCATAATACACTCTATAGTTTTTTAATGTTTGTGTGAATTGTTTGATAGTGCTGGGCATCCACTTCAGGGTGTTGCATCAACAACACTGGAAAGAGGGCATGTGCCCATGGTAATTGTCAGCTTCAGATGGTTGTCACAAATTGCACCACTGGTATCATTGCAAAGAATTGCAAATCCCAGCCATAAATACAACTTGTGACATGTCCAGATGTTTTGGTCACATGTCCCTAAACTCTAAACCCTAAACCCTAATTTTAATGACCACTTTGAAGTGGGCTTTGAATCCAGGTATGGGTTGACAACAAATGATATCTCCCCCAGCCCCCCTCAGACCAGACCCCAAGAGTTCTTTGTTTCATTTATTAATACTATTGGTACTTTGTGACTTGTCCTCTCTAGTTTAAGTAAGCAGCCTTTTGGGGGATATATGGATATGGCTTGAAATGAACATGTCAGCTGCATTTGTAGATGTTGTGTACCAATTTTGGCTTTTCCTCCATAAAGACATATGATATTATATTATTTATAAAACATTATATATTGGAGGGCTTACAATTTGTACCTTTGAGCTCTAGCTACTGATATAGAAGTTGTTTCTTTGAATGATTATTTTTTGAGCTTAAACTAAAAAGCAAACACATGACCAAGAATGAGCAAAGTGAAGCCATTGTGCCAAACACCCAGAAATATTTTACATCTGCACTTCAAGCATGAGTTGGTCATTAGTAATTGCCTTAAATGAGAGGGTTGCTATTAATTTTTCATGCTTTTAGGAAAGAAAGCAAAATGAGAAAGCAAAATGACATTTTGGTCATCATAGTTGTCATATATTTTGCAAAAGACTTTAATTCATTTCTAATTAATTTAATTTAACTTGTAAAAAGGAAATTAAGTTCTAAATAAGGAAAGAGTGAAAGAGGAAGGCTGAGGGGAGACATTGAACTCCATGTCGTTGAAATTTTCACATGTTCACTTGGTCCAAATACTTCCCAATTGAATGTGCATCTGACACTAAATGCTACAAATGCTACCAAACCGTTATGTTTTGCTAGTTGATGAAATCCGAAAATGAACAATTTAATTCCAGTTACTTTGAAAATCCCTCATGAATTTCAATCAGGTGGAAAGATTGGAATGAACTTGAGATCCCAATTCAAAATCTGATGATGAATGACTATACATCTGCCTTCACAATATTGTGGAGTTTCAGACCAATCCCCAACTCTTCACTTGAAAAGTAGTAATTTAAAAAGAGCTCAGATAATTTAATCTAATCATGTTTGCAACAGTGATTTGTTTTTCCACAACAAATCATTAAGCCAGCAGAAGACATGTATAATACGCATGCATTCCAAACCTTTCAAAACGAAACTTTGACAATGGAAACTGATATCTTGTCCAAAGACTTGACAATGGATAAAATCACCCATTTTAATGTCTTAATAAGTTTGCTTTTTTTTGGGGATTCGGTTGGTGAAAGCTTGATTTAGATTCATCATTCATTGGAATTAACATTGTTTTGCATGTATATCATAAACATCATCAAGGTTTAACTTTGATGTATATCATTAGTTTTGGGCTTACACTTCAATGCTAGGACAACACCTAATTTTCAAAAGGCTTTTTAATTCTGCATTTAGGACATAAAATGTTTCAAGGATTTCATTGTAGATATTACATCTTGAAATTTTGTTTTGTTGTGCATCATTACCACTACTATTTTGTGCGTCACTAAGTTTGCATGCATTTTATGTCCTAACTATGTGTGGTGTGCTTGTTGATTTGTGTGCATTTCTCAATGCAATTCTATGGACAAATGACAATGTTTCTTTATTCAATCTTTTCATTTTGCAAAAGTAGCACATCTTTGCTGGGAAAACACGTTTTTATTTCCTTCCATAACAAAATGTATTTCAAGTTCTTTGAAAGAGCCTTTCACAAAACAGCAAAATTTCACCACAAAAGGTCATTGGCATATTTTGCCTTGAAAGAGTATGTTTCAAAGTGCAAAGAGGCCCAATGTACCACTCTTTATGTAGTAGGCCTTGCTATATGCCTCAAGCTTTAGATGCTTGATTGAAGCTTAGATGCTTGATTGAACAAGGGAAAGATAAAATTGAGATTTTATCTTACCTTGAAAAGGTTGTTGCAGTTTGATATCTCTTAAGCTGTCAAACTTTATTGCAATAAAAACAAATCAGTGGTAACATTAAAGACTTCTTTTTATGGCTCTGCATAGAGGGGGAAGAGGCTGTCATAAGTTAGCAATGTGATTGGGATACAATTGTGACTTGAACTGGTTAACTACTTTGTGGGTGACAACTAGAGACCCTTCTTGTACATTCCCAGCCTCCTATTTTGATCAAACAAAATTTGTAGTCACATTATCTAACCATGTTACAAAGTTGGAGGATCTTCCTCTCACTACTCTCCTGGTGAAGTCACTTTGATTTTTTTTATAAAAACAACATGCAAAAAAAAGGATGTAACTAATTCCTAAGGAAATAAAACTTAGTTTGTGCATAGAGTGCTCAACATTATTATGAGAACATATTTATAATATTTTTCAATTTCAGTGAAATATTAGTGTAGCTGGTACTGTTGACCCAAGTGTGAACTAGTTACCCAATTTTCTTTTCTTTTCAAAATCATTTGTGGTAATTTACTTGAATTTTCAATGAAAAAAACTACTCAAAATTCAATATTTCTCACACCTTAATTCTAGAAATTTTCAAATCACCTTCATTAAATCCTACTAAAATTGACAACTTTCCAACAATGCCAAGACTGTGCACAAATTCTTCTATAATTTTCAATTTAAAATAAAGTTTTTAGTGATAAACTTGTTCAATATTCAGTAACTTCATCATAGGTCCAAACATTATGAAACCAAGTTGGAGCATCCCTAACCAATGGCAAACAAAACAAACAAACAACCTTCTTTATAGATACAATTTTTGAATGCTCTATTATTTCTTAGCATATCAAAAAATCACCCTTTATCTCAAGTGTCACAACAAGAAAAAGTGAACTCCTCTGCATGATTCTGTAAATCATATTAATTTCATTGGATCTCATGAACTTGTTGGCTATGCATGTAAGGAGAGATTGTGGAACAATGCAGTTTTCATTTTGTCCCACATTTTGAGGAGCAATTACCAGCTGTTAATGTGAATTCTGAGTTCATTTTTTGGGGACTTGATGCAACATTTCCTATATTAACTGTTGCTGGTTTGGGCTTTCCCCAATGGACAGAGCCATTACCTGATCAGTCTAAGCTTTATTTGAATCTGCCACAATATGGTGAAGCAATTCCTAGTAAGCTTATTTGAGTCTGCTACAAAATGGCAAAGCAATTCTGTGCATGAGCCTACTTATTATTTTGGTTTGCCTCCAGAACTGATCATATTTAATGGTTACCCTTGACTGCTAAAAGTTGTGGAGTTTTAGTTACAATCCCATGAGAAAAATTTGTAACTATGTGTACACGCAAAGTCTTACATGTATTTCCAGGTGTTGAATTTTGTTGAGTTTTATGAACTACAATTTCATCAAAGTTTTTGTTTAACTATGTGGTGTATGCAAGCTGTGAAATTCTAGAACATTCCTGAGCACTGTGTTCTAGAAGGTTCTAGAAAAACCCAGTTAATTGCCAGGTCTAGCTGCTGTATTCTAGAAGGTTCTAGAAAACCACAGTCCCAGTCTTCTACAAGGTTGTAGTTACAGACTTCATATTTTGGCAGTGAATGGTTTCTAGCTTGAAGATCTAGCGCGAACAATTTGTGAAGGATGATTTGAGATTAACTTAAGAAGTGCGTGCATTGTGAATTAGGATTTGTGAAGAATTTGCAGAAAGGAATGCCACTGTCCAGATCTGTGGACTCATGATCGAACATATGTACTGAATCTTCAAAGGAAGACAAATGCGAAAAGCCATGTCTGATCTGATCACCACGGAAGCAGCAGCAGGAGCTCACAAAGAAGGAGGAGGAGGAGGATTAAGTCATGAATCCTGCCTCAGCACAGAACCAAAGCTCTGCTAGCTAGTTTCCTTCACCCATCACATGCCCTGGGCCACATATTACTGTGCCCCACCCAGAGAGTACTAGACTGTTCATAGACAATAAAGAAACACACACAGAAAAGCCCAATCTACAGTACAATCAAATTACTAGTACAAAATGAAGATCCTGTAATCAATCCATATCATCCTTGGACCTCGACTCATGGGCCGACCCGGTTGACCTCGTCAGGAAATTTATAACATGATCAGGATTCAGTGGTTTGCTGAAGGTAAAAAACATAATAGAGTCCAGTTATACTCCCCAAAAACAAAAGCTAGCTAGGGTCTGGTCATTGAAGTTGTAAGATTTGCAAGTTCATGATTCCAGCACAGAAAAAGGATCAGCTCAAATATGACTAGAGACTACCTTGGTTCCAGATCATGTCTGGATCATTTACTAGTACTGTTCCTGATCTATCCATGTGATCATTAGGCACTCATAACAACAACACTACTGTCTAGAATGCCTGGCTAGCCTCTTGGAATCAAATCCTCTGAGCTCTCTTCTAGTCATGACTAAGTTACTGGCGGCCCTAGAGAACTTGATTCTCTCTCTAGACTCTTCTTCTTACTACTCTTCTTGATCCAGACCTGTAACCAATGCTTAGAACTTCTTAGATGCCATGGTTCTAGATTGTTGTGCAGACGATCTGTTGTTGTCTTTCCTCTTCATCACCTGCAGCTTCTTACTAGTCTTCTTCTACAGCTACTAATGCATAGATTCTTAGATGCATAGTTCTAGATTGTCCCTGATTATATGCTCGTTGTTCTTTTCATCTTCTTCTCAATCTTCTTCTACATCTACTAATGGACGTTCTTCAAGTGGCTGGTTCCAAGTTTTTTCAGATCTATGGTTGTCAATCATATTCAGGCCTTTCCTTCTTCTTCTTCTGGTCTTCTTCTACATCTACAAATCTGCTTCTTCTTGACTGATATTGTTGAATAGTTTTAGTTTCAGTTCACCAGAGATTCCAACATTCAATTTTAGTAACAGCTACATACATCTAAGTAGTAACAGCTTAAAACTGTTGATGATCTCTCTCATCTTAGCATGTAAATGCCAGGCCAGCCATAGACTGTACTTGCCTTTCGACCTTCTTTATTTACTTTCGAGCATTCAGACTGCAATCAGTAACACTAGAAATAGTTTAATATTTTCCTACCCTTCCCACACACACACACACACATATATATATACATATTCTGATCATAGAGTTTTAGTAGCTCTGCCATTTCTTGTAAGGATCAAGCTCACCATTCAATGAAATATCAGACTGAGCTCAGTACTCCTGCTACTCGGTTGTTGATTGGACTTTAATAATCAGGCATATTTGCATGACATTGAACATAGGATCCTTGAATAGGGTTAGAGCTTGATAGATCTCTTGTTCTTCGTTCATTAATCTCACAGAGGTCTGCCACTATGTACAGACAAATTTTGTTTACTTGATTCCCGGCTTGTCGCCTATATTCTCACACGGAGGTGCTTTCTTGGGTCTCTTGTAATTGTTATTCTAATCTGCACTCTGTTGTGTGATTCTGTTTCGAGAGAAATTAGCTTTTGTCTAGTTCTTTTGACATCATCATTTTGAACATTGTATTTGGGTTTGATGGGTGCCAGTATTTTTTTAAAAAAATTTGAATTGTTATTATTTTTTCCATATTCTGTGATGTAGCCAAACTGGAGATCATCATCTCTTTAAAGATAATTTAGCCAAAATTTTTGGCTAGTGGACGAAATATGAGAGTTAAATTTTTTTACATTCTTCCAGAATTTGGCTATCTGCTGGAACTTGTTGTAGAAATCTGGCGATTTGTTTTGTTGTGCCTTCATTTCCCAGATCCGGGCAAATTTGTGTCATTTTTTTCATTTCATTGAAAACCATGGACATAGGTCAAAGTCAAAAACACATTTTCAAGTCAAAAAGAGGCGAAATTTTGCCACACAAAAAAACTCCTGATTTCTGGCCTGATTTGAGTACCTATTATAACAACAGAGGAATTCAATGTTAACAATGATGGGGGTAATGATTTTCAATGTAGAACCAGGCCCCAGAGATCTTTTTTAGAAGAAAGGAGGAGTTTTCTTTTTAAGAAAAGAAAATGTAGTGAAAATGTAGTAACTTGTGAAAGATAAACGGTTGAAATCATATAACAAAAGGGTGCTTGACTCTGCCAAGCAAGCAGTCACTAGGGCAAGCCTAGTAGTGGGCATTAAGAGCTTGGCAGAATCTGCCACCAACTGTGCCTTCTCTAGCAGGTTTCCAGCGGTAGAAGTCAGAGGAAGTTCCTGAACAGCAAGGCTCCTTCTGACCAGTAAGTATTGTTTTTAGAAGCACCTACTTTGGTTTTTGGACTTGTGCCCCCAAGAAACCAAGGCCCATGGGACATGACCCTTTGAAAAAAATTGATTTTGGGATGTGTACAAATGTGCTAGGGCGTGTTTGCAAATTATTAAGCATCTTATCCAAATATATAGCAATTGGTACACATGTATTTGACATTTATCATGTTTTCTATCACAATGAAAAAGTCAAGTCACAACCGCTATAAATTCATACTATTGATATCTTCATATGTATTGCATATTCCTACAAACATGCATGATTAATAATTTATAATATTGAAAATTTTCAAAAACATCGAAGAACAAGAATGTAAATTTAAAGAATGTAAATTTACATATTATAATGAATGACAGAATGATACAAATTGTCCTAATTCATGTTCATGTAAAACTTACATCCAATTAGGCATGACAGCACGATGCAAATTGCCCAAAGTCATGCCTCCTTTTTTTAACTGGTAAAATTAAACAACCTTAAATTTTGAAAAACTCCCAAAACAACACAATCCACCTATGTCTAGCAATATTGATACTTGTCAAATAATGGACAATGAGAACTAATTTAAGTTTTTTTTTGCTTGTGTCTGTGGACATGTTCCAATTTTTTTCCATCAATCATTTTGGCCTTTGCAACACAAGACTGGAGACCAAAAATAACCGTGTAAACAAGGTCCAAACTTCTGACAGCCACATAGGTCACAGGATCAGTCCCCTGCTATTCACATACTAGAGAGGGAGTGGGCCTAGAGCCAATTCCAGCTCCTAGCAAGTCCATGCATGATAGAGATACGGAATAGACCCCAACTATTCATGCACTAGAGAGTGAGCCAGCTAGAGCAGATTCCAGCTAATAAGCAAGTCCATGCACAAGCGTATGGGCGTGCTAAGAGCATTTAAAAGCATCTTTGCCCATACCTAATACTTAGAGGCATCCGTGCTTGTTCAGTTTCTGAAAATACATAACTTTTGCCAAGATGGATGAAACATTTGTTAACTCCAATTCTATAAATGCCAAAAAGACAGAGGACATTGCTAGAACAATGGGAGGCTGGTTAGAAAAGGGTTTCTTGAGAGAGGGAAGGAGTGCTTCTAGTCAAACAAAAGGTGGGTGAGTGAATTTTTTTAATTTTTATTTTTTGTCGTGTGATTCAACAAAGGGCTGTCAACAGCTGATTTTGCCAAGTGCATTTATCATCCATGGGGTACGGGATTGAATCAGCTGTTGGTGACCCATTCCATTGCATTAAAAGCTCTTCTGCAGCATGCCAATTTTGCTTTCCAATGAGACAGCAACAAGGCCCAAGGGAGCATCAGCATGAAGAAACAATGGGTGGTCAGTGGAAGGGTTTTTCATGTCTTGGTCGATGCCAGTCAGTTAAATGGACTTACCCCTAGTATTCTAGATACATGTCTACTGAGTTAGTTCAATCAAATAATAATCTTATATATTAAAGCAAACATGGTGGTGTTTGTCTGTCTGTGGTGACAAACAGGACAGGGGCAGGGCAGGGCGGCCAGGGCAGGCGTTGCTGGGGCCGGGTGAGGTGCCATTTCTATTAAAGAAATCCTTGGGGAAAACCGGGGGACTTGCATTTAATCAAATAAAAATACAATTTTTTTAAAAAAATATTTTCATTATAAAACATATTTAAAAAATAAAAATATTTTTGAAAAGAAAATAAAAAATAAATAAATACATAAAAAAATGAAGATAGCCAAAATAAGAATAGAAAAAATAAAAATATGAAACAAACATAAACCAAAAAAAAAATAAAAACGTAAAAACTATTAAAAAGGAATGGAAACAAATGAAACAAGGAAAGGGAAATACAATAAAATAATTTTAAAAGAAAAAAAATCCAAAAATGAAATAAAAAATAAAAAGTAAGAAAAAATAAAACTTATAAATATTGAAAAAAAACCCTACTTGAAAAAGAATGAGGTGTGTCTTCTTTCTCCAAACTTCAAACTTGCATCCAAATAAATATATATATATAAGTGAAAAAGAAACACTTTATTATTTATTATAAATAAAAAATAAAAAAATAAAAAACACATAAAAATAAAAAAATAAAAAAGTTAAAAGTTTCTAAAAAAAAACTAAAACATGAACCAAGTTTAAAAAAACCGGGGGACTTCACAGTGGCGGCCGAAGGTCACGAGTACCCACTAGTAATAATAATAGGAGGCATCGACATTATGGTAAAAATCTAAAAATATAATTAAATTATTTTTGAATATTAGAAATATCCCATGCTTAGATTAGGGTCTCTAAGTTCAAATCTAACTTGGGCTTAATATGGTCACTAAGAGGCCTCACTCAGAAAGGTGAAAGTGCCAATGTGTATGCCTGGCCCACATGATCAAAGAGTGAATTACTCAAGGCAAGAGTAAGTGACAAACACAGTTAAGAATAAACACATTTTAACCCGCTACTGTAATACCATTTCCAGCTTCAACATATATCTGCCAATTATTTAATTAATTTTGAAATTTTCATTTCAATAAATAGAAAATTCTTGAAAATTCAAGATTTTCCTTCAAATATTGTCTTAGTTTGGAAATATTTGAGAATTTCAATGGAGTTGGGTCTGTTTCATGTGTTTTATTTTGGTGGATCTTACATAAACCAGACTTATGACTTTTGAGGATTGTACAACTATGAATGTGGAACAAACTAAGTTTGAATCCAACGGCAATTGTTATGAAAATTTAGCTGTTTGAGGAATAATTCTCATGACTTGTGAAACATTACATGCATACATGTAAAACTGATTGTAATAATTGAGATAATTATATGTTTTTGGGGCTTGAAATGGCACTGCCTTTCACTCTTCAAAGTGAGACTCAATTAAGATTTTCTGTCGTGGCTAGTTTCCGCCACTTTTGGAAAAATATACTCACAAATGGATACTGCCTAAAAAAATTCCCCAATTTTTGGGAACTTTTTTTTTCTCTGAAAGTCGAAAATTTTATGTTAAAATCACCACAATTGCCTACAATATGAAAGGGTGCTTAAGATATTCTACTTTCATGTTATGAATAATGTCAAATATGGCTAAATATACTTATGAACTATTGCCACTTGAGCAACGTCACAATTTTTATAAAAAAAAAGCATTGGTAGCAATCTGCTATATGTATACCAATATGCTACATCTAGAGGAAATTAGGAAACCACACATTGAAAGGAAATTTAGAAAACCCTAGTACAGAGGAAAAATGTAAAACAAACCAAAGCAAATTAATTCATGGACAAAACCAGGTACAAATAAAAAGTGGGCCCATCATTCAAAGGATGAGATATTAATGAAACAAATGAGATTAATTCCTTTTGCAAATGAAAGATGTGGACCAAGCAATATGAAGTGTGAATTCATACAAAACCCCCCACTCCCATGGAAGGCCAAGCATCAAGCAAATATTAAACAAAATGAGTTCATTAGTAAACAACACAAGCACAAGGTATGAATAAACAAATAAACCTATAATATTTTGAAGAAAGGAGCTCCTAGTGTGAGGACCAAGAGGCTATTGCTCCATATCTAAGGAATCGGCTCATGATATAAATGCAAGAATACCTTAAACTAAAAGTAGTCTTAGATGTGAATGACTTCTAAAGATGACAACACTTGAGAAGACACATAGGTAGATAGGCTGGTGAGCGAACATTTAAGAAGTCAAAGGAGGTTGAATTAGTGTTGGGTGGGTATGTCCTTTTAGAGATACCCTACATGCAGGTCAATTTTTAAAAATGTAATGTGGATAGCCATGCGGGCTCGGGCTTATTTAGGGTTCGTACATTGAAACTGAAAGGATTTTCAGTATGGTCGAAATTATCACAGGTTTGAGGCATTATTGTCTTGGCATTGAGAATTTGGACAAGTTCATCTTGATCATGAAAAATTGGCCTGATGGCCCTAGATTGGGATGTGTGTCTAGTCCATTGGTCAAGTTTATGGAAGAATATTTGAATTTTGAAGAAGTTTTTCTTGAAGAGAATGAGGAACTATTTTTTAAATCTATTTAATTTGAAGAGGATTAATTAGGTGTTGTCTTGAAGGGTGCAGAATGCAGAAGAGGTCTGTTGTGAAATGTTGACAATTCCATAGAGTTCAAAGGTGGGAGGTAAATTGATATTTGTTTTGGTTTGTTTATTGTTTATTAGTTTCATGCATTTACATTACTTTAGATTTAAACTAACCACTAACCACTTGTGATGTTGAGAATGTTTGTTTTGTGTAATAATTTAGGGTTCCCAAGAAACTAACAAGTTATAGAGTGCCTCAATGAAGAGAAGGGATGTACAAAATTAGAAGCAATTCCACATTTCCAGAACTTCAATACAATGATCAATGCAATGCTGTTTTTGTTCTTTTCATGTGTTGCAACTTCATTTTAAGGGTGTGTTGGTGGTGCTATTGCCAATATCATAATTGTGCATTAAACATGTTTCTATGGTGTGGCATTGTCTTGATTTCATGTTGTCCCGAGCTGTAACCATGCGTGTCCCACAATCTTAATTTCCATGCTATTGTCCCACTATCCTCATGATTTCTATGTTGTCCCATTGTTACCATGTGTGTCCCAAAGTCCTGATTTCCAAGTTGTTGTCCCATTGTCCTCATGATTTCCATGGTCATCTAGAGTTTTATTGGTTTCTATGGTGTTGTGACATTATCCTAAAGTTTTTTTTTTCTTTAAATCATGAAGCTTGAAAGAACTAATAAAGTAAATCAACTGGGATGTGTTTGTTTTGGTGTTTAAAAAACTATGGATTTTTGGGGCATGCTACATGTGTTTATATTAAAAGAACAACAAAATATAAGGTTGAAAGTTGTGTAGATCGGTGTCTTTTGTATTCTATGGTCTTGAAGCTTTTAGTTTTTATTGAAGCAACAAACAATAGAGTCAAGGTTGTGTCTAAATCATGATGTTTCAGCTTGAGTGTTTAAATAATTGTAAAACCAGGCATTGTTTTTAAGTTTAATGCTCGTCAAATGTTAATGTCAAGGTTGGTTGTTTAATGTTTGAATTTTGAATGCTTGTTTTATGTTTGGAAGGCTGACGAAAAGAGAACGTTAGCCCCTAATATGAGAATGCACTCTACACTCTTCAATAAATGGATGTAATGGAACAACTTTAAACATTTGTTATTCCTCTTCATCATCCCAAGAACAAGTTGCAAATCATTTGTGGGTGTGATCATAGTCAAATGAGAAAAAACACATCAGGTGACCAAAAAAAATTACAATTTTGTTACAAATATTTATGTGGCGCCACTTTAATGTCCTATCAATCATGGGAAGTTGTGCTAAATGAATAATAAGAGTGTCTAGGAATTGAAGTGAAAAATTCATTTAATTTATTTTTGGGTTTCAATTTAATAAAAGGACTTTTGAACTTTGAAAATAGTTACATAAAAAGTTATACATTTTACAAAGGACTATGCCAAGGATTTTTTTAATTAAAAAAATTATGATAAAAAAATTTACATGATAATAACCTATTATCCACACTCCAAAAACATTCATAATAAAAAAATTTATGGAACTTGAATTTTTCTAAAATTCAATGTATGTTTTCATAATTGCAAAAGTTCAAGAGTCCTTTACAACATGCAAATGGTGTGTAATACACATGACATACAAAAAAACATTATAGCTTATGATTTAAAAAACTAAATACCAAATACTTTAACATATATTTGAAGGAATTGAAATTATGATAATTTTTTAAAACAAAATGTAAAATCGAACAAAAAATTTACATTTTTAACAAAATCATAATTATTTGAAAAAGATTAACATAAAAAAAGTGATGCATTAAATAAAATATAAGTATTTTTAGTAACACGTTCCAAAATATTTCATTTAAATTTTCTTTTATATGCAAAAGTCATGAGGATTAAAAAAAATAGCCATAGTCCTTTTGCAAAGTAATCATGTTGGTTCATTTGATTGTGATCACACCCTTGTAGTTAACCATTATGCAATAGCATATGTGATTACAATTTAAAGTTTAGAAAAAATATATATTGGTGTTACATATTTACAGTTTACACCCATTTTTGTACCATTGACTTTGGCAAAATGTTTGGATTGAAAATTTAACACTTTCTTTTTCTTTGAATATGTTATTGCATGGAAAATGAGGTTTGCCTTTAATAACACAAATTAATGGTGTCTTTAAACTCCAATGTTTATTTGAAAACAATTATTTTGGAGGCAAATTTGGTCTTCACAAGTGCCTTTAACTTTTGGGGGTGAAGAGATGCATCTCTACAAGCTCTTGCCCATTTTTGCTTGCCTTTTCCACTTTTCTTTGTCCTTGTTATAGTTTTCTACAATGACACATGAGCATCTTTTATTGACACTTCTTTCATGGCCACACAAATTTTTAGATCATTAACGGCATATTCGAAGCACTTAGACACAACATGCCCAAAATAACTATTGGCATATGGTTGTGGCAACATCAATGCAACACATGACACAATACTTGTCAAAACATTTGTGAAAGTGTTCAAGTTGGTGCCTTCATCCTTCCTATAGGCTATCACCTTATCATAGAAATCAAATTGAGTAAATAGATCCTTCAATTGTAAAGCCATAGCAGCCCTTGCTATTTCAAGAACATCAAAAATCCCAACAATAACATGACAAGGAACCCATTGTTTGTTAATATATTTGACCACCAAAAACGATTGTGTCAAATCCACCATGGGACATCTAAAGATCAAACATGGCAATAATTGTGGTGGTTTTAGCAAGGGTAGGAAAAACATGGGATTCCATGGTCTTGTTGACCATGTCATGTATTACCTCATTATATAGTTGTCACCTATTTGGAAATGTGACCTTCCCACATTGGTGAAGGATTAGCCTCTTAAACCAAATTTTTTAATGGAGTTCAAAGGGCAATCAATACCTTTTAGCAATATATAAACACAAATCTTTGAAGAACTATTGCTAGGCAAGGTCAAACTTCTCGTAAGGGACTCCAAAGTTGAAAAAACTAACAATAGAATGGGATGTTGAAATCTTCCATTTCTTCAAAGACAATTGTGCATTAACTGAAACATGGCATTAGCAACAAGTCTTTTTCTCTAGTACAAGTTCAACATAACAGAATGTTGGGTGAATGCACACTAAGGTGGCCCACTTTTTGAATCATGGTGCCCATTTTTGCAAAGTGTCCTTTTTTGAACACCTATAACAAATAATAAAACTTATCAAATTGATTTTTTTGAAATTGAATATACATTATCAACTTGATTATGCACATAATTATGTAGTTATTTTTCAATAAAAATACATCCACTTTTCACAATGAACTTTTGAAATACAAAAATATGGATTAGTTGATAATTTAAAATGGTAAAAAATGAAAAGATTCATATTGAATATCATTTTAAATTTTTCTATAGTGACTCCATATATGGTGTAACATTAAATAATAAAATCTTATATGAAAGTCTTCCTTCAAAAATCATAATCAAATTTTACTTAGGGACTGTTGAATGGTTAAAATTGATCCATATTTTCATAAGTCCTTAACATAGTTGTTTTTTTTGTTCAAATCTCAAAATTGTTTCATGGAGGTGTAAATATTCAAATATGTAGTTGGGTTCCTATTAATATGGATTTGATTTCTTTTGATACATGGATTTTATTACCATTAAACCCATGGTAACAAAAAAAATCAAAATTTTAACATTATAAAATGGACTTTTGTGGAATTTTGGTTTTCAAAAAAATGAGCCACCTTAAAGTGCATACCCCTATTCTATAAAAATATTCCTATTCATTGTTGTTGTCCCATGCAATGTTTTATAGCTGACAAAAGCCTTGTGGTGCCAAATGTTATTTTGCACAAAATCTTTTTGTTAAACAATATGGTATACAACATGTCGCATTGACCTTTGAGACTTTGAAACATTAATGACTATAAAAGAAACATTAAGTCTATAGAAGGCCCATGTACTTATATTTATGTGCAAAGGAAACCAAAAAAAATTATTTGCCTCCAACTACCAAAAAAAGTTGTTGTTGAACGTTAGCTTCAACTTGTAACACTTCATCCTCAATCCACTTTATTTCAACGTTTAGGTCATTCACAAATTGAAATCAAAAGCCATTGTCATGATCGCTCCCAATCCCAACCTCACAACATAAACATCGATAAACATAGGTGAACACTGAATGATTGATGTAAATGAACCTTGGGATTTAAAACCCATCAAACCACCAAACAAATCTACCATTACAACATTATACAAAACATTTAAACTAACAAAACATAGAATAGCTAATGCCAAAAGCCAAAACCCTAATCAAGCAAACCCGTGGAACACTGAAACACTAAAAGCATCAAATGAGCTTAGAACATTATGATCTAAGCACAAAACATTGTGCACCAAACATTGAACACGACACACCAATTCACAAAACACTACACACCAAACATAAAACAATGCGCAACACACACAAAGTATTAAATCACTAAACAAATTTAAATAAGCTTTTTTACAAAGCTTGTAGAGCTTAATTTATTTTGTTTCCACTTGATTTAGGTGCACATATAAACATTAATACAAAGCAAAGAGTAACAATTATGTTCAATGTCAAATCGCATGATGCTAGCACTTCAAGCTTTACCATTGCATCATAAGCTCCTTCGCACTTTCCAAATTTGCACATCATTTCCACATTTTGAGAGTTGAAACCCGAAAAGCTTTACACATTACGCACCTTAATCTTTTGAAACCCTAAAAGTGTCAATGCCCTATCCACGTTAAAAATCTTTGAAGCCCCTTGAACATGTGCATTTTTTAGGCTTCAAAAAAATGAAGGCCCACTTGTGTAAGAGCATCACCTATGTATCTAAGAAGACATGTTCGTTAAGGTAGGTCTACTTTTTTTTTTGGGTGAATCATTGTTCATCAATTAAGGTTGGACATACCTTGTTGTTAACCCTTATACATACCCAATGACAATCCACATACTCGCCCAAGATTGGTCGAATCCTTGTAGATTATTTCTTTACTTTGAAATCACAAAGAACATTTCTACCCTTCCACCTAACACTTCAAACGTGGAAAAAATTGCTTCAAGGTGTAAAAGGGTTTCAATGTTTGGTGATGGGTGAATAAAATCAAATTAGAATTTTGATATTTTTGAATCTTTTATAATTTTAGCTTTCCCTTTAGATTGCAAAGAAGTTTTGTAAAGTGTAGCAACACAGAACACTAGCTACAAAGTTCTAACACAACATACGGTTTGAAGAATACGATATTGGCTACGTTTGTACGTAATAGATATGATTTGAAAAATACGATATCGACTATGTACGTACAACATACATATGATTTGAAAAATATGGTGCGTCGATGAAGATGAACGGTGTTGGACGAACATCGATGGATGGAAAGGGCTGGACGAACAAGCGGACGTTAACGGATGTTAGACGAAATTGTGAAAGGCATTGGATGGAATGGAATGAATGGAATTGCGACAAATGTTGAATGAAATGGAATGGAACAATGACTACGAAAGATGGTGACAGCATTGCAAAATAATCCGCATCCGTGAGCTTTATAGTAATGGCGTGTAGAAAGATTTTTTTTTTCTTCTACTTTGTGTTTTTTAAATTTTTGTTTTTTTTTCTTATTCTTCTAGATTGCTACAAGGGCTATTCATTACATGACTGCAAGGTCAAAACACACACAAGAGTGCACTACCCAGATGTTAACCTCAAAACCCATGTATAAGGAAAGTAAGTGTATGTGAGGTTGCATCACTTGGTGTTGTACTACAATCAAACCTTGTGTGTGTGTGTGTACTTGCTCCCAAGACCTAAAGCTAGTAGTAAAACAAACTTTGGAGTTGCTTGCTCCTTCCTCCCTCCAAAGCTCTGAAACCCAAAACTTCATAGCTTGTAGCTTATTTCCGATGTCCCTTCTCCTTCGCATACATTGTTGCTAGTTATGGTTGTTGTTGCTCTTGTTGTAGTTGTAATACAAGAGTAGAAAAAGAAGAAGAAATAATAACAACTCAAAAACACAAAAAAACCAACCAGCAAAAGAAACCCAAAAAATTCAAAGCCACAAACTTTTTGTCAACATTAAGCAACAAAGAGTAGTTTTTTCTAAAATTAAATTTAAAAAAAAAAGAAAACATAGTGTAGTTAAACGGTGGCTGTGTAATAGCCATCGTGAACATTTAGAAATCCAGTTTAATTATGGAGGAAACTCTTCTACGTGAGACCCTAACCGAAACATGAAGCATGTCCATTGCTTTGAAGGCTCCTTGACCCATGACTTAATCAGACCAAATTCTAGGTCATTAATACGAATAATAATTATACTAAGACCTTGAGCCTTCTTTTAAGTGATTTGACAATCCCTATCCCCATCCACTGACGAGATTCATGCACCATTACTTTTCTTCATGCAAAAAATGAAATGGCATTGATGTGATGGGATGTGAGCCAAATGGTTTGAAGTTAAGGCGGTGTGGATTTGCGTCAACGATTGGGGGAGGGTGAGTTTACGCCAAGGCTGGATACTACAACAACAATAGAAGCAGGAATCTCTTGTTCAATGGTTGCTCTGACTACCATCACAACCACATGATCTTGGATAAAGAACCTGCACAGGTCTACACTTGTACCTTGGTAAAAGCTAAAAGCCCCACAAATTTTAATTGTTTAAGAGCATCTCCAGCACTGCTCAGTATGTGACCCTGCAACAATAGTTTACACATCCAAGTTTAGTTATATACTTTTTTGCAACCGGTAAAAGAGAAACTTGGACATCAAATAGGAGGGAGACTAGTAATAGCAAACCACCTGGACCAATCATTTGTCATGGGGCAAATCAGAAACAGTGAGAAGTATTACACTCAGGTGCATATCGTTGCTGCTCGTCTTAGCAGCCACGGCAGATATGAAATTGTGCTGAGCCAAATCAGCTTATTTTAACTTTTCTTCCTCCAATTTCAGTGTGCACGATCACGTACTGAGCACCGCTGAAAATGCTTGAAGCCCTTCTTCAGTCCAGGGTTAAATATTATAGCCATCAAGAGGCCTGACTTTCTAAGGTACCAGTGCATGCTCCTTCACCCTGGCCCTCACTCAAGAAGGTGAAAATGGTACTGTTGCCGGTCTTGGTTCACCCTGGCTCAAAACGTTCATTTTACACACTGTTGAAGAATAAAAGTATGCAAAATACACTTTGAATTGTGTATTTGTAATAGTAATGCAATGGTTGAGACAATAAACAAAATTTTCAAAAGTTGGGAGTTCAATTCTTAACAATTTTGGCAATTATCAAGACAAATAAATTCTCTTTTTTTCCAGCAAGACCTTTGGAAGATTATTTTGTGCTGAATTTTAGTCATAGGTTGGTAGTTGAGTTATACTATCTCTATTATCGCAATGTAACCAAGTCTTTTGAAGGAAAGTGTTAAAAGAATTGATATAAGCAAATTCTATTACATCTGACCTTTTCTCTCTCCATGTTTATTTTTCATTTTATATTTGATGCCTTAGTTAAGTTCTAGAGGTTTACATCATTTACAAAGGAGTTGAGTTGCTCTCAGTTGCGAGCTGCTTTGACTAGTTACCCTGAAAAACGGATCACCGATTTGGAATTTGAACTTGGACACGTTTCTTCTCCTTTTTATTCCATTTTCTTGCAATATAGTTTGGATGGTTCTGAAGAATTTTCCATCTTTGCATAGTTAAATGACAGGTCCAATTTTAGTTGAAGAGACTAGTGTGACGAACTTTCTATAGCCATCAAGAAGGGACTGATCAGTAGCCTACAAATGGCCCTAAATGTGCAGTTAACTAGCAGCTCTAGTCATTGACACACTACCTTTTTTAGCTACAATGAAGGAAGCCTTTTCTTAAGAGGAAAGGGGGTCACAAGTTAACAAGCAGCTAGCTCATTGCATAAGTGCTCTGCAGTGACTCTAGCCCCTATGCCAAGTTCAAAGTTACAGTTAAAACAGGAAAATTTCTATGAAATTCCCAAATACTGGACTCTCACATCTCTTGTCTCTTCTGAGTCATCTCAAAAAAAAGGAAAAAATGAAAAAAAAAAAAACTCACACCTGGTGAGCATTCCTCAAAATATGGAACCAAATGAAGACTGCATCATTGCAGAGCCAAAATAAAAATAGCACTCCTGTGGATTTAAAATAGTAGTATCTAGTATCTAGTACCCTTTGGTAGATAGTTTACCACTATTGGGTGGACAGCTACTGAAAGCTTCTTCACGGTACCCATGAAATGCTTACAAGTAGTGAGGGACCGACCCATGAACTCCTTCCAACTGGTGAGGGCTCCCATCATGACTTGCTTGCAAAAATGTGTCAGTGGGAAGAGGATTATAGTCAGGCTGGCACCAGCAGTACAATAGGTATCCTAGTTAATAGCTTAGTAAAGGTGTAGGTACTTTTGGATCTAAGGTCAGGTGTCATGCCAAAGCCCAATCTTATTTGGCTATGAATACACTTTGAATAGGCGCAAGTTCAGGGAAGAGACTTTTTTTGGACTTAATACAATATACATATTCCATGCCCATATTCCATCACTTCAGTAAGTTTAGGGTAATGCACTCCTTTTTTTGAAACAAAGCCTTTTTTTTGACCCAATTGGATGGTGGATGGACAGGAAACGCTTTTTCATAGGTTTTCGTCCCTTACCTAACCACTCTGGTTAGCTCAGTTTGCTGCTTGTTCCTACAACCTACCTACCTACTCACTAGCCTTCTTTTCCTTAGTATTAACCATCTACATGGACCTACTTAGTTAGTAATCTCCAACCTTTCTACATGACCATTCTTTTACAGGGTAGGTTACACTCTGTTGCTTCTACCTGCCCAGTAGCTTTCATCTAAGTATTAACCATCCACATGCACATATGTACCATAGTAATCAACTAATGAGAAACTTAATTACATGATCTATTTTTCACGTGATAAGTTACCTACCCACTAGCCTTTATCTAAGAATTAACCATTTACATGCATCTACTTACCTACCTAATCCATAATCACCTAATTAGCTTCACCTACCTACATGACCTGATTTCTAGAAGATAGATAGGTCACCAAGGTGAAACCTCATGTCAATTCAATTGGGGTTCATCCACAACCCAGTGATAATTATAGGCTTTCAATGGATGATGGTGTGCTGGCAGCTATTGTTTCACCATGACTTTGAAACTTATTAAGCTCATGTCTTTCCTCAGCCATACATCCAAGTAACTTGCTTAGTTCTGTTTCTGAGACCAAGTTTTCCTCAGAGCTTCTTCCATCTTCCATAAACTACGACATCCCTTTCACAGCTCATTGTATGACTTCTTCCCTGATCCAAAAATAGTTGTTGGGAGAAGGGTTCCAGAAGTCTTTGTGGCATTGTCATCTTGGGAAGGTGGCACGGATCATGTGACCAAGCCAGCACCCACCCAGTGCACCATCCATTGGAAACTTGTTATGACTCTGGTGCTGGATGAATCACAACTGGGTGAACAAGGTTCCACTTTGCTAACCTATCCAGTAAACCCTCTTTCTTCCATCTAGGTAAGTGGGTAAGCAGCATATGTAAGCAAGCAGGGAATGTAAGTGTTTAGTTATATAGATAGGTGAGTAAGTAGTGGCATTTGGTGGCTACTAGGAAGGTAGATTCATATGTGTGGTTAAACTGGAGGTTAGCTGGGATGAAAAGACAATGTATGCAGCATTGTTGATAGGTTTTCGAATTTAGGTAGGTTCAGGTCTACATTACAGGTCAAGTTTTTTATATATTTTCAGACCAGAAGTTCCAAATTATTTTGGAATGGTCATTAAAACCGAATCAAAAAATTGATGTCTTTTCAAAATTGAACTAGAACCTGAATGTGTTGCCTTATTTTTTAAAAGGTTCAGATTCTTTAGGTACATAAATATAATAATAATATTTCAAAAACTTGGCCTTACATTTTTATATTTTAGACAAGTTATTGCATTTGTATGGTTGAACATAACTAATATTACAAAAAAGAAAAGAAAAGAAAAGAAAACACCATCTTGTGTACACCATCCATCCTGCAACGAGCACTGGTGGTTGCGGGTTCACTCTAGCCAGGTGGCCCATCCCAAGTGGGACCTCTTGCTTAGGCCATGAAAGGATTGTCTGACTTTGCAAATTTGCTAAACTCATAAGAGTATGTAATTGTACTCTTGAAATGGGTTTGGACATTGAAATAGGTATGATGGAATGCAATTTACACCAAAGAAAAACACCTATTCAAGAGTCAACCAAGTTGCAACCTTATCATGGATTCTATTTATAAGGCCTTAGATACACAAAACTCAATGCTAGGCCATGTGCCATATTTGACCTTCATTCTATTTCAATACACATAAAGCTTTTTTTTCTAAAAATCAAGAGCCATATTGACTTCAAATTCACCCAAAATAAATCCATCATGTAAAGGAAAGATAACAAAATCACAATTGAAATCAAAATTATGAATGTTATTGGGACCCCTCGCGTGTATATATCTATCAATCCATTAAAAAAGAAACCCATGGATTTCAAACTCCTTGCAGAATCATCTTGAATTCAAGTTGACTAGTTACAAGTCAAAATAACAAAACAAAACAAGAACAAAAATATTAGTTTGTGGGTAGGTCGACCAACCACTAGGTAAATTCAAAGAAGAGTTGAAAATGTCGCATCACTCCAAAGCAAGAAGAAGGGCAAAATGCAAAAGTGAATCCATAGATACTTGCTATGTACAAAAACCTGGGGACAAGAGAACCTTGTCAAGTGGGATATTGGAAGGAAGTGAAGAAAATTGTCATGATAGGTGTAAATGGTCAAAGGATGTTCTACAATTTCAATATTTCTGAAGAGAAAGGGGAGGACTAGGTTAGTTGGAGCCTGGAGGGGGAAATTCTGGGCTGGGTTGGGTGGCTGGCTAACATGGAAAGCGTATCAGACCCCTTCCCCACCCCCCACAATGCCCTTTTCAACTAGCCAGCTGCCCTCTATTCGAAGTAGAAGAAGAAGAAGACATGGACAAAGAGTGAACAAGCAAGCACCCATCACTGCACCATAAGCTAGATGGCCTTTATGAGTCAGTTGTGGATGAACCTTAACTGAGTTAATCTCTGGTTTCACCTTGGTAACCCACTCTGTAAGACATAAGTCCTATATATCTAAGATAGGTAACTAGGAAAATAAGTGATTACTTGATAAGTATCTATGGATTTATACATTTATACGACTGGAACCCAACAGAAAACTGTTTCCTGTCCACTTACTCACTATCATCCATACATCTATACATCCATCCATCCATCCATGGATCGTTCCATCCTTCATCCTGCTGCACTGGTTGGGTGCTGGTTCACTACTGTAGGCGAAGTCGCGACATGGACTGATGATGAAAGAGCGCGCAGGAAGAACGGACGACGAAGGTGTGTGTACGCGAGATCTTAGGCCGCTGCTGCCCACCCATGCTCGTGATCTGCGCGGTGGGCAGCTAAGCTAAGCTAGCTGCAGCTGCATTGTGGATCCATGCCATTGCTAGCTGGCTGTAGTAGATGGAGCTGCTGGATGTGACTGGTGGCTTGTTTTTGTTGTTGTTGTTGTTGTTGTTGGCGCCTAGCTTGTTAGGGCTGTAGTAGCATCTCAAACGGCTAGTCACCAGCTTCATTGGAAACCTTGGTACTACTAGTTTTGTAATAGTTTTGCATTAGTATTGTAGTAGTAGGATTTCTTTCTCTTCAACTCTGTTTGTTGTCTCTCTCTCTGTGTCTCTCTGTCTCTCTCTTCGTGTTTTTTTGTTTTGTTTTTGTGGGTTTGTGTTTCTCCCATTTTTTGGGTTTGCAGTTGTTCTTTGTTGGATTTTTTTTTTTTAATTCATTTTTTTGTCAACCATGAAGTGTTGTCCGGCGGCTTCAGTTAGTGTTCTTTTGTCTTCGTCGCTGCTGCTGCTGCCGCTGCTGTTGCTATTGTCAACACAAGAAGCCCAAGGTTTGGATTTCAATATCACAGCAGGCAGGAAAACTCTATCGGGTAAGAAGAGAAAGTTCTCCACCTTCTTGGAGCATCATGCCATGTTACTCCTTGCAATGATTCTAATGTAATGCCGCTGTTGCTGTTGCTGCTGCTGCTGTGGAGTGTTTGTGTTCAGCTTCTTGTTCTGAGAAAAGAAGTTTCGTTTCAGAGAGTACTTGCAGGGACTGGCAGGGTTTGAGAGAGAGAGAGAGAACTCAGAGATTGAGGAGCGAGGTTCTTTTTAGGATAACAGTCAATGGGTGGGCATGGTTGTAGTCAGAATAAGCTTTTGAAGATCTGTTTTGCATTGAGCTTCGAGGTTGATTCAAGTAACCTTCAGATGGATAATACTCTGCATTTTGAACAGCTCCGTTTAGTCTTCAGAAATGACAACACTGGGAAGCCAACAACCTCTAGTAGCTAGCTCATACAATTTGTAGAGTACACTCAGTTGTTGGTTTAATCTAGAACAGCCAGCAACCTTTAGACTTTTGTTCCTGCAAATGTGCAAATTTCACAACCACCCCAAACTGTACAAAACTTTCCTTTGCCAGAGTGCACAGATGAAGATAAATGGAAGTAGCTGTAGCAGCAGTATTTTGTTGTGTTTTGTGTTGTAACTCTGCAGTGGCGGAGAGAGGTCTGAAAGCAAGCATTAATCATATGGGGATGGTGGTACATTTCTTCATCATGCAGGTGCAACTCCTCTGATCATTGCCAATGGCGGTACGTCAGGCTTGTATCCAGATCAAACACTTCCTGCTTACACAGATGCAATCAACACCAGTTCTCTGCCTCTTTCCCTCTTGTGTGATCTTCAGCTCACCAAGGACAACCTAGGGATTTGCCGCACAGGGCTCAACTTGACACAAAGTACTGTAAGCTCTTATTTCAACGTGACTAACACTTACGTTGTGGATGGGGTCCCTGTCTTTGGATACTTCTCAGTGGACTACACTCTAGCTGAGTTGCTGAGTCCAAATACTACTGGTATGTGCTGGCTCTGAACTCTTTTTCTTTTTCTTCTTTTTCCTTTCAATTGTGCTCATGGAATACTACAGTTTTGCAGCTCAATGCAAACTGTTGGGGTTTTCAATATCAATCGTTTCTCTTTAGAAGATCGAAATTTTCTTTAAGAGCAATCATCATCACAACAGAACCCATCCACTCAGGATTCCAGAGGGGGTTTTTTCCTTGAGAGGTCTGCAAAGATTTCTTGACAGTTTGGCGAAAACTTATGAAGCTGGAAAGCTGTGTTACCAGTACCAAAACACTTGTCATGGTGTAGCAGAAAAAAAGACATGTATCAGTTTTGTATTTGAGAGCAGCTGCCTTTGGTCTTTTGTGCCTGACAGGATGTGTGTGTCCCTTGTGTGGAATTTGCAGCTGTTCAGTCCAATTTTGCACGCTCTCCCATATTTGATCAGGTGTATAACCTGTTTACACCTGAGACTCTTGGCAGTGTACAGCAAGGTTCCCCTGTAACTTTCTGGCTGAATGTTGAGGTATTTGTTCAACAATTTATTTTCTCTTGACAAGTGAATTGCATGGTTTGAGGAATTCTGTTCATTGGTCTTTCTTGCCAGTTCCAGGATGGTCCCATTTTGTCAGTGCTGTAGACGGGTTTTCATCTCAATGGCAAGCTTGAGGGATGTAGATATTCCTAGCTCACATGGCAATGAGTAATAATCGTTGAGTGGCTCTACCATGGTGGCTCTGCAGCATGCATCTTTCTACCAGCAACATCCAGGGAAGAATAGCCTGGCAAGTTATCTTACCAATCTTGTGGCATCCCAACATATTTCGCCAGCATATTTGTCAGCAACTGAGGTGGGTATACTGAAGTTGATTGGACCCACTGCAAAGAAAAGTGGAACTACACTCATTTTGAAGATACTGCAACCCACTGATGTGGAGCAAAGTACAAACACAACATATGGAACACTGTTGCAAAACCTGACAGACATCAGAACATACGCCTCTGGAATACTCGTCCCCAAGACACTCGTCTGGCCAATTGACAACACTACACTCTATTTGCAAGCGCATACGAGCCTTGTTCAAGATGCCCACAAGGCACAGCTGTCTGTCTATGCTTATGATTTTGCCAATGACCAGTATCCCAACAGCTACAATTACAGCTTCGATCCAATTGCAGAGTATTTGGCATACTTAGGCCAGCCTGACTTCTCAGTGGATGGCGTGCTCACTGACTTCCCATCCACTGCATCTGAAGCAATAAGTAAGTCTTGGCTGCTGTTTGGTGTGACTTTCATATCTATGATCCAGTCTTTAGTGTATGTGACTTTGAATTTCTTTTCTTTGGGGGTGGGGTGCAAGCAAACAGATGAAATCCATTGCAAAGATCTTTTTCAGTTTTAAGGACTATAAAGCATCTCGGTAACTGGGTTCTATCCACTGATAACTTGTTGGTGTTTTGCAGATTGTTACACAACTGGCTACCAATTATCTCTTGTTAGCAAAGGTATGTAATGGAGGTTGATGGTCGGTGAAAATTCCAGCAGCAGCTTGGAAATGTCTTTAGCTTCCTTTATGGAACAGTCCTATTTTTCAACCTGATTTTTACCACTCACTAATTGCATTCTGACATGTCTTGAGTGTTGTGGAATCATGGGAGTACAGCAGGACCTGAGCCAACACAAAGCTCAAGTAAACTGGTCATCTCCCACAATGGTGACAGTGGAGACTTTCCAGGGTGTACAATGCTTGCATATACAGGAGCAATCAACGGCGGCGCTGACTACATTGACTGCCCTGTTCAGATAACGAGTGATGGTGTACCCATCTGTCGAGAATCTGCTGATCTCCTCCAAAGCACCAATGTTGCCACCAACCATGCTTTGTTTCAGAACTTTTTAAGTTCGTATCCTGGCTTTGACAATGGGACACAGGGGGTTTTCACATTTGATATTCCTTGGGCAGACCTCAGTACTCTCAGAGGTAAAAGATCACAACCCCTTAGCCATAATCCCTTTGATGAAGGGTTTTTTTTTTAATAATTTATTTAACTTGTTACTATATTATTATTTTTATTTTTCCCCCTTCTTCTGATGACCAGAATCTTGCTAGGAGGAGGAAGAGGAGAACAAAACATGCTAAACTGAATTGTGGCTTGTCTTTTCAGCTACCATTTATAGCCCCTTGGCCGAGATATCACGCAATAAGGGAAATGATAATGCTGCGGCCATTTTGACTCTTGCTGAATTTTTACAGTTTGCAAAGAACAATTCAGGTGTTGGCATTTATATTGATGTTCAGGTATGTGGGACTGACCCATATCTCTTAAGATGAATTACAGTTGTCCCTTGCTATCCTTGATGGGTGGTTCTATAACATGAAGGCATTTTATTATAGAGGTGGAAATATTGTTTTCAAAGTGCAAAAGCTTTGACAATGACCTAGAGCAAAACAACTTCCATCATCTGTAGTTATTTTTTCTGCTTTTGTGGATTCGCTCCCTGGAGTAATATTAGACAACAAAGAGCTTTTGGGATGCATTTATGAAATGAAATGCTTCAGGGTAATTATGTTTAGGGTTTAGGGTTTTGGGTTTGTGTTTCTTCCTCACATTCTTTTTGGTTGTTGGTGTAGAACGCGGTTTACTTACGGACATTTCACTCCCTGGACATTGTGGATGCGGTGATAAATGCTCTTAAAACTGCAAACCTGACAAGTGAGACAGACAAGGTTCTTATTGCGTCAGAAGACAGTTCAGCCTTGGTTGCCTTTCAGCAGGCAATGCCATATCATCAACGAGTATATCGTGTCCCTTATCTCGACCCCAATGCTGTCACAGTCACACCCCCAGTTCTTCAGGTCTGTGCTGCTGATTCTTCACCTCCATAGTCTCTCTATGATTGGCTAAGATTCGGATTCCAGATTTTCTAGTATACATCTGGTGCTAAGCTAAGTTCTCATTAGATGATAACCTATTAGTTCCTTTTTCTTTCACCCTCCAAAGCACTGCACCCTAAACCCTAAATCCTAGACTTTTTGGGTGTGCTACCTGTTGATCAGTCACAGAAAAAAATCCAGTCCTTGGAACACACACTCAGAGACTTATAGTCTTACACTAAATGTGATAATTTTTCATTTCACAGGAAATCAAAAACTATGCAAGCTTTGTAGCAATTCCAAAGCAGTTGGTTGATCCCCTTAATGATTTCAGCGGCAATGCTTCTACTTTCTTTCTGGCAGCTGCAACACAAGTGGTGAAACAGGCACATGCTCTGAATCTGACAGTTTTGTACTATTGGCAAGAGAATGAATTCCAAGCTTTTGCATTTGATTATCGGTCTGACCCCATCCTGCAAATAAACTCTCTTGTATCGTTCCATAATGTGGATGGCATCATCACCGATTTTCCAGCCACAGTTTATGATTTCCTTCATAGTATGCAATCTAAACCCTAAATCCTAGAACTCAACTTTGTTATAATCACATTCTAAACACATGTGAGTCTGACCGTGCAAAAATACATTATGATAGTATGGGCTGCAATGTGCTTGAGAACCATTGAGATGTGCTGGTTTTCTTGTACTATATTAGTAGATTCCTGTAATTGATCAACCTAGTCTCCTCAGATGCACAGATTTGTCTTGTGCATAATCTACTGTTTCTTGAACCATACACATTTGTTTTTATGCATGTTCACATTCTTGAGGTTGGTTATGTGGACAGAGAATCAATGTTATAAACCAACCTTGTCCATGATGCCTGCAAACTACACAATGCTCACGGTGATGCCAGGAAGTTTTCTTGTACCTGTTGCCGAAGCTCCAGCACCTGCTTTACAAGTTGTGGAACCTCCCATCTCGTTTGAGGTTCCTGTTCCTGCTTCAAGCCCAGCACCCTCGCCAACAGTCGTGAAGCCGAGTGCTGCCTCAAAACTTTCCCTTACATTCACATCAACCCTCGCATTTGCTTCATTGCTACTCTGCATACTTCTCTGAAAGGGGCGAAGTTCTGTCTTTCCAATTGTTCTGTCCTTCTGTCCATCCAATTGTGTGGGCACACAGAGAAGATGGGAGGTATACATACACATATGGATACATGAACAAAGCTGTTGCAGATGTATGAAGGAAGTAGGTGTAGAGAATTAGATAACTTTTGTTAATCTTCTGTCAGCTTGTAGCAATGTGGGCCTGGTAGATGGAAAACCCATGTTACTTCGAATTCCCATGGGTTGTGTTCTATACACAGTATTTACACAACTGTGGAACGGCATTCCTGCGGTGGTTTTGTTCTTCTTGCATCATCTACATGACGAGACAGCAGAGGAATTTCATCAATTCAATGTCCTTTGAATGAAGTGCGTTGTGTTGATGGCCTTGCTCTTGGTGCTTGCAAAAGACATGCCGTTCAAATGGGTGATTGCATGCATCACAAAAAGGAATTTCTCGAATTGAATGGACACACTGCTGGCAATGCTGTGTGAGTTATTTGCTTCTGCCGAACAGCTGCACAACTGGCAATTGGGATTTTGGTGGCAAATGTTTAGTGACACAGAAGGAAAAGGGATTGTGAAGTATAATAGATTGAAGGGAATGAATGATCAAGTGGATTCATTTTCTGGTGGATCAAGACTGACCGACCGACTGACTGACCCATCATCAAATGATCAAAAGTCCAGGCACAAAACTGAAAGAGAATCCAGGCAGATGGCGGGGAGTGTGTGCTACCAGACAACAAATTAAGAAGAAGAAGAAAAGCATGGTGCCAGCCAGTATAGTAAAATGAAAAAAAAAGACCGCCTATCTTAAAAGGGGCTCATCAGTAACAAACTCCTGCTCTTTCCACTCTTTGTTTTCAAAGAAATCTGTAGGAGGGTCTATAGTGACTGTCACCACTGCATTTCCACCAACTTTGTTACATGAAGTTTGAGGAAACAAGTTTTTTTTGGAAGGATGCCAAATTTCTTCCACCACTCTTTGAAGTCCTAAGGATGTGTTGATTTCTGAAATTATAATCTGTGATGCCAGCAGCCAGCCTGTTTTCCACTGGATTTATGGTCACTCTTTTATCCAGTTCCCTTTATTTTAGGCCTTGTGTTACAAGATTGTGGGTAATTAATTAGGTGTTGAGCTCTAAGTTAGTGCTTAATTGTACAACTTGGTTAGTGACAGAGCATTAGAATTTAGTACCCATCAGCATTGTTTTCTGTAGTTTTTTCCTCAGAAGTGGGAAGGATGAGATGTTTAAACAAAGAATACAAAATAATTTCCTGAACATGATGAACTTGTTTGTGTAATCCACATATGTTTCAAAATCTATGTGGCTCAAGTTTGTGGATATTTTTGTCCCATACTTCCCAAATGGTGCCTCTCCTCCCTAGGTTCAGGACATTTTGTACTTCCGAGTATATATCTCTAATTGTTGTTGATGATGGTGGTTAAAGCCAGGTGTTTGCATTACTATGGAAATTAACATCTCTAATTGTTGTTGATGATGGTGGTTAAAGCCAGGTGTTTGCATTACTATGGAAATTAACGATGATTTGTTTTAAATGGAGCTCTTGGATGTGTAGAGTGGGTATTCAATGCCTTGTTAAAAAATTCTACTCTAGATTCTACCCAACAAATTTTCACACATTTTTAATTTGTGGAATGTGCAATGTAGTAGGGCTGCTGAAGCTTCTGTCATGACAATTGCACATTAATTATGTATTGCAGAAATGCTAATTCCATTGCATGGAAATCGGTTTTTGATGTCCAGGTTGGAATATGCAAAGATTTTAGCCCTTTTGGGGGGGGGGGGTGGGAGGATTTTTTTTAAAGCTTTTCCAAATAGCAATTTTGAGCTTTTTAAACATGCACCACCAAGCTTGGAACAGCCAGACACTCTTGCTCTAAGCAATGAAGATCTATGAACAATGAATGACTTCTTTTTTCCACCACAACACACATAACCACAATTGTGGCTAACAAAATTCTCGCAAATATCCATTGTAAGAAGAGTCATGATCAGGTGTGGTGGACTTAAGTATTCAATCGTTTGTTACTTGGAATATAAGAAAAGCACAAACTATATTTTAGTCATACGATGACATACATCTAAAATCTCATCAATATTTTCATGCATCTGTTTTGGAGAAAAAAAGGGGAAAAAAAGAGTTGCAGAAATTGGAGGAGCCAAATCAATGCTGAATTTGCAAATTTCATGAGCATGCATATCCTTCAAATTTTGAGAGATATGTGTTGTTTCATTGCATCTGGTTTAGGTTTTTTGCTGAAAAGGCTTAAAAAAGAGTTGCAGAAAACACAGCAGCAAAAATCAAGGCCAGAGTGAACCAGCAAGCATGATCACCACACCATGAAGGATGGATGGTAAGTGGTCAAGAAACAGATTTTTGTTGGGTCCTAGTTAATTACTTAGTAGTCATCTATTTCCCTACCTATCAGCCTTTATGTCAGACCACCTTCTTATAGAATAGGTTACCAAGGTGAAAGCAAATATTGACTCAGTTCATCCGCAACCGAGTCACAAGGGGCATCCAGTGGATGGTGTGCTAGTGGGTGCCCCTTCACTCTGGCCCAAAATCAGTACCTAATGTGTGTCTCTGTGCACACATAGGTACCCAATGCCCATGCACACAGAATCTGCTTTTTTGCATCAAAAAATGGATTTTTGCTGTTTGTGGGTGTGTTGTTGTTGCTATTGTGTGTTGTTTTGTGGAAGGGGGTTTTTTGTTTTGTTGCTCTCATCCAATTCCTATGTTGCACCCTATGACTACTACCTATCCCTTGTGTAGAATTCCCTTTTTCTGTGAAAAAAGTTTCAGAGCAAGAAAAGCTTGAGGAGCTGATGCTGAGATCTCAAACATTGACTACTTGGAAGGGATTGATTGATTCATCACATGACAGATGAATGGATACTACAGTATCAGAGAGTTGTGATGAGGAGATTCAGATGGTCGGTTGGCAGCCTATAGTTGGTTTTCAGTGTGCAGCCATAAATATAGAAGGCTGATTAAAAAAGCTTTAGTTCATATCTGGGTTGATGGACAATTTGGGTTGTTGTCTTTTTTTGACGCTGCTGCACTTTGGCAGTCACGAGAAAAATCAGAGGAGGAAGAGGAGTGAAGAGGTCCAGGGATGGGTTGTAAGTAGCCTGAGAATAGCAGTCTTGTCCGCAGTTATCTCCATGGATCTCGTGCACTTGTCTAAATATAATGCCTACTTGTGCTGGCCACCCAGCCACCCAGCTGCAAATTGAGACGTGTTGCACAACTTGCTGCTTGACATTTGCAACATGACCGGCCGGACAAAGAAAGTGTTTTTTTTCCCATCAGCATTTGTCAGCTTCTTCTTCTTCTTCTTCTGCCGTGTCCCCAATTTCTTCTTCGTCGCTCCAGATGCTTTTGGGAAACATTCCAGCTTTTGGGGAACAAAACAAAGAGCAAGGGGAATGAGCGAGAAAGTGAGAGAGCAGTTGCAGACGAATGGTACCTAATTCTGAGGATGAGATCATGGGTGGTGACTGTGGGAATGAGCTGCTAGATGCGCACAATGTTAGAGTGATAGGAAATGGGTCACAAGTGCTGGTTCTGGGACATGGGTTTGGAAGCGATCAGTCCGTATGGCAGTTCATATTGCCTTACTTTGTGAACGACTACAAAGTGGTGCTGTTCGACTTGATGGGAGCTGGGAGCACCAAATCCCACAACTTCAGCTTTGCACGCTATGCTACACTCCACGCTTATGCCGATGACTTGCTTATGATCCTGGATGAGATGGAGATCGAGAGCTGCGTGTTTGTTGGCCACTCGATGTCTGGGATGATTGCTTGCATTGCTTCCATTGAACGTCCTCAAGTCTTCCAGAAGCTTGTTCTCTTGTCTGCATCTCCCAGGTGAATATCTCCTGTAGTCCCTTCATCACATTGTCTGCTTGCTACAGTATGGACAAAATCCTCAGCTATTTACCACATCTTTCCATTAGGCTGCTGTGATCACAGATTCAGATTTCTTCAACTAGCTGTGCTCAAGGTCATCGCACAACACTACTGGTCAAGCAATACTACTGATCAGCATTAACCAATTGCAGGAGCTGTGAGTCAAACTGTGAGTCACAATGCAGTGACATTTGTCCTTGCTTTCATGAAAGCATGTGTTCCCAAAGTTCCTAGCATGATTAATTATATACTTTCAATGCACTTGCACCTCTCCAATGGAAAGGACTGTCCCTGCAGTAACAAGAAACAAGGCCCTACGTCAATGGCTTTCCATTAGGCTGCTGCGTTGTGCTGTGATCATAACAGCCCTTCCATTAGGACATCTTTCTTTCCATTAGGCTATCATGATTACAGATTCTTTCCATCATGTTTCTTCAATTAGCTGCGCTCACAGTCATCTTACAGCTCGATTGGACAAGTATTGACTGACCAATTGCAGTGAGAGCTGTGAGCCAATTGTGACTCACCCTGCAGGGACATCTGTGTCCTTGCTTTCACAAGAACATGTGTTCCCAGAGTTCCTATCATGATTAATTGCATATATGTCAGTGGCTTTCCATTAGGCTGCTGTGATCACAGCAGGTTAATGAAAAGATGCTATTACTGCTGAACAATTTGTAATCCAGAGCTTTTGAAGCTCAAAATCTTCTAGTTCACAATCAAATTTGTGATTCTCTCTCCTCATCATGCCAAAGAGAGATTGATCCACCCATGAGCTTTTTTTCCAACTGATCTTCTTGCATGCAGGTACATAAATGATGAGCACTACTATGGAGGCTTTGAGCAAGAGGAACTGAACCAGCTGTTTGATGCAATGCAATCCAACTTCAGGGCATGGGTAACAGGTTTTGCACCGCTAGCTGTGGGTGCAGACCTCAAGAGCACTGCAGTGAAGGAGTTCACTCGCACCTTCTTCAGCATCAGACCTGACATTGCTCTCTGCATCTCCAAGACTTGCTTCCAGAGTGACCTCCGCAGCATTCTTCCTCAGGTGATCCCCAAGCAGCTTCTTTTCTACTGTTTCTCAACTCTGCTGTCATATATTTCTTCAAAAGCATATGTTTTGCATACAAACAACACTAAGTCTAGATAAGTAGCAGCAGCCTTTGCAGCAGCAGCTAGCACTAGTTCTCTTCACCTTGCTGTGGTTCTCAAGTGCCACAAATTTGTTTGTGCAGGTTAAGGTTCCATGTTTTGTGTTGCAAAGCAGCAAAGACTTGGCAGTGCCACTGGTGGTGTCTGACTATCTGTTCCACTCCCTGGGGGGCCCCACAAAAGTGGAGATTCTACAAACAGAGGGACATTTGCCACAGCTCAGCTGTCCTGAGTTGCTTATTCCTGTGCTAAAGCGTGCCATCTTGGACTAGAGTTTAATCAAACCTCCTGGAATGATGAGTCATGCCCTTGCAGAAGAAGCTCACAATATACAACAGATTTTGCCAAACAGAAATTCCTTGCCAAACCATGACTGTAGTTCCTTTCTGAACTTGACAAATTACAGCTTGAGTTTTTCATCAACTCTTAGATTTCTTAGTCTAGGTACTGTTCAGGAATCTGTTCAAAATACCTTTGTTTCTGTAGTGTCTTTATGAAATTGGCCTTCCATGTGAAACCTTATATTGCTGGACATGGGAACAAGAAGCAGAGATTTAGCGGCTGCAGCTGGTACTCTTCTGCATTCCACACTTAAGAACTTTCGTGTAAGAGATGGTAAGTTTTGCCATACCTAGATGGCTTTCTACATGTTTTCTTCAAGTCTTTTTTTTCGCTTGTATTCCTGCTGCTTGAAGCTGAGAGATGTGAATCCCAACCAAAGAATTCACTCTGCTTGTTCACATGAGTTTGGATGTAACAATAGACCAAGGAATGATAGATCTTACCCATCTTTTTAGATTTCCTTGTTCAAGAGCTAATTGGATGTTTTAATGGGTAGTTACTTAGACCAAGTTTTCATGGAATTTAGAGATTGAGCTCCTGAGCCAAACTTAGGTTAGACATGCCCTATTCCAAGTTAAGCAGGAGATTGAAGGAATTGAGCAAAGTTCATGGTCGTGAACATCATGACAACAAAGTTGTAGGCAAGGTTCTGCAGCATGACAGCTTCAGGATACAAAACCATTTATTGAAAAAGCTGAGAAAATCAAGTTAGTACCCATTGTACCTTGGCAACTTTCACACACATTTGTCAAATAATTAATTAATTTTGAAATTTTCATTGTCACAAATAAAACATTCCTCTCTGGACATTCAATATCTTCCTTTGCAAGATCTTGTTCTTTGAAAAACCCAATTTTTGAAAATTTCAAACATTTGTGAAACTGATATAATTAGAGTCAAAGCTACCAAGGTACTATGCTATTGTATCCCATGGGACAATATAAGAAAAGATTGTACATGTGTAAGTAAAATGTGTGTACATATCATGTCTTTTTATCTATCTAATGTCTATCTAAATCTATAAGATACAATAGTTCCACAACAATGGCAAAGTGTGAGAAGTGTTGGAAGGGGAAATGCTACAATAGGTGAGGATATATGATCAAGCAACCAAATTTATTTGTACTTGGACTTGATTCATTGAGTTCATGGAATCTCAAATCGCTTGCACACCAATGAATCAAAGCTTGAAGGCATCTTGTGATTATTTGACCAAAAGTGCACCAAGTCTAGCCCAAATAATGGTGTACAAATTTAACAATGACTGACTTAATCCTAAGACATCTTCAAAGTCAGAAGAAGGAAGCATGTATCATCATATTTCCAAATCAAGTTTACTTGGGCAAGGTAGTATTGTGGATTGCCACCAATCAATTTAAATTGAAGGATTGTCATGAGATTTTGATGGGTTGCTTATGAAGTTGTTCAAACGTTTCAGGGAAGCAACATATTTTGTAAAGCATGTGCATTTTCCATATACAAGCTTGAAATGTTTAATGAGAAGTTGTCTTCAGCAAACTAGCACTTAAAATGTTGTAATAGCCTTACAGGCTTGTTGTGGCTTGTGGTGTGAAGAAAAACAATAAACTCAGTAAAGAAATGGGGGAGAATATGGGGTGTTTGGAGTAAGGGGGGGTTCAGTGTTCAGTAATGGGCGAATTAAAAGATTAAGATTTCGAGCTTAAAACTTTTGGTCTTTGCATCTTTGTTTATGGAATCCATAGACAGAAGTTTTGTAAAGCTATAGTTGACACACTCATCAAGTTTTAAATCACTCAAAACGGACTTAAAATGAGGAAGATATGAGATTGAAACTAGAGAGGGGCTAGAGCTAGTTTTTTTGTGCGTCTGTTTTTGGAGTCGTCCCCAATTTGTGGCTCCTCCCCAGTTTCTCTGAATTCGCCTGTCAAAACATCAGTTTTGCATCACCAGTTTCGTGGCCAGGGAACAGCAGCAGCAAAGCAGGAGTTCGTAACGAAGGCACACAATCTTTTGGTTTTGTTTTGGACCCAAAGAAACCAAATCTTTTTGCGGAGATTTGGATTTTTCTCCAATAAAAAAAGATTTGGAAGATTGGGTGATGAAGGAAGGAGAAGGATCTGTTGTAAATATATATATGCAAGGATCATGCATGTCATACATCCGACTTGGTGATTGAGGAGGATTCTCACACAAAATGGAGAAGAGTGAAGAAGAATCCAGTAATAATGTTTCCAGTAATGTCGGGGAGAAGGAGGAGGAAGAAATCATTCCTTTGGGGATGAAGAGGAAGAAGAAGGAAGAGGAGGAATGGGTCCCCACCATCATCAAGATGGAAGAGGAGGAGGAGGAGGAGGAAGAAATCATTCCTTTGGGGAAGAAGAAGAAGAAGAAGGAAGAGGAGGAATGGGTCCCCACCATCATCAAGAGGGAAGAGGAGGAGGAGGAGGAGGAGCAATTCCCTGACCAAATTTTTGAAAGAGAGCAGCAACTTTCGCCGGAACAGCAAAAGATTGTGGATTTGGTCGCGCAAGGCAAGGTTTGAAGAAAAAAGAATTCACGCCTTTACCTCCTCCTATGGAGAAATTCGATTCATCTTTTCTGGTGAATTGGGGCTTTGATTTTTGAGCAGATTCTCTGACCTAATCTTCCTTGTAGAAGGTGCTCAAGCTTTTGCACGATGATGATCCTTTCTTTTCTTTTCTTTTTCTTTTTTCCCTCTCTCCTCATCATTCGCTTTGGTGGTGGTACTCGGTGAATTTGAAACAGAATGTGTTTTTCACGGGTCCTGGAGGCACCGGGAAATCGTTTTTGCTGCAATACATTGTGCACATACTGACACGAAGATATCCCAGTGAGTGCATTCCTCCAAGTGTTAGCAATCAGAAGGACCGATGTGAGTGCTATGTGTGCAATGTAGCAATCACAGCATCCACTGGAATAGCAGGTTTGTTTCTTGCTCCTGGAGCTACTTATAGCTGGGGTTGCTGAACTTTCTTTCCATCTTGCTGAACTCCATCTCCATCACTGCCTGCAAAATCTTCCTGACCCTTCACTCTTCTCTTACAAAATCATAGATTTAAGTTTTTAAGGTGCCCTCCAACTAGCCTACAACCTGAAATCTTTGCCAGTTATTTACAAGAGAATTTGAGTCGCAAACCTTGTGCCTCAATTCCAACAAACAATTCACAAGTTCAAGTTCAATCGATTTGTCTACTGAAGAAACGGTGCTGGAATAGATTTTTTTTAAAACTCTACAAAAGAAGTGCAATAAAACCCAGAGTTAACAAACCTTCAAAAGACATGGATTTTGAGATATTGAGCTTGATGAGACAAAAGTGACACACTTGATTGCTTGACAAATTGCAGCATTGGAGATTGGAGGAACCACATTGCACTCAGCAGCTGGCATAGGAATTCCTCATGAAGTCAAGGACTTTAACAAAATGTGGAATTTGAAGAATAAATGGCGCAACCTGAGTGTGCTTGTCATTGATGAGATTTCAATGATCAGTGGTGAATTGTTTGAGTATTTGGAGCAAACTATTTGTAAGATTCGTGCAAACAAAAAACCATTTGGAGGTCTTCAGGTGCATTAACCATGAGAGTTTTTTCCCAATTGCTCAATGTCTGCACCTTTACGCTAAAGATATAATTTGTGAGCAGACTTGTGCCTTTTTTTTTTTAGTTTATTGCTTTCCTTTTATTGTTGGGTGTTCTCACCTCTTTTACTGTTTGTGGTCTCTTCTTGATTGGTAACAACAATGGGTTTTCTTGAAATGGTTGGCTTTTCAACAGGTGATAGTAGCTGGTGATTTTTTCCAATTACTGCCAATACAAAACAAGTTGTCAAATGTTATGAATACCACCACAGAGTTCCTGAACAGAGGGTTGGCTTTTGAGTCACCTGCATGGCATAAGGCTAATTTTGAGAGTGTCATCCTGAAAACTGTATTTCGTCAGGTATGCTGACTGAATTTTTGTAGCAGCTATGATTTTTGTTTGTATGTTGAATGTGGACTCAATCTTCTAGAATTCAGGTGAAGGAGGCAATTTTTTCTGTATCTGCTAAATTCACTCAAAGTTTACACTCATACATTCCAAAAGTTTAATTTTGATAGGCATCAACACAAGGCTTAATCTTTTGGATGATGCAGGATGATGCAGAATTTGTTGCTATGCTGAATGATATCAGGACAGGGAAGAATCGAGCAGTATTGCAAGAAATTGTGAAGCGATGCTCCAGACCTTTTGAATCACTCAATGGTGTATTTCCCACAATCCTATATGCAAAGTAAGCTCTTTCTAAACTAAAAAGTGCAAAACATTTCACAAAAACAGTTCTGCATTTGTATTTTGCAACAACAAAACTGTTTTGTTGCAGTATAACTAGGTAAGTAGACCTGCGATCCAAACTTGGCAGTGACCAATACTTTGGGCCTAGTTTCATCTTTGACAAACATTAGATCATGCAACTTTACATGGACAAGAGAATGCATGAGACTTGGATGCATTAGAGGTGCATGAGAAGGATGAATTTTTCAGACCTTCAGATGACAGATTATGGTGCAATTTTAGTTAGTATTGAGTTGTTGATGCTTGGGAGGGGCGCAGGAATCAAGATGTGAATGTCATGAATGAAACGGAGCTTCATAAGTTACCAGACGATGAGGTACTCATACATTCTGTGGATGAAATTGAAACTAGGATGGACAAGCAGCGCCTGGCAGGAAATTATGGTGTGTTTGATGAGCAGTTGCATCAAATACAATATGAAAAACTGGCAAACCATTTGTTCTGGTCAACATCTCTCGCAGCCAAGCTCATTAAGCTTAAGATAGGTGCCCAGGTATAGAGCCTTTCAATGCAGCCTCCTATCTTTGAAGTGCTAAATTAATTACAGCAAACTTTGTTCAAAGAAACATTTGAAATGAAAGTCAGTCTGTACTGAAAACGCTTCATCAGCAGCACAACTTTCACTTTACATTTGTGCAGATATCAAGAGTGGAGATTTGGGTATGAGAGTAAATATGCATTTGCAAATTACATGGGTGTTCTTTCTGCGGTTGTGCACTTTTTAGGTGATGCTATTGAAGAATTTAGATCTTGTTGGAAGCAAGGATTCGATGCTCGTAAATGGCTCACGAGGTGTGGTTATAGGATGGAAGATGCGGGATGAGAAACTTTTGGAGATGAATTCAGAAACTGAAAGATGTGCTTACAATATACTTCAGCGGAGCAACATCAACCAGATCCCCATTGTCAAATTTAAGAATGGGAGAGAATTTGACTGCGTGCCATGCGAGTTCAGTTGTCTTGTGTTGAAGTTTGGAGAGTGCAAAAGGTTTCAGGTACCCTGAGTTGGCAGATGGTTTGATTCTCTCCTCTCACACAGAAATTGTGGGGAATTGAGGTGAGAGAAATACTGAAACTTGAGCTGATTGTTGTTGTTGTTGTTGGTAGGTGCCATTGAAGCTGGCATGGGCACTCACAATCCATAAATGCCAAGGTCTGATATTTTCTATTCTTTTGAAAATGTCCTTCTGTCTTTGAGAGTTAAAAGGGTTTAGGGTTTAGGGTTGTAGAATTGGTTCTAACTTGATCTGCTCAATTTTCTGCAGGCTGTGAGTTGGACTATTTTAATGTTTGAGGAGGTAGCCCTTTTACTTTTGCTCGTGACTGCAGGAATGACACTTGAATATGCACGAGTATCACTTAAAGATATTTTCACTGAAGCGCAAGCTTATGTAGCACTCAGTCGTGTGCGCTCTCTGGATGGTTTACAGATTATCAGCAGTGGCTCAAGTAGTAACATTGTCAGGTGCTACTAGCTAGCTCTTGTCTCTCACATTGATGAAAATTGCATGGAGCAGTTGTGGAGAGGTGTTATTTTTTCCTCCCATTTCATTGCATGGGTGGTGGATTGTATCTCACAACTGGCAACTGATGAATACCAATGAATACTGATTTGTCTGATATTATTATTATGTCGCTCATTTGGAAAAGCTGAGGGAAAATGGGGTTGTTGTTCAACAGGGTAAATGAGAAGGTGAAAAGGTTCTATGAAGCCATGGACAAGAAACTCACTATCACAGGGTACCAGATGAGGTTCCAAACTCTGGAATTCAACAAGGACGAAATGCCAGAGAGAACACAACACAGACTTATTAAGACAGAGTTTCAGAGACATCCTGGAAGAGTATTTAACAAACTCCCTCGTTTGTGTTACCATTGTCACACAAGTGGCCACTTTGCGAATTCGTGTCCTCAAAGACATTGGTATGATTCTAGTAACTAAGTCCGTTGTGCCAGAGAGAGGAAGAACGAAAAAGCTCCTTAAAATCAAGTCTGGTTCCGCAGTATTCTTTCTCCAACATTTGCACTTCTCTCTAAGGAAAGTGGTTTGGAATATTGTACAAGGCTGAGATCTCTTCTCGTTATCACAGCTCACTTAGAGCAGGTCCACCAGAAGCAGTATAACAGGACTGTAAATATGGGCAATGTTACAAACTCTTATAAAGGCATCCATCAGTTCACAATGACACAGGTTTTGGGACTCCAGGTTGTTATATATAACATGACTTTGGCATTCCAGTATGAAGAGTTCAATAATTGTTTGTTTGCTCACCATGTCTACAAGCAACTATCTGTGTCCCTTTCCCATTTTTCAGAGCTTGAAGGATAGAATGGACAGGGTGGGGAACAAACTTCTACCTACAGCTTACATGTTGTAATGTAATATTATGAAAACATGTTGATTGTTAAAACAATCTCTGATGTGTTGGAATCATCTAATCATGTAGCAGACCTGTGAACAAGACTTGCTCTTAAGTGTCAGGAAGATCAATTAAGCTTTGCTTGTACCTTGTTGATTGCACTGCTTCTTTTTACTGACCTGGAGCAAATGCTTCAACTGAGAAAGAGTCCCCCAGACCAGCATAGCTCTTGAAGTGAATCTTGCCTGTGGGAGGTTCATCCACTGAGATATCGCCGATAGGAACCCAGAAGAAAAACTCCTTTGCATGCACACCAGACAGATTTTTTATCCGATTTGGTTGTAAGTAGCCCTTGACTTCATCAGCATAACTTACCAGCTTGTCTGCAAGAGCAAACTTGTGGCTGCTTTTGGATCTCTGTTTCACCCGGAAGTAGCCAGTCTCCTCATCATAAGTCACTTCCTCAATGTACTCCAGTGGCAACAAGCCACCTGCATTTCACAACCACACTGCCTAGTCACCTTCAAAACACAAAACGTGCATTGTAAAAACAAATATCTGTACACGGAATGCTGTCAACAACATATTTTAGTTTCTACATTCAAGCTGGGGAAATGGTGGATCATTCTCTGGTAAATAGATTTAGCAAAGCATTATTCTGAAGGTCTGAAATCCCTCGCAAAATCGTCCGTAATCTGAAGTGCTCCTTGGTACTTTTGTTTATTGAACAATGTTGCTTTCGGTTCCCCTACATTATATGTCGGTATGCTGAGATCCTCAAAGGCATTCAAGAAGATCGGTGGAAGTGGAGTTGAATCTTCCTGGAACAACAAAATCCGCTAATGATTTGGACCGATATTCGGAGAAGTACTGTAATGGAATCGAGAGAGCAAGAAACAGGTATGAGGAATTGAGACGCACCAGGCAAGTTGAATTTCTCGATCAGTTCCTTGGCTCTTATGAAGCACTCGTCATGGCCCTTGACTACCACAGCTTTCTCCGACAATTGGACCGCCATGCTTGCAAACTCCAATTTAACAAGAAACAGGAGAGAAAATGAGCAAATCCGTTCAAGTAATTCACAGCACTTCCCCAGGCTCGGTATCTCCCAACGAATCGTCCAACAGATCACGATTCAACAGGAAATTGAAACAGAATTCTGCAACCACAATACACCGCAAAAGGAACTCAGAATTGTGTCTGGATCCCCGAGTACGAGCCATTGGATGAAAATGAGAGAAAACAAATCCTGTAAGACATCGACGCAAGGAGCAGAAACCTGATCGTGATCAATCATCAAAATGTGAATGCCCTCTCTCTCTCTCTCTTCTCTATATATATATATATATCTTCATCTTCACGTCCCCCATTCATAAACAAAAAACATTCATATCAGGGAAATCATCAAAAGAGATGAGAGCAAAACGCACCTGCTGCGACGAAGCTCACTCCTGTACCTCAGATTCGTACCTCTGAATTTCTTCACCGCCTGTGAAAGTTCGCACACACAACAAACAAACATTTCAAAGGGGAGCGAGAGAGAGGCTTTCTTGAGCACTTCAGGAAGAGCAAAACTCGGTAGCAAAGTGGGGGCGAGAGTACTGGAACCAGAGCTGCCTTGGTAGATCTCCACCGTTGAGCCCAATCGATTGTGAGATCTAGCTGTCAGCTGTTCCCTCTTCAAATAGTGTGGTAGAAAAGTGGGGGCCAAGCACAGGAGAGAAAAACTCGGTAGCAAATTATGGGCGGGAGTACCGGCGAGAGGGCTATCTTGGTAGATCTCAACCGTCGAGCTCAATCGGTTGTGAGATCTAAGCCGTATATGCTGCTCCATTTTCATAATAGTCTAGTAGCAAAGTGGGCGGGGGCCAATACAGGAGCGAGGGATATCTTGTCAGATCTAAGCCGTTGAGTGTAATCGATTGTGAGATCTAAGCCGTCAACTGTTCCCTAGTCAAATAGTGTGGTAGCAAAAGGTTGGGGGCCGAGAATAGGAGGCGAGGGATGTCTTGGTCAGATCTAAACCGTTGAGTCCAATCGATTGTGAGATCTAAGCCGTCAGTTGTTCCCTATTCAAACAGTATGTTACTGAGGTTTTCCTCACCTGTCAGGAGTCTGATGAGCTGGAGGTTCGCTTTCTCCACGTGGTGAATTCCTATTTGGTCAAATCCCCCAAAAAATTCCTTTCTGATCACCCGTGTGAAAAGGCACATGATACGATTTTTATTTTATTTTAATTTATAAATTTCCCCTGATACTGAGTGGATACGGATGAGGTTCATTAGGGCTTGAGTGACCCAGCACCCACCGGTGCACCATCCAAAATATCCCGTTCTGGGATTTCATGGATGGGATGAAACTGTCCCCCAGGGGTCAGTTTACTTGGTCAGTATTTTTTTTTTTTCTTCTGCTCCTTTTATTCCCAGCTAGAATTTTTTCCCTAGCGCAGTTTTTTTTCTTTTCTGAGAACAGTTTTTTTAACCCACACCTGACCCCAAGTTTCTTTTTTGGGGCAGCTCCTACTTCCTGGCCTCTTTTTACTACCCTTAAAAGACAAAATGAAGGAGTCCAGAACTAACCTGGGCAGTCATGAAGATCAACTAACATATTGAATTCACAAGAAGTCATATGGATATTATTTAATAATCCCAAATGTGATCAACTCACAAGAATAAAAAATGCACATTTGTATGAACATGAAATACATCTTGCATGAACACCAATAAAACCCATATCCAAATATATTCAAATTGGTTCAAAAACAATTCACATTATAATAAGAACATAATTTTCCATTCAATTGGCTACAACACGTACTATACATTCAACACAAAGATTAACACTTGATTATTTAATATTTGATTATATTAATGTGTATAAACATGGTTTGACATATATAACATTTTCTCATGTTAACAAAAAGGAGATTTATTACCCTTGACTTCAACCTTTGTAAATGATTTTTTTTCAAATTGATCCAAGTGTTGCCATGGATTTGTCGTGATTACAAAGTACTCCATGATAGGATATACTTGCCCCAAACCACATACATTTCATAATTCACATGTATTAATTTATTCTTTCAATACTAGATCATTGCTTTTGCGTAAAAATGATGTATTTTTGAATTACAATCTCAAAACAACTCACATATTGTGTTTGGATGAAACACACTTCAACACATTAATGTCTAATAATACACCTTTGAACGTTGATACAAGAACACATTCAACAATTAATGTAAATGGTCGAAATGGTGAAATGATTACATATGACAATATCACAATCTTATCATCACACGAAACTTTTACATCTTTAGGAATTTAATATATTGCAACAACATTCAATGCAAATACAAGAAAGGCTATTCATATAATAACAATATACAAATCTTCAATATTATCCTTATTAATGTTCATAACTCACCTTCCTAAGTTTTTGGATGTAATGTCAATTTCTTATCCCATTATAATAATTGGCAATTTCAATATTGACATGCTTGATCAAAACTTAACACAACCAAATGATCTTCAAAACTCTATAGACTAATATTCAATGAAATTTCAGTTTTTAAAAATTACAACAATTTATGAATCCCATATTGATCACTTATGGACAAATGCATCCACTCCAAAATGCATGTTATGAATTGTTGAAACTTATTGGATAGACCATAAATCAATATATTTTGCATTCAAATTCCCAAATCACATCTCACAATACCATCACATAGGGAAAAAAAAATTTATATATATATACATATATATTCTAAAAGGTATTGAAAATAATAGGAAGGCAAAAATAATGATGAGAGGACAATGGTCTACATATATCATTTAACATATCAATTGCAACAAGTAGTACATTCAAATTAAAAAATAATGGCCCATTTACACTAGGGACCATGGCCCAAGGCCCATTGCAATCTCTAATCCTTAATTGGCCCAAAGTGGCTTGGGGTGGTCGCTTTGGGTTTACATGGGGGTGATTTCAGGCCCAAACCCAACCAAATGGTTTTGGATGAAAAATCATGTTGGAATCCCACATGGCATGCTTTGGATGATGTTACTTGGGACTTTGTTCTGTTTTTTTAGGCCCACCTCCAAGAGGTGGGCTAAGTGAAAATAGCGATGCCCCAATGATATCAACCATTCATCTACATTTTTTCATCTCAAAAAAGATTTTGTGTGCCCACCCCCCCTTCCCATTTCCTAACCACATCAAGGACATTGCAACCCCTATTTTCCTATGAAATTGGATCTTTCATAGGTGTATATTGTTTTCTCAAAGGTGAACCCAATGTTTCACAAAGGTACTGAAATTTATAATGAAAAACCTTAGTCCTTTGCTTAATTATGTTTTCTATATAAAAACCAAGCAAAAATCGATATGTGAATCCATGTCGCCTTTCAAATGCCCAAACAATATGTTTTTTTTTTCTATTGAAATCACTTATGATTACAAGCAATGTAGACCTCTCCATTTCAAACCGTAAAACCAAAGCTTGAATGTTCAGCACTTGTTAAATAAGCATATAAAAAACCCAATACATAGCCATTACAATCAATATTCATCATTCTCTCATTCATTCATGATGTGTGAATGTTTTTTCAAGATACAAAAAAAGGGGGATAAAAAAAACAAAGGAAAACAATTGAATGAAAGAGAATAAAACCAAAGAGGAAACCCATAATGAAAAGAGATAAAATTTCACTACAAAGTTAGGGAACCCACATTTGGAGTAGGGTTAGGTTTAGAGTCCCATCCTCATACACTCGGGTAGAGATGGAGACTAGAGAGAGAGAGAGAGAGAGAAAAAGTGTGTGTGTGTGTGTGATTGTGGTGTAATGATGATTTGATTGTTCACGAGCATGGAGGAGTAGCGAGTGGTAGGACAAATTGGTGAGCAATGGGTTGCTTTACCAGCTTTGCGCGTACAAGCGTCGCACTTGTAGCCCTTTCGCTCTTGGTTTTGCAAGCATCGGGTGAAGAAGGTATGTACCTAATGTTTGTGTGTATTTATGTATTGGACGGGTACTTGCCTTTTTTTTTTTTTTTGCAGAGTCCTTTTTTAATTCATTTTTATGGCTTTCTTCAGGATTTGGATCGCTCTGCTCGGAGTGTGATGTCACTGATTTGTTGTCTCAAAGATGGATGGAGGAAGAGATAGGAAGTTTTAGGAAGTTCGTTTCTCTTTTCCCCCGTTTTTTCTTTGATTAGGGTTTGGAGAAGCATTTTGGTTTGAGCGTAGAGAGAGGGTTTGCACTTGGCACCGAGATGACGAGGAATGTCTTTGCTCTGAAGTTTTGGTTAGGCCCAGAGGATGCCCTCTCTCTTGGAAACTTCAAGCTGGATTGGACGATTTAGGGTTCAGAGTTGGTATTTGTGCACACACAGAGAGACAAAGTTCCAAGAAAAACCTGGATGTCATGTGTGGCAGGAGGACTGTGTGGATTTAGTCAACGTCTTGAGAAGTGAAGGGAAGAGCTGTCTAGTACTTTTTGCAATTGAGTAATTTTCAGAATGCTTAGTCTCACCATGCCGCAGAGATGAAATGGCTACTTAGGACACATTTCAGAGATGGAATTGAAGGTATAGAGACAGTTTGGTCATTGTGGTTGCGAGGATCATGGAACTGATTTGCCAGATTGTTTGTCACTCACTCACATTCCCTTTTTAACTTCTTACATTTGGCAGAACTAAGTGATAGTCTGCTTGGAACAGTTAAGGCAAGGGAAGGTGCAGACTGTGCTCAGTGTAGCAACAAGGTGGATGTTGGGGATGAGTGGCTTTGTTGTAGCGATTGTTCTGAGCCTCAAATTACAGATGCAGATGCCCAGGTTGGCTACTGTCAGATGGATGCCTCTTTGGGCTCTCAATTGAAACCACGAGGTGAGCTCTTCTCTTCATTTTGAAGGGGATTTTGTAACCTCATTTTGCAACTGCTAATGTGGCTGTTTTGAGTTGAAGCCAAGATGGTGCACTCAACAAAGTCACCTGCCTGGCAACAGTGTCCTGTAATTTTATAGCCTTCCCTGGAAAATGCCATGTTAAACCAAGTTTTGTGTGGAGGAGTTTGTTCACCTGAACTAGCACCTGTGTTTCATTCTCATTTTTTCACTGTTGATTGGCCTAGGCTTCCTTACGTTTTCTATGTTGTGTGAAGTTCCTGTGGCTCATAGTCGGGCTCCCTAAAAGAAATGATGGAATCAGTTCACAGAGTGCTCATTCACTTGGATGGCATTGGTGTTTGAGAGCCTCATTCTGATATATGAGGCTCTTGAGCTCAGCAATTACTCTTACAAATTAACTGCTCCCTCTTATAGATTTATGACAGACCCATCAAAGCAAATGAAATTGAGATGCACACTCCCTTCTATTGCATTCATACTAAGGGATTGTGCACATTTTTGGGTCAATGGGTCGTCCCTTCTTATTTACCAAAACAAGGATGCATTGTGGCAGACTTTTGAATCTGATACATGAATTTCTTGCAACAGAAGTCTTCAGGTGGAACACAGGTGAGTGGACTCCTTGCTCACGTCACTGTGGTGAAGGTGTGAGGAAGCGGCGTATCAAGTGCCTCCGGTATGTTGAACATGTGCTTAACCTGCCAGCTGTTGTGGATGGCAGTGAATGCCTGGCTGCCACAATGGTACTCCTATTTTTTCTATCCTCCACATTCTTCCACCAATTCAACTACCTCTCTATGACCTAGAAGGTATCAATTGGGGTCTAAAGTGAAGAAAGACACATACATTTACCAAGACTTCATCTGATGGGCTCATTTCTATGGCAGCCTGCGAGGGAAGAAGGCTGTAATTTGACAGCATGTCAGGGTATCAAGCCCTATCACAAGAAGAGACATCTGCCAATCTGGGCAATTGTGTTGATCAGTTTATCAACCGTGGCTGCAGCAGGTGGACTGGCATTTGCCAGTTATCTGGTGTACAAACGGTGTGCTTCCTTAGCATTCACCTCCATTCAGGACTTTGTCTATTGATAGGAAAATTGGTGTCTCCCAAAGCATCTGCCAGGGCTGCATGCTATGTTTCTCATTAAGTGGTTTGTGGCAAATTCACTCTGTGCAGGCGGACTGAAAATTCAAACCATGGCTTTGTGTATGTAATGCTGGAGGGATACTAGTTCTGGTTTGCCATTGGCTCTCGGATTACGTCATGTGCACGGTACTGCAGTTTGTATCAATACTTGGAGTCATTTTCCTGCAGGACTGGATTACATGGTACAAAACAATAACAGTTGGGTGTCACCAGATTAAATTGTTTCACACATTTTTTGCAGCCTGTCAAAACCAAGCAGTAAATAACACTGCCCCCCCCATGTGGACCTTTTCCTCATATTCTCAAAGACATGGAGACAAGAAGACATGGAGGTGAAGACGTTTATATACCATTTGGGTCAGTCATTGAGGTGAAACTTGCAGTTGGGGAGTGAGTACATGTTTTTCCACTCCTTTAAAAGCATCTTTTTGGTAGCATTTGGATGCATGTTGCCCTGTGTACGTGACACTTCGGAACAATGAATTGGGAATAAAATGTAATCAATACCCAACAGTGCTCCCATGGATTTCGATTTTTGCTGTGCATTCCATCTGGTTATTTTCTACTGCTTGTAGACATCAAAACATTGAATGGTTTGATGGATTTGAAATCAAAAGTAGCGAACCTGATGATACTGAGGCAGAGTAACTAAGTACATTTGTATGATGATGATGAAGGTACACATGTGCAACAAAAATGGTTTCAGCCAGAGTGAACTAACAACTGCCCACCAGTGCACCATAGAATGGAAGTAAGTCTGTTGGGACTCAGTTGTGGATGAAAACTGACTGAGTTGACATCGGGTTTTTTCGCGGTAACCTCTCCTGTAAAGGATACATGCAGTAGGTAGGTAGGTAGGTAGGTAGGAGAGTAGGTGGATTATTGTTGGGTTTTGTCTTGCTATCAGGGTAGGTAGGATACTAAATGGATGAATTCTGACTGATTCATCCACCCACCTACTAGCAAGAGGAAACCTGACAACAACTCAGTCCTGTAGGTTGGAAGGTAGGATGGATGGATGCATGGTTGGATGGATGCATGGTTGGATGGATGAAAGAATGCAGTTGGCCACTTTTTTTTTGCATGTCAACCAAAGGATAAGAAATGAATCACAATTTCATTTTTTTATTTTTTTATTTTAAAATATTTTTTCAGTCTCGTGTACATTTTAAGGAAAAAAAAAAAGAATTTGCAAAAAAAGGGTTTTGCTGTTCAACTGAAATCAGATCCCCAAGGAATAATATCAACAATGCTGTCAGAAGGGGCTTTTATTGCTTCTTGGGAGGGGTGGTGTATTTCCAGACTCTACAATTAAAAAATGGAAACTTAATAAGTAATTTTTTATTTTTTTAATGCATAACAAAACAGGGATGATTATATTAATAGCATTTTAATTTTTTTGGGGGCAAATATTTGCCACTTGGCGAAAAATAATTGAAAAATAATTAATTAATTAAAACTTTAGTGCAACTCATGCAAAGGATCTTTTGTGAAAAAATAATTGTGTCAAAAGTGCCAGATTTCTAAGGTAAAACTTTCTGAAATCGCCATGTTTAGACAAATAGGTTCCAGCAGGTAGCCAAAATATAGCCAAGGAATTCCTACTTTCCTCTCTGACCTGTAGCCAAATTTGGCTATAGTTCCTATTGTGCATGAACCCCAGTGTGACCATAAAATAAAATTGAAAAACAAAATAAAATAAAATAAAACCAATTCTTGATAAATTTTCAACTATCAATTTATTAATTATATTATTATTATAACCCAAAAAAAATTGTATTTTTTTTCTACATACCTTCATCCTCAGACCAAAGGTAGGCAGAAAATATTAATTAGCTGACTTAAGTTAGACATGTAGCTTCTGAAATTTGCTACTCAGAAAAAATTAAAAAATCAATTAATTATTATTAAGTTGTCATATGTCAGGGACTCCCAAGACAAATGCAGGAATTAATAGTAACAATTTATTGGCTTTACCTACCAAGGCAAGGATATTAATTATGTTTGGATTCATTCTAGAGTATAGAATATATAGCTTTCAGGTAAATTTGGCCCCCTAAATAATAGGTCTATTTTTATTTTTGAAAGATGATATTTTGGCTAAACCCTAAACCCTAAACCCTAAACTTGAGAGATTAGTTACAAGAGTTATATAAATAATATCTGGAAAGGATTTTTGGTTTCCTTCTTTTAAAGGATGTTTTTTTTTTTTTTTTTTTTTTTTGGGTTGGGGAAGATTAATATATTTTTGCATGGTGAAATATATTCGAGTTTTTATAATTCTTCTTTTTGCTTTCTTAAGATACATACCCTTTTTTCTTTTTTTAAATGTAAAATGGCAAGGCATTTAAAACACCCCCCTTGTTATTATTTTAGTAACCAAACTAACTTTGGGTTTAGGGTTTAGGGTTTAGGATTTTTATTTACTTGGATTCTCTTCATTGTTTGACAGTGTTTTGAATGTGCGAACCGAACTGAACTCACATGAACTCAACTGCAACTGCACTCAACTGCACACTTAGTGTAAGAAACACGACTGCAACTGCCCCCTCCCAGTGTGGACTGATAGACACTCTGACAATCCTAAAACCCTAAACCCTAAACCCTAAAAACAAATTCCTTACAAAGGAATTTTGAACATGGCAGGGCAAATTTTTTGGGCAAATTAAAGTGTTTTGGGCAATAATTTGGATTTATCGGATCACCAATTCCAGTTTTTTTCTAATTATTTCCGAATCATCAAAGAACTCCCAGTGTTGGTTTGTTGATTTTTCTTTTTTTTAATTTAACATTTTTATTTTATTTTATTTTTTAAAAAAGAAATTAATCGTCAAAAGGACAAAGGTGTTTTGTTAGAGAAATTGTAAAGAACCGACAGTTCTGAAGGTGGTTAAATTGAATTTTTTTTAATTTTGTTTTGTAGTGAATCGTCAACAACAATGGATTATATATGAAGAATGGTTCTTTGTTTTTTTAATTTTTTAATTTATAGAACCGTGGATTTCTCTCTCTCTCTCTCTCTCCAAGCCTGGTTTGTTTTGAAAAAAATTAAGAACTAAAATAACCTCCGGTTATTATGGGTTCTTTAAATTTTCAAAGAACCAGCAGCAGGTAGGTTTTATCAAAGAACCGGTAAAGAACCTGTGATTCAGGGTAGGTTCTTTGACCGGTTCTTTGGTTTTTATTTAATAAAGAACCGTGGTTAGGGGTCAAACCCGGTTCTTTGATTTCTTCAGAAACTGGGTGGCGTCCAGATACCTGACCGTACCCGCCAGTTCTTTCTTTGAAAAAGAGAGAACCGCCCAACACTAGTTACGCATAATGGCAAATATATGAAAAATTCCAAAAATTAAAAATTAAATTAAATGGTTTATGGAAATTACGATTTTTTTAATATAGGTGATTTTATTTTATTCTTAATCTCCGCCCATAAAGATGGAAAAATGGGTTAATAATAAAATGAGGGAGTATTTAAATTCAACCACCTAGGCCCATAAATAAACATGAAAAAAGGGACAATATAAAATGAGATAATATTTAAATGCAACCACCTAGGCCCATAAATAAACATGAAAAATAAGACAATATAAAAATGAGAATATATTTAAATTCAACCAACAAGGCCAATCAAGCCCAAATCAATTTAATGTGCAGGGCCTTTAACCATCATTGGATCTCATGTGCCAATTTATTGGTCCAAAAGGCCATAATATATTGACCCAAACTGGCATGTAAATGTTGTACTTTCATCCAATATTATATATATATATATATATATATATATTTGTGCTACACCACCAATTGAATTGTATTTATAATAGCTTCTCCAACTAATAGCATATATGAAGAAGGTTTACAAATTTGTATTAAAATGGGTACTTTAGGTGCATTGAAAGCTTATAGGAAAATAATTGGATGATAGAGTTTTTAATTCCTTTTTTTTTAGTGGCAAAGTTTGATTATGATGATGCACTATTATTGATGCACAATTTGCAAATTGTTAACAAGTGATTCTTCAAATGAAAGGAAGTATTTTTGTATTTCCAATTCTTCTAGAGACTGAGTTTGCTCTACAAGGGAAGTTTAGATCAATAACAAGGCGTCCGAGCTTCCTCACAACCTACTAGCCTTGTCCCATCAATCTAAGGCCATGTACATGCATCCCAACCATGTCATTGAATTCCATATCATACCATACAACACTCGTAGAATTTCCTTGTGTATATGGAGGGCACCTTATAGCCACGAATATCCCCCCTAGAAAAGCGGAGAGGGTTCTTATGCATGTAAGTAGGCATAAGATCCCTCCCATCCTATACGTCTCATGATCTTCATATGTTTAGTTTCATGATAATGTTCATCTCGTGCTTTATGATGGGTAAAACGCATGGGTGGGGGACTACCCTTCATCCTAGGCCCCAAAATCCCACTATTTTGGGAATGCTCTCACCTTAGGGGTTTGCCCTAAAAATAAATTGAACATGATTAGTACTTGGGTAGCAAGTTTAAAATTTGTTTTGTAAAGGTGACATGACTATCTAGATCCTATCCTACAATATATCAAATATTGGATTTATTCATTGTTGTTAACACCTTAATCCGATGAAACTATGATTAATATAACCAATTGACCATTAGAATAACTTATGTGTTTCCTTAGTATAACATGGTCTTCATTTTTGCATTGGACTTGATTTCAAGTTGTTCAAGTTTATGGCTATAAGTCAAATATGTGGGGGACTTTCACCGATTGAGTTGAACCTTCAGTTGTCTCATATTCTTGCTTTCATTGGTCAAGGATTTGGGAAAAGACATGGTTTTTCATTGTAATTAGTGGGCATGTTTAAGGTTTTTGAATGAATTTCTAGACTTTTTCATGGATCAATTTTTGTCTCATTTATATCCCTTTCCACAATGGGAACCAACATGACTACATGAGGCCTTCCTTAATTGATACTAGCTAGAAGAATCAAAAATCCACCCCCAAAACCTAATACCCAGAATTTTTTTAACATTTGAAACTAGATTTGCAATATCTATGAGTTTAATTGATTCTATAGCACTTGGGCTGGTTTGGTAGCAAGGTGCTTAATAATTATTATTATTTTCAGTTATTTTCAGCCGTAAAATACTCATCTTTTACAATTAAACATTATACTAAATCATGAAGCTAGTGTGCTTAGAGTTTCTTCCAAATTTGTGGCATGAAATATTTATTTATTTATTTATTTATCTAATTTTAAATCAACAATTTCAAAAATAATAATTAGTGCATAACCAACCTAAGTACTATGATAGTTACAACCTAAAAGGTGGATAGATGTGAATTCATGCAAGGTTATCATACACAAGCATACTCTTGTTAAGTGTCATGTGCTACCATATCTAGACGCCTAGTTGTCCACCGCAACACATCAACATAAACTCCTACTAAACAATCACACTCACACATAATTCAAATCCTACTCATCTTCATGTTGAAGGAATCCAAGCCCAAAACAAAACAAAACACAATAATTTTCATGAGATCAACAAATGTTCTATGGATGAAATAGACATTCAAATGTATAGTCCATCCTTAGATCGTATAATTATTTGTAACTACTTACCACATTTGCAACTACAATATCACCAATTACACATTGCCATGTGTGGAGGCATATACAAATTTAAACTATGAAAATTAAATATCTTTTTTATCTCATTTCCTCAAATTGAACAATCTAAGATTTTTCCATGTGGACCAATTGCATTTTGTCACAAGGCCAAAAGTGAAAATTTCAAAATAAATGAATTTTTTTTTATTTAAGTAAGTAGATAGGTAGGTAGGTCATAGGTAGGTAGGTATGTTGATTTTCTTAAAACAAAGGTTTAGTTATTAGGGTTTAACCTTTTTATTGCCTCATCCCAAATAACATTTTTAAAATGTTTTTTGTGTGTTTTTAAGGTTTTAAATGCACTTCCTTATTTAATTTACAAGGTTGAAATTGAGGGCAAAAAATATGTGACAAATTTTATAACTATCACAATTTAACCAAAAATTAATCTACAACTAGCTTACAATCAAAAAACATTATACCATATCTTTTGTCCTTTTTTTCAATGCTTAAAACTATATAAGTAAATGTGAAAAATATTTATTCTAATTCCCAATTTAAATAAGATCCTCCTAAAATGATTGCTACATACCTAAACTTTTTCCTATGTACCTAATTATAAATACCTACCTACCTACCTACCTACTTAGTTAACATACCCACCAAACCTAACCTAACCTATTTATTCAATCAAGCTACCCACCTATCATATTGACCTACCTTCCTAACATACAAACCAAAATAAAGTATACCTATATATAATTAACCTAATTAACTTAAGGTACTACCTACCAACTATGACCTAACCTACTACTTATTACCTATTAATTAACCTAGCTTAGTAACTAAAATAGTTTATATCACATTTAAGTTAAGTTCACATGACATTTATGTGTAGACCAAATGTGTCATATGGGACCTTGAGTGAACATTAATTGAACTACAACTTGGCTAAACCTTTCTTAAACTACAACTTAATTAAACTAACCAAACATTGGTTTTATTTTTTATTAAACCTTGGTTAAATTAATTTTTGAATTTTTTTTTAATGAAACTAAAACTTGGCTAAACCTTGAGGAAATTAAAACTTGGTTAAACTTTGGTGAAATTAAAACTTAATTATATTTTGGCAAAACTAAAATTTGGGTAAACTTTGATGAAACTAAAATTGGCTAAATTTTTATTAAATTAAACCTTGATGAAACAAAAAAAATTGATTAAACCTTGGTGAAATAAAAACTTAGTGAAACCTTAGTTAAACAAAAATTCAAGTAAATTAGAACTTGGTTAAACCTTGGCTAAACTAAATCTTGGTAAAATATTTGTTAAAACTTGTTAAAACTTTGGTTGATCTAAAATTAAATAGTTAGACATTGGTTAAATTAAACTAAAATTTTACTAAACCTTGGTTAAAATTTGGCTAATAGTTTACCCCTTTAGTTGAGCCATGACTATACCTATAATACAAGTTTAAGATACATGGAACACCTTTAATATTTAATAGTAATAACCTTAATACAACTTTAATATTAAAACTTATAAATACCATAAACCTTATATAAGATACCATTGATATATGTGAAAGATAAATTTAATACACCCTTAAAGATGTACCTTTAATAAACTCCTAGTACAATTATGTCATATTACTTAAAACAAAATTTAGTTTGCAATGTGACTATTGAGATTTTCTACCATATTGTTGGATGAAAGTACACATAAAACTCATACATATAAAAGGATGGAACTTCAAATAGGTTCAAAAACACATTCAAAGGAACCAAAGAGGGCATTGAATTCATAAATTATAACAAAAAATAAATATTTATTTATTTATTATCATTTGAACCATGGTAATCATGTCACATTATTCATGTTTAACACATATGAATGTTAAGAAACTCAAATTAAAAATCCATTTGATCCAATTTTAGGTTTTGGTTTAGTTAAGGACTTTTGATAATGATATTTTTTTGTCATTAAAAGTGGACATTATTATAAAGGACCTTCAAAGGACTAATATTATAAAAGTAAGTTGTTGGTAAAAAAAAATGAAATGATAATAACCTATTAGACACACTAAAAAAATTCACAATTAAAAAAATGTGAAATTTTAAAACTTTGAAAATTCAAAATATGTACAAAAATTCAAAACTTCAATAATGTTTTACCACATAAAAATGGGATATCATGTACATGATGCATTAAATGAAGTTGCATTTTTATAATACATTAAATTGGACCTTTAAAAATGAACTTTTTTTATATGATTCGAAATTATCATCATTTTTCAAGATGAAACATAGAATTTGCACAAAATGTGCACACTTTTAAAATTTTATATTTATTACAAAATGATTAAGAAAATAATGTGATTTATTGGGAAATTTTTAATCATTTTTCATAACAAGTTGCAAAAAAAAATCATTTTGGGGAGAGGAAAGACATGTAGTCTTAATATAAATTTTTAAGTAATGCTTGTGGTTCTTTTGAACACTTTTTGACTCAATACTTGTAATATAATTGAAATGATTCAAAAGTAGTTAGTAGTTGAAATAATATTCACAAATGACACATAGTTGCATGTAGTCACAAAATTGATGGTTGCAAAATACAAGAATTCTATTAGGTATAAATGAATATGTTAAAAGAGGAAGTGAAATATAATAGTTTTGGAACATCTTCAACATTTTCTTCCTCTAAAGGACATCCTTCTTAAATCTCATTTATGTCAAGCAAGCTCTTGTTAGATTTTGGTATAGCACATGTATATGATGATGTTGTATATTTGAAACCACGTTTTAATATATGGTTAGATCCAAAATTGTTGTCTTTGATTTTCTAAACCAATAAATTTGATAATTCAAATTGACAAATATTGAGGCCCAACAATTAAAATCATTTTGAATTTCATTATATAGTTTTGACTAATTAATGCTTCTTTGAACCACATTTGCTTGTCATATCTATTAGAATCTATAAATGAATTCATTTTTTACCATTGATGATCCATGCTTAGAGTTAAAAAATTCTTGCGACCACGTTTTTCAACATCCTTTGCCAATTCAATCCAAAGCTATATAATTCTACATCAATAACAAGTAATCATTTTTGGATTAGTAGATATTTCATTTTGCATTTTATGAATTGTTGATTCCAAGTTTTTTTTTTTCTTGAGCAAATTAAACCCTTGATCATTTCTTGCAAGCAATTGCACTTTTGAATGCTTACCAACATTCTTGGAATCTTGTTAAAATGTTTGTCCTCCATGAATGGTACAAAGGTTTTACATCACATGTAGGAATTTATCATCTTCTAAGTGCTTCTTGTGTGATTGCCACACATGATCACAAACTTGGCCAAGCAACCAACATCAAATTCGATGATGGTGAATACCATACTTGCACACCAACTCAAAATTGGACACCTAGCCCTTTATTAGAAGGAATTTTAAAGCTCCATGGAAATGTTATTGAACATCCCATTGTTGACCAACAAATGTTTGTTTCCAAATTGGACATTCAATAACATTGTTTGTAGAACTTCAAAATTCTTCCTTGAAAAAAGAGACTAGCTATTCAATTCCAAATTGAAGCATTTAAAACTTTTTGCCATCATATTTTGATTTTGTTCCCTTGGTCAAGTGTGTGATTATGTGTGACAATCACATTAGGAGCATCAAAGTTGGCTCCAACAATTATTCAAGTCCAATTTGAGTTAGTAATTTGTAAAAAAGAACTAAATTGACGCCACAAATGTCAAGACTATGCAACAAATTTAGAATCAATAGGCCACCTCGTTCTATTGATTCAGTCAATATCCCAATTTCTCCACATATCATACAATATGTAAAATGCTTATGTGCATATTAAAAACTTAAAGGATTAGATTTGGCAACCAAGACTTTGAGTTCCAATCACTTGAGTTGACTTGTTAAAAAGTTGCATGTTGTTATATTTCATCATTAAAACAATTATTCTTTTCCCTTTCTAGTGGTGAAATAGTTAATACAGGCTTTTGACGTGCCAATTTAGGTGATTAAAGCTCTAACTAAAAGTTGAAAACTTTGATCATTTAATATTTTTATTGGCACCAATCTAGAAATTGAAATTTGAAGTTAAAAATAACATTGCAAGCTCCCAAAAATTCTTGTCAATTCAAATGGAAGCTTCTTTCACCTTCCCTTAGGGTTTTTGCTTAAACCCATGTCATATTTCTACAAATGATTTATGATGACCTAAAACATGCGAGTTGCATCTTAATCTTCATGAAAGGATGGTTCAAACATGTAACATTACCAAATGAAGTTATCAAGTTACCAATTGTGGATGCATCAAAAGTTTGCATCATGGTTGGCTTGTTAACTACACAATGATATTATTAAAAAATTGCACCACCTAAGGAACATTTCAATTTTTTCCTTCATTGTCTTTTACACATTTGAGTGCAATTAACTCTAATTTTCATGCCAATTAAATCTTGGAGCAAATGCATCTAACTAAATGTTTGGTGATGGTCCATGTGATAAACCATTCCCTAATTGGTGATTGTTTGGTGATGCTAAAAAATAGTTATGCCCAATTTAGAAACACATGCAAGAGGATATTGGAAGGGCATTGAATCATAATACTTCATGTGTGACGCATGAATTGCTTGCATTGTTTGAATGAACACCCAAGCCAAAGGTACCCAACATTGTTGATACAACCAAAGGATCTATAGTTCATGAGGAGACCCAACTTGTAGCTTCTATTGGCATTGGATCATTAATTGACCCTTTGGCAATTGTTGGGAAAAATGATTGTCCATTTGCATCATTTTATGCAAAGGGCCCAAGTTCCAAGAGGGCATGAAGGACAATGCCCTTTGATGGTTACCTTCAATGGGAGTTAAAATCTCCAAATCGAGATGATTCAAGGGTGGTCAATGTTTAAAGCCATGTTCTCATTGTTTCATGTTATCATGGTGGCTTCATAATCACCTTTCAATTCCTTGCACACAAATTGTACATTGTATTATATATACCCAAGATACAATGTTAATGGCACTTTCAATCCAACACTTGCATTTAAACATCATGCATGATAAAGTGAGAGCAAAAAGAACCTTTGATAAAGTAGACTTCAAAGACTATGAGAGCATGAATTGATTGAAAAGATCAGCATCACAAACTCCAAATAAGTGAGCAACTAAATCATCTGTACAAAATGATTGATGTAAAATTTACATCATCTTCTTCACCCCACAACAATGTTGGGTGGTTCTTAAAAATATGAAAAAAGTAGTGGAAGGTGTGAAAGTGAGAGAGTGTTTAAATATCACCAAAATGGGTCAATAATTATGGTTGGTAGATTGCTGGCCCCCTTGAAGGCCACTGTATCTTGGGTATGTATATATATATGTACATATACACAAAGCCCAAACAGAATTTGCCACTATTGAACTTTTGTCTTATTATACTTGTTTTACAAGGCAATGTAACTGCAGTGACTCTGCAGATACTCTTAAAAATTAGAGTAACATAGTTGTTGTATAAGAAGAGCTAGTTCCATGTTTGCCACATATGAAGAAAGTCCAAACATGATTCAGCATCCTAGCCAGAGGAGAGGTGCAGGTACTCTTTACTTTATTTCTGATCAAAGTATATATAGATATACATATTACCTGAAAGTAACAGCAGTCTGCGAAGAAGCTCATTAAATCATCATGATGTATGTAAGAAGGGGGGGTTTGTTTCCTCAATTTCATGTCACACTGACACAAAGCCAAAAGCCATATAACATGAACTAAAAGATTTCTCTGCTCATACATTTCACACACTTGATGGATCCACCCTTAATTAATTTGCAGCTCCTCCTCTTTAATCTCATACTGCAGGACCCTTACACACCCAGATACCTAGCTCTCTCTCTCTCTCTCTCTCTCTCTAGCTGGCTGGATAGCTCTGTGGCTAACCACAGTGAAGTAGAAAACCAAAGCTCAAAAAAACCCTCTACTTACTTGCCTGCTAGTAGTAGTTGCTTATTTTCTTACCTACCTACCTACCTACCTACCTACCTATAGGACCTACTTCTTACAGAATAGGGTTACCAGGATGAAACCAAATACTAACTCAGTTGGAATTTATTCATCCATCCATCCATCCATAACCAGTTAAGTTTCCATCCACAAGTGAGCTATTAATGGGTGTCCAGTGGATGGTGGCAATGATGGGTGCTGGTTCACTCTGGCCATATACTCTGCTGCTATCTACTATATATCTAGTATGCACACAGAGACAAAAACCCACTGTTCACAAACTGCAAAAAATCCTTTTCTTTATTATTATTATTATTATTATTATTTTATTTTATTTAAATAGTTTAAATAATTTGTTAAAATTATTTGTTGGGTGTCTTTTGCGAGAAAAGAGCCCTAATTAGGCCCCAAAAAAAAAAGGGAAGACAAGATTTTGGGTACTAAACCCACTTTACTTACTTACTCCAGGAATCCAAAATCTGTGACTAAAGACAACATCATCAAGGTCTCAAAATATTTGGTTCCTGTCTTTCTGTCTTCTGACTTGAAGTTTCAACACCAGGAGGACTTGGAGTTGAACAACAACAACAACAACAACATCAAGGTGAAGAAGACAAGGAGGAGAGTTGGTCTGTGGACTACAGGCATATGGCACCTGGATGGGTATCAAAACACTGGCTATAAGGACACTATCGGGTGATATATGTGTCATTATTATTACCCAATCTCAATTTCACACTAGAGTATTAATATATGTCACAATAAACATCACATATTATTATTATTATTATTGGTACCCAATGTCAATTTCACACTAGAGTATTAATATATGTCACAATAAAACATCACATTTTATTTTTTTATTATTTTTGGTACCCAATGTCAATTTCACACTAGAGTATTAATATATGTCACAATAAACATCACATCATATTAGTATTATTTTATTTTTATTTTTTTGGGTACATTATTGTCATGGATGAAACCACAAAGTTTATACCTTACATGTGTGTGTGTGTGTGTGTGTGTGTGTGTGTGACCTTTTATGTATGACCTGAGGAAATACCAAAACCCCATTCGGGATTTGATGGAAAATGTCAGCCTCGCGTTATAGTAGTTTCAATATCAGATTTGTAGGTAGCTACTTTCATACCAGCCTCAAATCATGGGTTCTCAATGTGTTTGCATCATGTTCCCATGGGGGTTCCCAAGGTGTTCCCCCCAAATTGTTCCCAATAGCACCTCCATTTTATCCCTATATCGTTTGCCCAAAGTTCAACTCTCATGTATATGAACTGAAAAGGTGGGCCAAAGTGTAGTACGTTTGTTGCTAATTTATCACCAAGGGTTCAAAGAGGTGCTTCTATAGGGGAAGTTGCCCAATGTTCCAAAATAATTGATGATGGGCACGATCAATATGGCTCCTTCAAATGACCCAATGTATGAGTGCCATTTGGAGTGTTGTAAGTGCATATGATGGATGGGCATGTTCTATAGAAGTGTATGCATGTAGATGAGTAATTTCTAGATCCAGTGAGGAGGTTCTAAGGTTTTAGTTTGGACTTGCCATAAATGGACTTCATAGTTATGGATGAATCCCACTTGAGCAACATCACAATTTTTTTGGAAAAAAAAACTACTTGGCATAGTCATTAGGTGATGACCTACTTGTTACACCCCATAACATTTGCTTTAATATGATTAAACGATGTGTGATTTACATATGTTACAAGGAAAATCAAGTAGTCAGCTCAATCCCTACTTAAAATTAGGTGTGTATACCTTGATCAACTAAGAATGTGGGAAAAAAAGGTTTTTAGTTTTCTCATTGGGTCCAAATACGTTCAAAGGAGCCAATGAGATTACAAGTTGTAAAAGGAATGCCAACCTTTTTTTAGTTTTTTTCGTTTTTTCATCTGAAATAAATTTTTATGAAATTATTACACATGTATATAGTTGCCCCAATACATCATATGCAATATGTTTTGTATTAGTCATTTTTTTGCTAAAAGAGTCCTTTATCTTAATCCTTTGAAATTTTGATTACTTCTAACAAAACCATTGTTCAAGTTCAAAAGTTTTTTACTAAAACCAAAACCCAATTTTTGTTTAATTAATTATTAATTTGAATGCCTCAACATTCACATTAACCATTAGCACAACTTGGAATGGTTAGCGTATTTTTTAAATGTCAAAACAAAAACACATGTAAATTTTTTAACAGTTTCACCACTATCCAAAATGGTTTTTGACTCATTGGAACATATTTGTATTATTATTCTTACTTTAATCATAAATGATTCTTCAAATGTGTTTCATATTTATATTCCATAATGCAATAAATATTATATTGTAGATTAAATATTCTTCTTCTGGTAACATGGGTTAGATTTAGCACAAACATATCTAAGTTTTGGCAAGTTTTGACAAGTTTTGCCAAATTTATCCTCAATATTCTAGTTTAACCTAATTTATCTATGTTTTGCCAATGTATCCAGGTTTTGCGTAAATGTTTTAATTTTGCCTAATTTTGCCAAGTATAATTAAAATTTCTTAAATTTTTAAATTTAGCTTAATTAATATTAATTTTGCTAGGTTTTTTCAAGTCTAGCCAAGTTTAGCCTAAACAATTGTTTAACCTAATGTATATTAGTTTATTTAAGTTTAGCCTACTTAAACTTAGTTTAAGTCTACATTAGTTTATAATAAGTAAGCCTACATTTAGGTTATGAATGTTTAAGTTAATTTAAGTTAATTTAAGTTAATTTATGTTAGCCAAGGCTAGGCTACTAAATAATTTAAATTAACGTAGGTTAACCTAGGTCAACCTACGGTGGGTTAGGTTAACTTGAGCTAAAAACATCATTGTTTATAAATTAGTGGTAAATATTAGTTATCATAAATAAATAATGTGATGTAATGGTTAAGGACTTATTCCTTGAAGTGGAGGTGGGGAATTCAAATCCATCTCACTTGCAAACCTTAAACACCTAAACACTTAGATGCCTTAGATATTTTGATGGCTTGCTTAACCTATGATTTTTTTTTAAAACACCTAGTAGACTAGGTTGTTTAGGCTAGGTCCCCCAAGTTAAAAGGTTAGCACATGGCAATATTTAATTTGATATATACCAATTTTTTGAAATGATTAAAATTTCATGCCATTATATTTCATTTGGATGTTTACAAATAAAGTGTCATGTTATCTACGAAATTAGAGTTTTACAAAATTGAAACCTTTAGTGTTTAAACACCATAAACAATCATCTATGAAAATATCTAAGTGTGATTGTAATAATTTTATATTGGAATTTTAAGAATTGTTTCTTATAGATTGTGTTTGCAATTTATAAGGAGGGTGCCAATTTTATCTTGTAGTCTAGTATTTTGAAATAGGTCCCAATTGATGTTGGATTCACATGGTATTTGCACATCCCAAATTAATATTAGTAAGCCTTTTAATAAAAAATTAAAACAAAGGAAACATTGGTAGTGCAAAAGTTTTGACATTTGAATACCATGTTGATATCAATAATATTGGTGTGATGTTATATTGGTAGGAATAGTGAGATTTTTTTTGAAAATGATACCAATACATAATCAATTTCAAAGTTCAACATTTAAGAATGCAAAACATACTCTTACCTTATTTTTACAACCCACAAAAAAGCCATGTTACTTGTATTGGTATCAAAAAAACTTGACAACCTACAAGATTGATAAAGTATGATAAAAAATATTTATAGACACAATTCAAAACAACATATGTATATGTTAAGTATTAGCACTAGTTAATATTGGGCAATGACAAAAAAAATTACTTCACAAAAGTAGCAACTTTTGGGCTCAAAAAACACATTTACATCCAAATGCTCACATTTTCCCAAGTTTTTTTCCCTACAAAATCACAAAATAGCAAAAAAAATCATAAAAAATCATTGGTTTGGTCTAATATTCCATACCAACATACATGCCAATTTCTCAACAATATATTAATACAATATTGATCCTAACCCATTAATAGAGATTATCATGTTGAGTTGAATATTCACCACATTACCTTGAAGTATGTATTTATTGGAAGATAACCCATTTCATCTTGAAAATGCAATATGTTTGAACAATTACTAGATTTTGCTTTCATTATCTTAGACCTATAATCAATATGGGACACAATCTCAAATAATCTACAACTATGTATCATTGTGATTGTTGTGTTTTGCATGCATGTTACAATTCGTAACTAGATAAAACAACATGATTGTCATTGAATGGTCCTTGTAATTTTTTTGTCATTGGTGCTTTCATAATATCTAATTGAAGTTTGGCTATGCCCTTGAGGTTCTTTGCAAGAGAGGGTAGATCTATAATGCACTTGATTTTTGAAATATTTTTTCGACTGTGATCAATCCATTTTAGTAGATTGTAAAAACATGTTAAACAAGCCATTACTAGCAATTATATACATAATTCCAAGCAAGATTGTTAACCTCCAATTAACAATGTTATTATTTGTCTCGTCTTTTTTACAAGGTAAACAACACCATGTGTTGAACTTTTGGTTTCACCCTCATCAATACCCTGTTATTTGATCGTTTTTAGCACATTCATGCCTATTTTCACTCCATGTTTAGAGAAAGAATGCAAGGAGGCTCCATTTTGTATTAGGGGTAATGACCTTTTATGCATGTCTTTAAAGGCTCATTTTTTTGGTTTAAGGCCAAAAAATGTATAAGTTAATTATTTAATGTTTTAGAGACACCTTAGTAAGAATTAGTTGTCATTGCTTTTCCTTGACCACAGTACTAGCTTCATTAATTGCTTGCATGAATAATGGTTTATTATGAACCCTTTTTAACTAGTTAAAATACTTTAGCCATTATCACTGTTTAAAGTAGGAAACTTTTAGCAAATTTGCATAAACTTTCAAGTTTCCCATCTTAAAGGTTCCACCAAATTTGATATCACTTGTCCAAGTGGCATCCATGAAAGAGTTTCAAAATCAATATCATTTCATCTTCTATTAGGAGGTCGATAATTTGTAGTACCTTTACAACACCTTATTTTTGCTTCTTACATTAAGATGAAATACTTGACGTTCAATTGAAAATTGATTGACTCTTGAAATGGAAAAGTGTATATTTGGCCTAATATTTACCAAGTATATATTCATTTTCCCACCATTTTCCTATAGGTAGTTGCATCAACCTTTTGATTGCTTGTGTTTAATGTGAGTCTTGTGCCTTCTACCATTGGCACCTTGGTCAAATTGTATTCATTCGTTCTAAAAATTTGAAGCATGTCTTCAATGTATTATCTTCAAAATAAAAATAGTCCATCTTTAGGGAAAAATGAAATTCATCCCCATATAGTGTTCAAATTTCTTATGTCAAAAACTTGTCATTCAAAACTACTCCATTAATTGCACTTTGAGTTTCAGTAATCTTCTTTTCTAAGTTGCCTGTGATGACTAAATCATCCACATAAAACATGACTATTAAACTTTTCTTTTCATGATGCCAATATAAGATATTTGAATCTACTCCACGTTTAAACATATGCAAACTCTTGAAAAGGTTATCAATCTTTTCATTATAGGCTTTGGAGCTTATCAAAGTCCAAACAATGTTTTGTTAAACTTATAGACGAAATGTTCATTTCCAAATATCATGAATCCTTTAGGTTACTTCATGTATAGCTCCTTTTGGAAATCACAAACCAATAATGATGTTTTAACATCCATTTGCTAAATTTTCCAACCACAATGTGTTGCAAGAGCTATCATAGATCTAATCATGCTCCATTTGATCATTGGTGCAAAGGCTCCTTGAAAATATAAACCATCCCTTTACTCAAACCCTCTAGTTCCTAACCTAACCTTGCATTTTAAAGGTTTGTGAGTGGGATTCTTTTCAACTTTATATATCCAATTGGCTATTATTAGTCTTTATCCAAAAGGCAATTTAGTTCATTACCAAACCTAATTGTGTGAATTGGAATCCATTTCTTCAAGCATTGTTGATTTCCATGTCTTGTAAATTACTACCTCTAATAAATGTTTAGTTTTGAAACATGATCAATATTTCCCACAATGAATATGTCCAAATGCTTAAGCATTACATTCACCCTTCTTGGTCATTGTTGTTGCACATTACTTTGAAATTGTTCAATTATAAAATCTTGATAATTTATAGTGTTCACTAATTCATAATTGATTTGAATCCTTCAATGAATTCATAATATTATTTAATGGTGGAAATTCCATATCTATTTATTGATATTCACTTATTGTTGATGAATGTGATACATTTAGAAGCATTCCAATTTCCCATGGCCAAATGAAGTTCATGCTAGAGTTCCTTTCTTATGGTGTTATATTCAAAAGAAGTTCAACACTTGGGTTGATTTTTTGAAAACTTTGACTACTTTTTCCCATCTTTATTTCCACTTCATTCTTGAAGGTTCTGAATGCAAAGGCCTATGGCTGACATTTATATAAAAAACATGCACTAAGTCTTCCTACTAAAGGTAAAGGTTACAAAGTACATAAATCCAAAAAATGATGGTATGGAGAAGAGAATGTGCAAAGATTGATGTGTATTGACTCAAACAATTTTGTAGCTTTTGATTAAGACTTTTGAATGATTGACTTTTGAGACTACTTGCCAATCATGCATTCCTTGCAAACTCCAATGGCCTTCATTAATTTAAGTATACCATTGTCAAAAATCTAACACTCGTAATGTAAAAGTTTAATAATGTAGGTGTGCTATACTTTTGTGCCACAACATGGTTTGACATTGATATAAATTGCCATTTTATAAGTACTTTTATTTCACATGCTTCCATCTCTTCAAATGATTTCAAAGAATGAATTTATAGTTTGTAAAGTTCATTATTGTAGTCCTTAACACCTTTCAACACAATGAATTTTTTGTTTTGGTTTTTTACAATTAGAAATGTATTAATGTCAAATACCATAGTATTATCCTTATCTACAATCATTTGACCAATCAATAACAAATTTTTTGTGAAAGTTAGAACATAAAAAAATATTGACAATATGTTTTATTTTATGGGCAAAGTGCAAGAAAGCTTCATTTTGCATTTTCCATACACAACATGAATTTGGCCTCCTATAGAATTCACATTTTGTATTTTCACATCTTTTTTTAAAGCTTTGAAATCACACTTATCTCATAACATGTGTTTGGTACCACTAGAATGAAGGCACCGACAAATTTTTGAACTCTTGCTACACCTTGTTTGTAGATTGTCCACTATTATTTTAAAGGAATCCACACTTTCTTCAAACTCATTTTGTTTATGCCACGATATTTGTAGCATTGTCCAACTCCAATGCCTCTTCCTTTCCTTTGATTTGAAACTTTGCAAGATTGGTTCCTAAGTTAAAACCTATGTTAATCCTAGGATTTTTAAATCATAAGTAGTTGTTTGCAAAATAATTAGTCTTACCACGCCTATGGCACTTTCTTAAACATTTGAAGTTTTTGCCTTTGTTTTTCAAGAGATTTTTGAATTTCAACAATCTAAGTTTGATCACCACATAGTTCCATTCGTTGTGCTTCCTACATTAGTCTAGATGTTAATTGATCAAAGTTAAATAAAATAGTTAGAACTTTCAATACCGCATTTTCATCCTTGATAACATCACCTATTCTTGCAATTGGACCCAAAAGGTCTTTGACAATTTCAAAATATTTAACATGTTTAAAATATTTTGCGTGTTGAACTTATATAACTTGTTTATGATGAAAGGTCATCAAGATTTCATTTCATGTTGACGTGTAAATAACTTTCAACACATTCCAAGCCTCATCTAGACTATATAGATGAAAGATGTGAAAAATAACCTCATTTTCCAGTAAAATTTTTATGATCAATAATATCATATGTTGTTGTGATGTGGCCATTGAATCTTGCTCCACAATTGCCCTTTTAAGATCAAGTGAAATAAGATGTTAGAACATCACTTGCATTAGACTATTATTCATTCTGAATTTCCATGCTCCATAGTTTATAGTTTTTGACAACTTATATTGATTAGATATCATACAATCACATTAGCTTGTCATTTTAGTAATATGAATGCATGAATTCAAGTCTTTCACAATTTCATTATGTGTTTATTTACATTTAAATGATCTAATTTCAACTTCCAGGTTTCCAATCATTGATCTATGATACTCACATAATCCATACAATGTTATTACATACATAGTCACCTTTCAAAGATGAATTACAAAACTTCAACTAGCATGTACGTACATTGCTAAACAAGAATGTTTTGATACTATGCAAAATTTTACATCTAAAAAGGTCCACAAATTAAAAAAATTGACACAAATTAATAAGCTTCAAAAACCATGCCAATTGCAACAAAGTAAAAAATACTAAATATTTTTAAAATAATTAATTTTTACCCTCGTTCTTGAATGATATATACCTAATTGTTGAAATCAATTTAAAAACCATTTAAAAAATAAAAAATGAACATCAATATTCATTACATATATTGGAAAGAATTTAAAAAATTTATGAAAAGGATTGTTTTGCAATGGAATTAGTTGTTTTGAAAGTTTTTTAAAAAATCTCTTTCACAATGCAATGGAAGATGGAGAATGTATCATTCATATATATATAATGAATATGTGTATGAACATGATTCTACCAAATTTTTATCCATCGAATATAATTATTTTCACTATCATTCACATGGTGTGTCACATGTGATGTCCAATAAGCAATCCCTACACAGGTCGTTAACATATTGAAAGCTTTAAATCAACAAAAAGCAAATAATTTCATATGATAAATCATATAGATTAACTTTCCATTCTTAGATAAATATCATTCATGAATGTTGAACATTCATTCATATTGGGGGAAGTTCATTCATCATCATCCTCCATTTTTCATTCAATGGAAGAGATTCATCAATTATTGTTTATACTTCAACTTTCATTCATAATCAATATTTATAAAGATGTTCAAAAAGCTTCTTTAGATGGTAAGATTAAACATTTGTTTGAAATAATGTCAAGTAGTTATTTCACATAGCCATATATGACGCAAATTTGTTCAAAAGCAAAAACATAAATTAAAGTACAAAGAATTGTCCAATAGTCATCTTTATCACATGAGTTTGTGGTATGAAATGAACATACAAAAATTATTAATATTTGTGTGAGTAGCAACATAATATTTAATACTTTGGCATTGTGAGAGTTAACATATTACCATACATGATTACCAATGTAATGGACAAATTTACAATGATCAACATGCTAGTTGATCTTGTCTAACAATTTTTTTGGACTCCAATACCAAACATGGCTATTGTTTGACAACCTAACATTGTCTCACCATGTATGTTTACATGGGTTAGACAACAATAGGAGAAAAAGACAACATTGGATGACTTGCTAATGATGAATACATGTCATGCATGTAAAAGTGGTATGCAAATAATGAAAGCATATGGGTAGAAAACCAATTAAAGAACCTCCCAATTCTTGTGTGTGTGTGTATATATATATAATATAAATTGCTAACAATCCATTTTGAACGTGTTCAATGATGAAATTTAATAAACACATTCAATTATAATTGGGCCAAATCTTTGAAGTGCGATATGTCAAAATCCTTGTGATATGTAGCTTAGTTTCAAAGAGACAAAGTAAGAAAATGAAAACTTGCACAGTTGTCATTGGATGTAATTAACCCTTTGTAGGCTCTATGAAGTTCAAGAATTTTTAGGTCTGAATTATTTCCTTTTCACAAATAGGTCAAGTTTTCCACACCAAAAAAAGTAAAAGTTATAAACTTTGATTTTGTGAAACTACTAGTTCTTAAAAGTTTGGCAAATGCTAGTCAAGGTTGCATACACTTGAACCATTGGTCCTCTTTTGAAGAAAAAAAAACCTCCCAACAAGAGTTTAAACAACTTGTTCAAGAAATTCAAACATTGTGACTACATCACTCATACATGTTTCACTTGGTGTTAGCACCATGGAAATGGACCAAGTCTCACACAAATAGGCCATCATGATCCCAAGTTATGTATGCAATTGTTTGCATATATTAGTGGGCACATTGCCTTGTTTTTGTGAACAAAAAAATCCAACTAATGTTGGTCAATTCTCATTTTATGCTAGAACCTTTGGTTTTGGATTAGTCATTTATATATTATAAGGGAAAATTATTACGCCCCTATTGTTTTCTTCTGGTATTTGGTTTAATTTATGGGGGCTTGTGATTTTTGGTTTGATGGTTTCATAATTTATATGAAAGTTCAATTATGGGTTGGATATGAAAACCAATTTTACTTGATTCTTATTCCCAAAAGATGTTAGAATAATTCCTAAGCATCTTTAGGGGTAGTTACACACTATAATGTCCATAATTTTTTATAACACGACAACTTTTTCTACACCTTTACATGTTAAAATATATTATGCATGCATTTGTTTAGTAATTGAGAGAGTGATGTAACGATTCTAACTACATTACCTTTGAATGAAAGAAAAACTAAATCAAAACATTTCAAAGAAGAACATTTCAATTTTATGGCATGTATTGCAACAATACAAAAACAATACAAATATAAATTCATAAGTTCCAATTTTTGTAACAATGGACTCATTTATTAATTTCAAAATTTTATAAATGTCATAATCACTTCAAAATAAAAATTTATAAACAATTTTCAACATGGCATGGAAATATAAGGACCTTTTTAAAGCAATTTAATGAAGGCATACATTCATTTATTGTAAAGGGAAAACTCATGGGTATGTGCCATATTTTCTTTTAGGGTTGGTGGTTTTTGATTTGATGGTTTCATAACTTACTAGTATGTCATGTGCCGTTGGCCAAAGTGCTACCACATCCTCAACTGATTTTTCCTTCCCAAACCTTGTTTTTTGGAATTTATTTCAATTTTCAGCAGCAAAAATAATTTCAAAATCAATATTTCCCACATTTTGAAACCAAATCTCACCAAATAAATTACATCAAATCCTACGCATCAAGATGTTTCCAGTAACACCAAAGGCACATTCCAATTCCTCCAAAATTTGCAGCTATGATTTAATTTGATTTTTAATGAAGAAATCATTCAATATTCAAGAACTTTTGCACTGCAAGTCCAAACCTCATGGAACCAAGCCCATGCACCCCTCCTCATTGAGAGCTTTCCAAAGAGACCAAGAATGTGATTTGAAGCATCCCCGTTCGGTGGATCTCATAAGTACAAACAAAACTAAAGAAACAAAGTGCCTTCCTTTGTACATAGATGAGTTTTTGGTAATATGTTTGATACAAAGGCCAATTTCAATAAAAAATTGAGTCCCAAAGTTATTATATTAGTTTTTAAATTAGGTTTAGGATTCATATTATAGTAAATTCATTTTAAATCACTCCATGTTCTAAATCATGTTTTAAATGGTTTATTGATAAATATAAGTTTTCATTTCAATGGGTAAAAATTTGAAATGTTTATATTTCTTCAATTGCATGGTTACAAACCGTCAAGATTGGGTAAAATCTAAATTAGATAATAAACATTGAAATTATCTTTTATGCATTCAAAACATGCTATATGTTAGTGTTAGTGTTAGGACATTTTTTCCCAATTTGCCCCCAAAAGCATATACAATGAAGGTCCATTATCATAAAAGCTTACGAACCTAAAAAATGGAAGGACTCATGCAATCAAGAACTAAAAATCCAATAACATATTATAATATATAAACTAAAGTCTTGTTGTGAGCTTCAAATGTTTCTTCAACTCCTTTGGGTGTTGAAATGTACAATTACCACTTGGCCCATTCCCTTCAAAGCCATTACAAGTGTCCCTTCAATTTAATTTGTCTAATGTGCAACATAACCCAAAACTTTCCTAACACAAACATTTCAACCTCTATTGATTTTTTTTTAATATTCAAAAATTACCCAAGGTTATTAAGCTAGTGGCTAAAATTTTAGTTTCAACTTTAGATTAAAATAGCCCACACAAAAACAACACTACAACAAAGGTGCCCCTATACACTAAATGATTTCATTGGATTTTGAGTGAACTCACTGATTTAGTGAATGAGGATTAGTGAGTTGCACCCACATTTTGTAGTAGTGCAAGTGCGCCCTAAAGTTCTAGCTCTTTTAAATACTACATGCTAAATGCCTAGGGTTAAATGAAAGCAATATGGCAATAAGATTTGAGATTAAAACCTTGATGATACAAAATGTTTGCCTTCACAACTTGTGTCATTACAAAAAAAATTGAACATAATCATGATGAGCTACTTTGTCATCCAATCCCCACCTACAACATACATTGAATAGAAATAATGGATAGGAACTTTAAAGTGTGGAAATCAAAAGAATGTCATATGATCCATGATGATGTCTTAGTTGCTTTAAGAACCATGTAGGTCCATTAATGAAAAAAATCACCATATTTTTTGAATTATGCAAATTAACTATCAATTTACAATAAACATGCACACATTCTACACAAAACATTAACATCAAAACCAAAAAAGAAAAAAAAAACTTCTTTAAATCTTGGGATATTTTCATAACCACCCACATATAGATTAAATAAGACAATTCCACAACTTCTTCCTTTAATTTCAAAGGGGAATCATGAACTCTACATTGGCATGAACTTTATATCAATTAGTTGAAACAAAATAGAAAGACACCCCACTTTCAATCTCCAAAATATGTGACAAATCCCTAGTGACCGTCAACAAGTTTTAACAAAGTCATGCATGTAGTTCATCAACTAAGATTTGAGCACATTGAAGCATGATAAACATATGACATAAACATGATTCAAATGACACAAACAACCTTATTCTCCTTTTTGTTATTATGGAACCACATGTTCAAAACCTAATCCCAAGTTTTCATCACTAGAGTATTTGCATGACAAATTTAACATAAATCATGCAATAGTATAGTAAGTTAACATGAAGTGCATACTAGATACTTCAATTGTCCCTTAAAACAATTTCACATAAAAACAAAGTAAACCACTAAATTTTGTCACAAATCACATTTTCATTCACACATAAAACCATAATGACCAATAGAAGAAAAAAATCACAACAAACATATCCCATTCTATACAATTAAACAACCCCTAAACAACATCCATCTAATAAATCCATTCCTAAACCTTAATATTTCATCATGATATATAAAATAACTCATTCTTTCACACATTTAATTTAAACATGCAAATTGGTGTTAGGTTGGTTCCTCTGAAGGTGAAAAAAAATCATTAGGTTTAAAAGCAAGTTTGTTTTTAGAGTGGGATTCCATAGTCTAGGCTTCAAAATATATATATATATATATATATAAGTGTATAATCTTTAATTAAGGTAATCAAAAACCAAATTGAAAATCAACATCAAAATCGACATAACAAATATCAATTGTGAGAGGCAGAATGAGCTTTTGTACTCGTTGTGATGGTTCAATTGTAACTGTGGCAAAGTAAAACAAATTAAAAATAATAATATATATATATGTTTGTGATTTTCAAGTGATTGGGAATTTAATGCATTTGCATGGCATGTATATGAGGATATCATTAGTCATAATTATTGTTGATTGGTTTTTCAGTTTTATGGAACCCCTAGGTTTGGTTCTTAACATTTGATTGGTGCTAGTTTGATTCAATTCCTTTTCATATTATACATGTGACCCAATTTTAGTTCTGATTTTTTAATTAAGGGAGCAATTTTGATTCCAATTTTTTTAATTTTAAAGTTAGACCAATTCTAGTTCTTGGTTAAATAAGCTTCAGTTATGGTTCCAACATTTAAAGTATCAAATTGGACATGCAAAAAAGCTTGAAATTATATTCCAAGGAAAAAAAAAAAAACAATTTTTCAAAAAGCATAAACTAATACAATTTAGCATAATTCAAAATCGTAATACACATTAAATGTCTCTAAAATATTGAAACCTTTTTTTTGTCATTGCTATGTGGTTCCATGTTGAGGGCTTCCAAAATTGTAGCTACCACCTTGAATAGCTTATTTCCACCTTTGAAGACTCCCAATTCTACCCTATCTTAAATCCCAAAGAAACCTTACTTCAAAATGCCCAAAAAACCCTATTTTAAAGCCCCTCAAACCTTGTTTCAGCCCCCAAAAAGGCATCTTTTAAACATTTCAAAACTATATTTCAAAACCCCCAAAAAACCCTACATCAAACCCCCAACAATATTTCAACCCCCAAAAACCTTGTTTTGGATGTTAAAAAACTTGATTTAGGGACCCTGAAAATCATAATCTAGCCCCCAAAAAAGTTCAAGCTTAAAACCTATCATTTCCTCCAACTTGAAATGCCCAATCTTTTCAATCACATCCTCATTTTCATTGATTAGGTCTTCTTCCATTTCCAAGAAAGACCAAGGAGACAATGAGCAACATGAGGATGATTAAGAAAATGATCAACAATAGGATGAACATTGAGACAATGACCAATAGGAGCACTAAGGAAATGATGAACAACATGAAAACGACCATAAAACAATGAGCAATAGGAGGACCAAAGAGACAATGAACAACATGAAAACTAGGAAGACTTGTTAAAAGAAGAAAATTGCCATCCTCACCACCACAATTGCCACCATTGTTGTTGCCCCCACTATTGTTGCCATTGCCATGGCCATTTTCACACAAACCATCCTCCTGAAACAAAAACCAAAAAAAGTCAACAATGAACAACATGAAAATGACGAAGGAGACAATGAACAACAAAAAGATCAAAAAGACAATGAGCAACACAATGGTCATAAATTGAGTACATAACTTACTTGAAATCAATGTTAGGAGCTTGAAGAGGCACCCCCAAAACATACATTTAATCTTGAAGTGTGAAATCTTCGGACAAAACTTGGAGGCACTTCAAATTGGGAACTCGCAACCTTTTTGTGAACATGAAAGCTTGAAGAAACAATAAACACAAAAGAAAGTCACAAAGAAGCTTATGTTTCCTTAAACAAATGAAGAAGAAGCTTTAGGTTCTTCAAAAAAAACAAAAGACTCCCCAAACCTTAAAATTGGAATCAAAATTTGAAAAAAATCTTGATACAATTCCAATTCTCCCCATGTCCAGTTTTGGTTATTTGCAATGCCATAACCAAAGAGGGGTGGTTCCAATTTGGTTCCATAACCAAACCCCCTTGATGTGGTTCTAGTTGTATTTAGTTCTAAAAATGAGACGTGATTTTGTTTTTAAATTCAAAATTGGACCAAACTAAGCTCGAATAACCAAGTCCACTTGAGTAACCGGCCAAGAATGGTCATAACCTATGTAAAATTATCCCAATTTGTGGTTAATTCATAAAAAGAATTTGGAGATGTTTTATAAAAGAAAATAATTTTAACTTTCAAGCTCAAAGGAGACAATATAAAATCCCTAAATTCCTATTTGGATGAACATCATTAGCATTTGCTCATCTCTCACTTGCCCACTTGTGTATGTTTTGCTCACCATGCCCATTGCGATAAATGAATACTTTCATGAAAGTCCACAAACCATGGCCAAATTCTATGTTGTTCTACTATTTATGAGTTTTGAAGGAGATGCTCAAGTGTAAGGTAAAGCAAAGGGTGGGGCATCCCTAAAATGCAAGGTGCAATTTGGGCATGCCCTACCAATGGCCTTATTATCCATCCTAAAGGACAAGGTGAACATTATCATGAACCTAACATAGGTAAGCTATGAGCCATCCGGGGAGGATGGAAAGTTCTTACTCCGCTGAGAGATGGCAAAAACTTAAGCCCTCATCCCCCCCTCCTACACTCTTTAGAGTAGGCATAAGATGCCTTTGGCTTTTAAGGAGTATATGTTAAATGGATCCTCTTTTTTAATAGGGATATTCATGCATATAACATGCCCTCCAAATACAATAGCAATTGAAAGGAGATGATACAACAAATGGCAAATTCTTTTTAGGGAATACATTCACATATACATATAAAGGCATGCCTTTGTTTGTTTGGATGTGATGATGCCATAATCCTCTCAGACTTTGGGACCTTTGGCTTTTGTTTTTTATACTCACAAAAAGCCCTCAACAAGATGATGTGCACATTTGTCACAATTTTGAACCCATGGAGCAAAAAATATTGAATTTAGAATGATTTAAATTTTTTTTGGGGTCTTTGATTTTATTTTTATTTGTAAAGATAATAATTTAACAAGGTATTGTAAGAACTCTAAAGGCAAAGCCCACTTCAACTTGAATAGTATTTGGATGGGTGATCTTATAATATGTTTAATATACTTGGGCCAATGGTATCTTAACCCCAAGGCCTAAATTGGGAAAATCAAAGATTTTGAATCCCAAGTATGAGAACCAAGCTCAACAATTTTGGCTAACCACGTGGAGGTAGGCAACAACCCTTGATTTTTTGGAAATTAGTAAAGATGATTTTGTTATAATCTTTTGTAGGCTCCTTATTGATTTTGCATAATCCTTTGAATGGTCATCCCTAGCAAATTCCAAAGACATTTCCAAGTATAACTACATCATTCTCAAACCTACATTACCTCACTTCTTTTCTAATAACTATCTTTTATTTTTATAACTACCTCACTTTTTTCTTAATAATTATATCTTATCCTTATAACAATCTCATTTCTTTCCTTACCCACCAACACAGATATGAAAAAAAACAAATTAAGCCTTTTTCATGTCCATGAGATATATTTATATTAATTAAAATCAAAATTGATATTGACATAAATAATGATAAACGATTGATAATCATATGGGAACATAATAAGAAGGAAAATCGTCATTGGTAATGCATAGCAACAACGCAAAGCCCAACTCTAATCATATAGATTGGGCTTTTATATTAGAACCTTTTATAAATCACATTCACACTTGGTGTTGGGGGGACTTTGGTGTTGAGTCCCTTATCACCATACTAGTCATTTAAGACTTAAAAAAAACTTTACTCAATCATGACGATTTTATTTTAAACTAACATTCATTCATGGTAAAATTAAGCTATTGGAGATTTTAACATTGGGTGCCACCTAGGATGCCACCTAGATTTTCATTGAACATTGATTTAACATCAAGTGTGAATGCACCATAAGTCTTCAAAAGCCAGAAATGAGTGTTTGTTTGTGGGGGTCCTGCTGCTTTCATGCAGTTTTAGGGTTTAGGGTGAGCTTGCTGCATGGTTATTAAGTTAGCTGGCCTTCTTCCATCATGGTTGCTTGGAAATTAACTGAAGATGTGTGCTTTGCTTTTAACACCCTCAGTTGGCACTGCTGCATGGAAGGGGGGAGTGTTTAGTTTCCCACCTAACTACCTACCTACCTAGGTAGGTAGGTAGGTAGGTAGGTAGGTAGGTGGGTAGGTAGATAGGTACTTGGATTTCATTATCAGTTCTAAACTTAACTGAACTTGATGTTTGTACTTTTGGCACTTCACTGAATGGGAACCCACTTTGGTTTCATAACACTCAGTCATGTTATGAAATCAGCTAAACAGATTTAATTATCTATAAAATTAAATAAAATTAAAAAAAAGAAAAAAAAGAAAAAAAAAGAATTACTCTAAAAATTAAATTTAATTTTGAAAAAAAAAAAAAAAACAGGCCTAAAAATGGGCGAGGACACAGTGTGAAATACCCCCTTGTTTCCCTAGTAACATCCTCAGACATTTGCTGTCAACCTTGTAAGTAAGGCTTCACATGTAATGTGCACACCAATAGTTCTTCTAAGAGGCAAAAAACTGAGGAAATTGCTTCTGACATTTGACAATTTATTTATATACATGTAAAAGTGAATGATAGAAGAGATGGGCACTCATCATGAATACTTGGCAAAAATGGCAAGGTTAGAAATGGTAACCTAGTACCTACATCCATTATGTATATATATATACATAGATTATATATATATATATATATAGAGAGAGAGAGAGAGAGAGAGAGATACATATATATTTGGTTGCAACTATGGAACTATAGAAATGCTAATCCTGCACAAACAAGGCTTGGAGACAAATAGAGACAAAAATCCCACCATTTGTCTTGAAATCAATCCTATTTGGGTACTTTGTAAATTGGCACTAGAGCTTTTGGTAGTTGTTGCTTGGTCAACAACAACCCAACTCCCCAATTCCAACTTTCCTAAAGTCTTCCCCAAATTCAGTTCCATCTTCTCTCATCACAACAAGTAAAGAAAAGAAGGTCAATGGAGATGATTGAGTGGGGTGGGGATATAAATGGAAAGCCACAAAGCCTAAACCTAAACAAAATAAAAATTAAGCATAAAATCACTCACAATGAACCCACGAAGCCCTCTAAGTGAGCCCCACCAATGACAAGTTGCTTCCATTACTACTAATAATAATAATAATAGACAAGCCATGTTTGGAACAACAAAAAAGATGAAAGAAAGAAAGCAAAAAAACTTATTTAAATTCCCCGAACCACCATGTCCCCAAAAATTTCCCATATTATCCGTAAGAAGTACCGAGAGCTAGGGATTCCATTTGGCCAATGATCATCCTTTGGAAGGACGTAATTGTAGATGAAAGCTCAACTCAATTGATGTCACGGTTTCGTGGTATCAAATAGGTACGTAAATATGTGAGATAGATAATAAGTGGCTATTGTAGGACATGAACGGTTTTGGCATTCTTTTTGAATTTGGAAAATTTGTTGACTCATTGGGTTGGAGTTTTTTTTTCAAAAAAAATCCGTGAAAAACAAAAGTCATGCAACTCTTTCATGTGCAAGTCCAAGGCAAATACACTTGTTACGCATGAAAAAGAAGGATTCTTTGTTAGATTTAAACCCAAATCTATAAGTCCAAATGTTTAACAATACCAATGAGTAAAATAGACTAAAACAACTACATACAACACAACACAATTTTCTTTGCTCTTACTAATAAATTATATATTCCTTAAAATTTTTTTTTTAAATCCAAAAAATTCAAAAATACAAATTTCAAAGTTAAAATTTTCAAAATCAATTAATTATTCAACAATTACTTTGCCAAACCCAATCAAGGTCTACAATATATTACCTAAGTAAAGCACGAAGATGGTTAGTATGTGGATAAGGGCTAATAGAGTTGTTAGCATGTAATATGTAAATAGGAGAAACAACAACTGAGCACAACACCATGGTTAGTTCATTAGCTAAGGAACTGGAACCCAATGGAAAAGTGTTATCCTGTCCACCCACCAACCAACCATTCATCCATCCATCCATCCATCCATCCACAGATCCATACTTCCATGTGGTATGTTAGTAGTGACCCTTTTTCTTGTACTTTTAAGAAAGGAAATCTGATCAAGTGAGTTTGGTATGAAGGATTGAGTATCAACTGCACAAACTAACTAACAAAGGTTGTGTATTATTATTATTATTATTGTTGCTAGCTATAATAATACTCTTTTACAGTCTGACTCCAAAACATTGTGTATCTGACAACAACATGCACAATTCCTTTTTTAACTCTTTCTCTCAGTGAAATTGGCAGAAAGTTTTGAGGTCACATACACAAAATGATTGCTTTCTCTGCATTGCAGGCATTGCAGGCATTGCAGGGCATTGCAGGCATTGCAGGGGGTGGGAACTCAGGAGGAGGAGGAGGAGGAGGAGGAGTGAACTGGCACCCACCAACTCACCCTGGTTGATGTTTTCATTGATCATGCACAAAAACATTGTTTCATCGTGAATCCTTGTTCCGTAACTAAACCATGGTGGTTGGTTGGCTATGGATTAACCATCCACATGCATCTACCCACCTCCTCCTCCTCACCACCAACTTCCTTGCCTACTTACTTGCATTGCCATAGTACCCAATTACTATTCCTTGTCTATTTACATACCATAATACCCAATTACATTCGTTGTCTATTTACATACCATAATACCCAATTACATTCTTTGTCTACTTACTTACTTTGCTTACATAAGTTTTAGTCTTTGTAGTTGAAGAAGAATGTAGGAGGGTTTACAAAAATAAATTACCAAGGTGGGAACTTGGTGGATTAGTTATGGATGAATCACAACTAAGTTCACGTTCCCACTTGAGAACTTATCATCTAAATGTTTGTAATTCCTCCTCACATTATCTGCATAACTAGGTGTGTAAGTGGCTAATGGTATGGCTGCATTTGATGTTTAGGACTTTGTAATTAACATCACCCTGACATCAACAAATATCACAATATTATAATTTCTAACATTGCAATTTATCATTGATTTTTAAAACATTGTTAAATAATATGTCCACACATGAAGTTAATTATTAATTAATATTGAACGACCTTTTTGAGTTTGCAATCAACTCTACATTACAAAGATAATGTCCCCTCCCGCACCTTTTTTTTTTTGAAAAGAGAGAAAAAAGAATAAACTATGATACATGTTAAACATTGACATAATTTGTCATCTTTTGGAGACTTTAGTTGACATTGATGATTAATTCTAAAATATCTATATTTCAAAGATTTAATGTTAGTTAACAATCATTATTAACATCATCTTAACATCAATGTTCGTGAATCATCAAAATCTAATGATATAATTTTTTCAACTAGAAAGCAAAATAAGAACTTGTTGACTCTGATTATTGACAAGTCAAATGATTACATGCAAAGGTGCAAACTATGTATATCAACAAAAGATTATGAAGGTCTTGCAAGATAATGATCTTGATAGATCTAGTAAGCAAATATTATTTGTAGCTAGGTAATGTGTTTAGGAATACACTCACTAGTCATTTGCACAAATAAAATAAAAAACATCATAAACACAAACACACACATATATATATGAGCATATGGCCCATGCATTAATAACCAAACAAACAAGATTTTAAATTGGGGGAGATCAAGTAGGTGAAAGTATGTGAATTGTTTTAATTATGTGCTTATCTAACAACTTGCTTCTCTAATTGTATTGGATGCATTAATTTAAGAGTCCAACTTACTCAACATCAATAAACACATAAACTTAGGAGTGGATTGAACTCAAGTTTGACCACACACCCAATAATGTATTTTGACATTCCCATTTGGTCACAACTTGAATTTTTTGACTCTTAGGGCCTTGATACATAGTAATTGTTTAGGAGCTAGAAGGCCTTTTGTTAGAATGTTAACTTACATGTTTGATGTTTGGCAATATTAGGAAGTCAATTTCTTTAGCAACAACCGTGTCTCTCACATAATGTTGTTGGATATCAAATTTTTTTGTCATGTTGTGATGAACATGAGTTTTGATTAGTATTAAACTACGTGGATTGTAGGTTTGTTTTGTGTGAATCCTAGTTCATTCAATAACTTCCGAATCCATATTACTTATTTGGTGGCTTGGCAAGTTGATAGTGCCATTGTAGGCTGTCATTTGTTGTTCCAACTTATAGTTGTAGCCCTTGGAAGAAAAACATATTTGGTGGTTGATTTCTTGGTGTTTAAGTCTACACCTCAATTCAAGTCACAATAAGACATGAAAATCATTTCATTATTTCTCCTATTCTTGTAAATTGGAGCCAATAATTATGTGTACCTTGGAGGTACTTCATGATCCATTTCATAGCTTTCTAATGTGTGTATATGGGATTTTGCATGAATTGACTTACAATTTTCATTGTAGCCACAACGTTAGGCCTAAATGCAATCATGGCATAAATGATAGATCCAATAGTTGCTTCATGTGGTGTCTTTCCCATTTCAATAGTCTCCTTCTTTGAACCAAGAGCTTGTTCAACACTAAGTTGGACATTGACTTCAAAAGGTGTTGTTATTGATTTTGATTCTTCCATTCCAAATCACTTGAGCACTTTGGTGCCTATGTATTCAACTTGACCATGGTTGATCATCTTCTTCAATCAATCTCTAATCATTTGAATGCCTCAACAAAAAGTAAACTTTCCCAAATCCGTTAAATCAAACTGTTTAGAAAGTTTTGTTTTGATCCTTTTGATTGCATCAACACATTTACTGAAAATCAACAAGTCATCTACATAGAGCACCAAGTAAAAAACTTGTTCTCATTCCATTAGGACATAAATACTTGTATCAAATTTGCATTGTTCGAAGCCCTTTTGCTCCATCAATCCTTTCATTCCCCATATGAAATGTTTGTCTAAGTTCATATATAGCCTTTTGATTTTTGCGAACAAAGTATTTCCTATCAAGTTCCTTATAGCTTTCTATTTGCACCATGTAGATACCTTCCTTCAATTCATCATGGAGAAAAGTTGATTTTACATCCATTTGATGGATTTCAAAATTCAACATAACTCCTATTCCCAATAGCACTCAAATTAATGAATATTGCAACCAATGCAAGAGTTTCATCATAATCAATTCCTTTGACTTAAGAATAGTTTTTCCCACTAATCATGTTTTGTAATGATCAATTTCACACCTTGAAAACCCATTTTCAACCAATGGCCCTTCTCCCTATATGTAGTTTCATGAATTGTCATGTTTTATTTTGCAATAATGAATTGTAATATGCATCTCCTATTTTTTTCCATTGCATCCCAATATTTGGAAGGCTTTTGCTAGTGTTAAATTCATTAAAGATAGTTACAACATAAGCATAATGTCATGGGTGCACCTTTTAGCCGAGCTAATTGCCTCATAACTTGTTCAACTATTAGTGCACTCAACTAACTTGAAGTGACTTCATTAGGTAGTTGGTTTATTGGTTCCACGATGGTTTTGGTAGGAAAAATGTTTACTTCCTATTGACTTGATTCTTTAACTTCCACTTCATCAACATTTTCCAATTCCATGTTTATAAATGAGTCCTTTTCAATTTTTGGTCTTCTTGCATTAAATTTTGTTGAAGAATCTTTTGTCATAATTTCATTGAACATCACATCCCAACTAATAATCAATTTTCTTATAGACTCGTCTATGAATCTATAAGCCTTACAATCCAAGTTGTATCCAATAAAAACACATCTATTGCTTTTAGGTTCTAGTTTGGCTTTTGAGCCATCAAGCTTTTTTGTGTATGTTGCACACCCAAACATTGTAAAATGAGTCACAAAAGGTGTTTTTTTACTCTGTGCTTGTTTAGGTGCCATTCCATCTGCAATCTCATGAAGATTTCTAGCCTTGAGGTAAATTGTTATATTCATAACTTCTAGCGAAAAAATCTGGATTCAAACCATTATGGCGAAATGTTGTGGGTTGCTTCCACAATTGTCTAATTTACTCATCCATGACTTCATTTTGCTAAAAGTTATAAGTTGTAGGCTTTTGATGCTGGATCTTGCAAACTTTAAAAAATCCTTCAAACTCTTTGGCAATAAATTCTTTACCATTGTCACTTCTTTGGATTTTTAACCTCCTTTTAATTTGGGTTTCAATGAACATTTTGAATTCCACAAACTTGGAGAAACATTCTCTCTTTCCTTTCAAGAAGTGACAAAATGTATTCCTAAAGTAATCATTAATGAAAGTCAAGAAGGATCATATTCCTCCAAGAGAAGTGATTTTTGTTGAACCCCAAACATCATAGTGAACTAATCCAATAACTTGGATAGTAGTGCACAATCTTCCTTCTGTCGAAAATTGTTTCTTGATAATGCAACCTTTGTAGAATTCCAATTTTGAAATCCATTTAATATCGTTTGTTTTCTTAATAACTTCAACTCGTCAACACCAAGATGGCCCAATTGTTGATGCCATAAAAATTTGTACAACTTGCATTCGTAATAACATGCAGTGGTTTTGTTCCACTTGTACCAACGTGTGATGGCTCTATTGCACTTTATAATAACATGTGTTGGCTTTGTTACAATTGGAACTATGTACAATTGTTTCATGGCACTCACACATTTTGCTACATGGTATGTAACACTATAATTCATAGAACCAAACGACATCACTTATAAACATGGTTAAGATCATGCTAACTCTCACTATACTAGTAGAAAAAGCCCACATTGCGACTTGTCCAAGGCAACTAAATTTGTCATTTGCGACTATTTTGGTCTATTTTGGTGACCAAAATAATTGTAAACAACATTTTTAATTGCCTTGGACAAGTCACAATATGGGTTTTTTGTATTAGCTAGCTATCATTTTCATTTACCTTTTCCCTTTTCTTATTACTTTTTGTGTTGAATTATTTCCCACGTATATTTTTATTGGTGATATCCTTTCAGATTCAAAATACCAATTTCTTTTGTGCCATAGGTGCATGGAGGCATTTGAATTGACGTATCAAGTTTCATCACCATACACTAACAAAGCTATAATAACAAATGCTTCATCTAGATGGTTAGTAACATTGTTTCCATGTTCATTTTTCTCCACATTATCAAAAAAAATTTCCAAGCTTTTTAGATCTTTTGTCTTTTTTGTCTTTTTTTTTTTTTCCTTTTTGAACAATTTTTTGCCCAATGACTTTTATTCTTGCAATAATTACAAATATCATGACATTTGTCTCGTGAACTTTTTTTAAAGCTTGTACGCTTTTGACTCATATGAACTAAAGTTATTTCATTTTTATTGAAACCATCACCTTTTTCTCTCCATTGGATTTTTTCATTAAATAATTTCCTAGTAACAATTTCCTAGGTTAGTTTGGTAAATCGATAGGAGTTTAATGATGTGACTAATGGTTGGTAATTATTAGGAAAGTTCATGAGAAACACCATCACCTTCACCTTAGGCAACATTGTAATTCTAATGACTTCGAGTTCTTCTACCATTGTGTTCAACTTGTTGACATGTTGTTCCATAGTGTCATTGGAGTTTATTTGGCTATTAAAGAATTTGCATGTCAAGCAAAGATGATTCGTTAACCCCTTGTCAAAATGTTTTTTTTTGCAAGAGCTTCCCACACACCCTGGTAACAGTTTTTTGGCAAACATTCATCAACTAGTTATACTTAAAACAATGAAATTCAAATCACAGTTCTTCCACTTGGTGTATGAAGCTTGTGAACATACATTTTATTTCCATTGGCTTTTGTTCATTCACACCAACAAGATTTCATAGATCCCTTGCTTTAAGCAAAGTTTTACTTTTGAATCTCCATATCATGTAATCTCTTCCTTTGAACTTGTCTACGTGCCCATATTGTGGACCCATAACCTATAAATCATTAAAATTTGCCACAATTTAATTCTTTCAACAAGAAAACAAAATGAGACATTGTTGACCTTAATTATTGACAAATAAAATGATCACATGCAAAGGTGTGAATGTGTGTAACAACAAAAAAATTATGAAAATCATGGAAGATAATGATTATGATAGATCTAGCAAGTAGACATTGTTTGAAGTAAGGAATTTTTTTGTTGGTCATATGCATAGACAAAACAAAAAGCATCAAAAACATATATACATGAGCAGGTGGCCCATGCATTAGTAACCAACAATTGAGATCTTAAATTTGTGGAAATAATGCGTGAGGAAACATGTGAAACATTTTAATTATGTGCTTATTTAACTACAATTGATGCATTAACTTAGGATTCCAACTTACTCAACATCATCACATGCAAAAACTTAGGAATGAATAAAATTAAAATTTGACCACACACCAAAGAACTTATTTTGACAATGTCATGTCATATGTCGCCTAAGATTTAATATTAATTAACAGTTGAATGTGTATTGATGGTTAATATTAACAAAATTAATGCTAGAGTTAACACCAAATGTAGCCATACTTTAAAATATCATAAGTAGATAAAGAATGTAAAAGTTCACTATGTAGGTATGTAAGATACTTGGTGGTTACTAGGTAGGTAGATGCACATGGAATACAACAAATTTGCCTTTTGCTATAGGTTCAAACATCAAACAAAAAACTTCCCCTTTTTGGATCTAGAACTTTCCATAAAAATGCATGTGTGCACCTATGAAAACATGCCCATCCATCACATGCACACGTAATAATATTCCACATGTCACTCACACATTGGGTCAATTTTGAGCTGAAATTTTATGCTCAATTCCTACTCCAATGCCTAGTAGTGTCTTCCCCCATGGACGGAGCCAATGAAAATAATCTCCAAGCCTATATTTTCCATTCTTGTTTGTGCACTTCTTTTCGAATGTTCATCAATGAGAGAAATTCAATCCCCATGAATGTGATATATGAAAGAGGGAGGAGGGTCTTTGGGTGGCCATATGCACAAACCCAAGGGATTTCTCTTTGTAATTATTAGAACATTGCATTCTAAAAGATTTGCTTTCAATAATTACAATTAGGGTTTTTACATGTCTAGTGACGACAAATCGAAACATTAAAAAATTTCTCCTTGTAATTTTTTTCTTCTTCTTGGGAGTAGAGAATTCTTTCCATTTAGAGCTCTATTATTCTAAAACAAGCAATGTATTTATGGGAACTCATTACAGAAGTTGAACTGCATGCATATGGGAAGGAAGGACAAAGGGACTAGAGTTGTTGTGAGGACTGCAAGTACAAAGAGATCCCCACTAGAGTAGCCTTGCAAAATTGTTGTCAAGGTGAGTATCCCTAATTTTTTTTGTCTTCACTTGTAATTAATTACTAGCAAAAAGCACATGGATGAACAACAACTATTATACTAGCTCTTTTTGGTTGAAGGAAAAACAAAAATTGGTAAAAACCTATGTACAAAAACATAGATTTTCAAGCACACCATGAAACAAAATATTTGATGGTGTGCTTGAAAATCTATGGTTTTGTACATAGATACGCACTTTTCCTAATGTTGTTTAGTAAATTATTGAAACAAACAATTTGACTCAAAATATTTAAATAAAAATTTATTTTTTCACATCCACTTAATTGTTGTGCACATAATAATAGTGCAAAACACTAAAATCAAATAAAATTCAATCCCCTGAAATTAGAAAAAAAGAAAAAGAAAAAGAAAAGGAAAAAAAAAAAACACCTTCAGTTTTCTTGTCCTCACAAATATAAATGAAATCATGTACTAAACCTCTAAATAAATAAATAAATAAATAATTCTTTTCGGGTGTCTTCTTTGTTTTTTCTGACAATAAAAATTGATAATAAATTGTATAAAAGAAAATTCAACTCATTTTTAGTTCAACCCAATTTTGGTCGGGGTAGATTCTGAAAATTCCAAAATTCCAGTCTTTTTTATGGTTGGCCAAGCCGGTAAATACGTATCCAACTATCTACCGATGTATTGTACACCCATTGTACGTGTGAAAAGTACACACACATGCGCGTAAGTACGTATTTCAGGTATTGTATATATACACATTTGTATAAATGTACATACTTGCTTTACGTACGTATTTATGTACGTATGTATGTATGTAGAGGAGAGGGGAGGAGGACGCGAGCCAGCGAGCGAGCGACAGTCGTGGGAACTGTGCGTGATGATTGTGTCGCCGAGCCCAAATGTCCACAACCCAAACAAATCCTATGTTGCAGCGCAAAGTAGTGTCGTCACATTTGGAGAGAAAAGGAGAGAGGGAGGGAGGGAGAGAGAGAGAGAGATCCCGGGAATCAGCGACAGGCAAGCGGCGGTAAAGCTGGGCGGTAAAATCTGCGGTAGCGCCCCCCCAGGTGGCGGAGAGAGAGAGAGAGAGAAAAAAAAAAGGTCCAAGGATAGCAATAGCGGTTTGATGTATGCATTGCTGCAATGGGGATTTGCAAGTTTGGAAGTTGAGAAGTAGTGGTAGTGGTAGTAGTAGTAGTCAAAGAGGTTGTTGTTGTTGTTGTTGTTTTGGTGGTTTTGAAGGCGAGGGGGAGAAGAACTTAAAACACTGTAGCTAGTGGAACAATAGATGTGGTTTGGGCAGTTGTAGACAATGGACGAAGAGTGCAACAAGAACAGGCTGTGGCTTCAGGGGGAGTATCGACAATGTTGGTGTCTTACCACAAGGATTGGTGTGCATGATCCTTGGGCTCGCATTAAGAAGGAATGTGCAGGAACCACTGGCTCCTTCTCCTCCTCCTCCTCCTCATCATATCGCTGGTGAGGATGATGGTGATGATGGGGTTGCTGATGATGATTAGTGCATGATGCAGAAGATGGTGCAGCGATCAATAGCATTAAGTACTCCTCTTTGTTTTCTTTTGTCCTTTTCCGTGTCCGTGTCCAGTCTTTATAACAACGCGTGACAGGGACACAGAGAGAGAGAGAGAGAGAGAGAGAGAGAGACGAGGGAGAGAGAGAGAGGCATTGAAGGTGCGTGATCAGTGAAGCGAACCTTGTGGGGAATTAAAAAATACTTTCTGGCAGCTGCGAGGAGGAGGAGGAGTCACTGACTAGTGTCGATTTCTTCTGCACGCAAAACAGTGCGCAACTGGGTCTCTGTTTGTCGTGCAGTCTCGCGGGTCCTCCTCCGAGTTTTGTGGTGAAGAAGAAAAAGAAGAAGAAGCTCCGGATCTTCCTTTTTGCATTGCGTATCTATCTATCTACCTATCTATCTTTCAACAGACCTGTACAACAACAATAACCCATTTCCTCGTTTGTCTAGAATCCTTGATGATGGTCTTCGTGGCCGAGAGCTGCTGCAGCTAGTTCCCGCGATCATTCTTGCTTGCAAGCAGTTGCGAAATTCCACCAGATTGGGAAATGGCTGCTGGTTGTAGATGGATGAGGAGGAAGCCGAGAGGTTCAAGGAGACCTACTCCCTCAGCATTTGGCAACAGTACTAGTTATATTCACTGCAGCAAGCAACGAAGCTTGTACTACAACAACAATACTCTGGGATCATCGTCGCGTTGCTAGTATTCACAGACATTGAAGAAGCAAGCAAGCAAGCCAGAGAGAGAGAGACAGAGAGAGAGAGGTCCCCAGTGGAAGGAAGCAAGGAAGAAGCAGCAGCAGCAGCAAGAGCTGGGAGTTGTTATGACGGGAATCTTCCATCTCTTTGGTCGCAAGAATGGTGCCAAGAAAGGCAGTGGCAATGGTACTACTGCATTTCCATCTTTCTTCCCTCATGTCCTAGTTCTTCATTTTCCATGCACACTTTCTCTTTGGTAATGATCATGATGACGATGCTCCTCTGCACATGTGTGTGTGTGTGTTCCATGAGCAGGACATGCTGGGAGCCAGGATCCGAGTGCTATTCCTGCATACTACATGGTATGAACCTTTCTTCTTCTTCTCCCAGCTCTCCTTGTTGTTGGATCTTTTGAGAGTTGAGAGCTTTTGTGGAGTTGTTTGTGCCTTTTTTGGGAGAGTTGCAGCTTTCTTCAGAGCTTGGGTGACACAGATTTGTGGCTCTTTTGACTAGAGAGTCTAGCTTCTTCAGAGATCCTTAGTGGGGATTTTTCTAAACTGGCCTGTTTCTTGTGCATGTGCATTGGGCAATTGTCTGTTGTGATGATGATGCTAGTTTTTTTGTTTTTCTTCATCTCTGTATTTACTTTGGTAGAAGATTTACTGAAGAAGATGAATTGGGTTTTATTCCTCATGCTGTCCCAGTTTCAAGATGTGGCGGCAGTGGCAACAGCAGCGGCAACAGCACAGAGGAGGGTTACACTGGATGGAGGTCTTGTTAAACCAAAGGCAGGAATGGAGACACCAAGAGTGGATGCTCGTAGGGCATCTGTCGACAACGGTGAAGTAGCAAAGGTGGCTGAAAGGAACAAAGATGCACAGCTCTTGGCAGGTAACCAGAAACCACAACCAGCTCGCATCTCATTGGACTCTAGACCAAAACCTGGGCTATCTTTCTATTTCAAAGAAGATGCTCCTGCCACCCAAAGTTCTGCGGAACCTGTTGATGCAAAAGAAGAACCCTCTGGAAACTCATTCGGCAGTGGTCTCCTTCAACAGCAGCAGCAGCAGCAGCAGCAAAGGAACTCGGATTCTTCTCCATTGGCAGTGTCAGCCAGGGCAGCTTCTGTCATCAAGAGAACAGTGCTGCCAGCAAAGCCTGAAGAGAAAGAGAAGAAAACGTCATCTCGTGATTTCAGAGGCATTTTCAAAGGATCATTCCTGAGGAGAGAACCAAAGGCAGCAGTGGATAACAACATCACCACCACCAACAACAACATCAACCAACAACAAGAAGCTTCGCCTGGATCTTCTTCATTCAAGGATGGTATAAGGTCACGCAAGGATTCTCCAGAGCTGCCTCCAAAGGAGGAGCTTGAATTGTCACTGACTTTGGCTCACTTAGCTCAAGATGCATTGTTAGCAGATGTCAGGGATAATAACCAGCTTTCTGGCAACAACAGGTCTGCTGAAAGCTCTAGGAGCTGGAGCAATAGTGGAAGAGATGGGTTGCCGTCACAGCGGCTGACAGTAGAACTCAGAGAAGGCCCACACTTATCATCATCACAAAATAATGGCAATTCACAAGTGTCCATCAGTGATGACCATCATCCACAAAGTTTCTCTTCTTCCCTTGGAGACCATGGCTGTGATCCTGTTGAGGGGGGGAGCATGGCAGCTCCCGCAGCACAGGTGCTTGACTTCAGGGAGATGACGTTAATGCCAAGAGGTAGCAGTGGCAGTGCAAGGAGAGATAAGGATCAAATGTTTTTGGATGGGAAGAAAGGTGGTTTTTCCAGGCTAATGTCTCTTGATGCGTCTAAAGTGGCTACATCGTCGTTGTCATCGTCATCATCAAGGCTATCAGTAGATGGAAGACTTGAACAAGTGAGTCAACCATCAGGGATGCCGAATCGTCTCTCGGTTGATGGAAGAGATGCAACACCACCAACAACCCACAGCAGCAAGAATCATAGTCTGGTTGGGGATCTAGCTGGTCGTCATACTTCACATCATCTCCCTGATGTTGAGACTGCCACAGACTTTTCACAAAAGAGAGAGAGGGAGCTCTTCTGGGAAGGCAATGGTGAAGGCACATCATATAGGTCACGAGCATCAACTGTTGTCGCTCGATTGATGGGTCTTGACAATCTTCCCAACTTTGATGTGGTTCCAGTGCCCCATCCCGGTGGCAGGTCTCCAGCAAGGGAGTTCAAACAGCAGTGGAAGAATACCCACGCTTATGCTCCAGAGGAATCCTCCTCACTCTCAAATTTCGACAATTTTCAAAGCATCAAGAAGCACCCTACAGATGAGCTTCCGCAGCTGAAAGACACATCTTTGATACAAGGATTGAATTTTGCTGTACTTACACCAGGAGTCAAGCACCAGCAAGCAAGGAGGAATTTGCCTTCAAATCCACTCAACCAGTTCCACTGTGAGAGTCCTCCAGTGTATGAGAACACTGGACAACAACAACAAACAGCAGTATCATCACCAAAGCCCCTGCCAAGTTCACCAAAGTACAATCTGATGGAAGGGATGCCACAAGTAGTAAAACATGCAATTCAACATCCGCCTCCTGAAGGATTTCTGTCTGGTGATATGGATCAACGCTTACGCCAACTGCGCTTGCGGAACTATATCCAGGAACGCAAGACGCTGAAACAGATTTTGGAAGCCATGCGTCTCAAAGGTCTCCTTCACCCTCACTCTCCTACCGTCAATGCCAAAGATCTGAAATCTGAAGGCGTAGCAAGATCACTGTTCAAACAACACAAGGTACCTCAGGAGGAGTGTTCCACGTCATTGCTTATGAAGCTGCCGTCACAGCAGGTCCTTGATCTGTCCAAGTACAATGAAACTCCAAAAGATACAACCATTCGAGATGGAGGTGGTGGTGGTGGTGTTCCACCAGTAGAGGAAGAAGATGATGAGGAGATGTTGAACTTCAAGGACAAAAGACTTTCTGAGTCAGTTCACGCAGAACGAGCATTCAATGGAGGTGCATCTATTGTGGTGATGAAACCTGTCTCTGTGAAGACTGCCTCCAAGTTACCTTTGTCTTTGAGACCTCGTGTGGAATTGCCTGTAAGTGAAGAATCAGAAAGTATGTCAAGAACAATGTGTGCATCCAGCATGCCAACGATGTTGGCAACAACTCAAGCCTCTGAAAGAGACAGGGCGAAGCTTGACAGGTTTGTTTTACTCTTCTTGCCTTGATGATGTTACAATACAATTATCTCCTCACCTCTGCCAAAAAAAAAAAAAACACAGCTTGGAAAACCTGTGAAGAAGGAGCAACTGCAAGCAAGCACAGACCAGCTGCAAGCTTGTCTTCTCTTTTATTTCTTGTGTCATTTTCAGTGTGGAACATGGGGGGTGTATGTTGTTTCCATTGCAGGGGCGTTAGTACAAGGAACACAAGTGCTAGAGGTGCAATGAGCCAGAAGCCATTAAGGTCCTCATCCCAGGAACTTAAGAATGGGCTGAATACAAAAGAAGCTCTTCCAATTTATGCAAAATCCCGACACCAACGCACAGCACCTGCTGCTGCCCGCACTGCGAAAGTCTTGAGTGATGTATCAGAGTTACCTCTGCATGATGTGACCCCCAAGGGTACAACAAGATCAGAGTCCTACTTGGTGACAAAACTCCGACAAGGCAAAGAGACAAGTCCTTTGAAGCCCAGCAACAACAACAACAACAGCATGACTAAAAGTGCATTTGGTAGTACAATTACACGAGTTGAAAGTGGTGGTGGGAAAGTGCGAGCAAAATCCACCACCAAAGACCATGAAGATGCTAGAGTCACAACACCTGCCGCAAGACGACAGTTGAATTCTGGTAGAGAATTTGAGAAAAGGAAAGTGAGCATTGAGCCACCACCTCCAAATGTGAAGACATTGACACGAAGCAAATCTGATTCTAGGCTTGTCTCCAATTACTCTGAGAGATCTGTTTCACCCGAGCCCTGGAGCAGATCTCAGACTGGTGGGAAGACTGGGGAAAACACACTTCCCCGAAGCAACAAGCATACAACAAGTGGAAGGGTAGTAGTAGTTCGTGAAAAACAACAACAAGAAGAAGCAGCTGTTGACAAATCCCGAATTCCACATTCTATTGATATGGAATTAGTGGTGGATACAGCTGCTGTTACAAAACCTAATGCTAACAATGACAACAATGACAATCCTGCTAAACTTGAGTCAGCTGCAGAGTTGCTGTACAAGGGAAGTGCAAACCAAATGGACTCTCCGATCTTGGAGAGAATACCAATTTCAGAGCTGGTTGTAGTTACGTCACCTCCATTTTCATTACTAGACAACTGCAGACCAAAAGTTGTCAAAACTCTTCCAACAGAGAAGAAGCTCTTGTTGGGTCACCAAGACAAACAAGACAAAGAAGAAGAGGCGTCACTGTGGTGTATGCTGCAAGACTCATCAACTACAACACCTTGCACCAAAAGCTACCTCATGGAATCGTGCAGGGGTGGCAATTGCAAGGTGACTGGCAGTGCTGCTGCCTCCTTGATAGCAAGAAACTCAGCTGCTGCTACTACAGCCTATGGAGGTCCAAAGCAAGAGGTATGTGGGAAGGATCGTTATCATCATCGTTCCCTTTGAATTTACATGTTTATTTCCAATGTGAAGCTCGTGAGGAGGAGTGCATGTATCTTTGTGTACAAAGCTCAACATGGTATGGATTTGCTCTTGAGACTATAGCAACTGAAGTGAATCTCTGGCTATGTGGCCTTTGTGAAATGTATGCTCAACAGGAAGTTTTGGTAAAGAAACCTCATGCACTAAAAGAGTGCGAGGGTGGACAACTTGTTGAAAGTGCAGAGCAGCCGAGCCCAGTCTCGGTGCTTGATAACACTCATTTTCAGGAACACGAATTCACACCAAACCTGGAGCTTGCAGAAGCAAACTGTGTTTCCAGCTTTCATGGTGAACATACAATAATACCCATACTCTTGTGAATCTTCTTCTTCTTCTTCTTGTATCTCTCTTCCTCATCAAACTGTCTGAACAATGCATCAATCCAATTTGCATTTGTTGTCTATTGCAGATGGGATTCAAGTAGTTAAGACTGAGAGAGCATGGGCAACAACAACTCAAGAAAGAACATGCAATTCTGCAGTAGCAAGAAATTTGTCAACCACAACAGCACATCCTTCTGAAGAGAATACACTGGCTGAGAGTGCTGATAATAATCCACTTAAGGACTTATTCATTGCAGTTGCACGATCACTTGACCTTGATGATCAAGACTCTTACCTCAACAAACCGACAATGGAAATACAGGTGCCATACATAACTGACATCACAGCTACCATCCCAATTGCACCTGCTGCCGCTCATTCGCTGGCATCTCTCCAGCTCATGAGTAAAGATGATGATAGGGGATACGTAAGGCACATTATGGTGGTCTCCGGTGTCACTGAAGAAGAATGGAGCTCGCTGAATGAGTTGTGGCCTCCTGAGTCAGGGCAGCAGATCATCAACACATTTGTATATGATCAAACTGAGGAGCATTTGGAGCTACTGGAAGAATCCACAAACACCCAAAATGTTTACCTAGGTGATGTAGATGAGGAACAACAACAACAACAAATGCTCAACAAAAAACGCACCCTCAACCGCCGCATCTTATTTGACAGTGTGAATGACATTTTGTTGAGAATTTTGAACCGGTATTTGAATCACCACCCACACAAATGGAGGACAATGATGTCAACATCACCATGTATTCTTCGCAAGAAATCCACGGGTGAAAAACTAGTGCAAGAGGTTTGGGGAGAAATCCAAGAAATTGTTTCTGCAGCAGCATGCGGCGGTGACTTCCTTTGCACTATTTTCCAGAAGGACTTTGCTCAAAAGGGCGAGACGTGGTTAGATTTGTCAGCGGAGCTTGGCAAATTGGGTACAGAGATGGAGGATTTGATTTTTGACGAGATGCTTGCTGAACTTGTTGATGACATGATGTCACAATTGTATATCTGGAGCAATCGCACAGATTGGTACAACATCATCCGGATGACTTGAATGTACATTATACCCCCACAAATTTCTAGAATAGTAAAAATGCCGAAGACACAAAAGGGGCTCAGGTTTTACATACAATTATGTGCCCTTTTCCTTCAATAGAGTTTTAAGGACATTTCAAGGATTTCCTGAGTTCTCTCCATAAACTGATCATCTGTAGCCCCTTCATGAACAAAGTTTCATCAACACATTAAAACCACACAGGTCTTTCTGCCAATTGCTCTTGGCAAAGCTATTTGATTGTGTGATTCAATGAAGTCTTATGAGCCTAAACATACGCAGAACTCAAGGTGGAAGGAGTGAGAGGCAACTCATGCTTACAAGAGGTGGCTTACACATACATGTTCAAAATGGATTGTCAAGTTGCAGACATGCAAGCTTTGAATGGGTCCAAAAGACAAGGTGAAAACCTAAAAATGTGGTTGCAAAGAGGGAGAAATCCCCCTTCATAAGAGTTTATAATCTCCATTCACACTTTGAAAGTAAAACTCATTTGCACTTCTCTCGCGTTAATGTGATATAATTAAGAGGGAAAAAGCATTTGCATCTTTGTAGAAGTTGGGATACAAGTTTGGCTTGAATTTGTGTGCAATGGCTTGAGACCTAACCCTATCTTGAATGTTTATTCTATTTCCTTTTGCACACATGGTAGAGGGTTTCACTATTAATTCCTTTGAATCTTGATAAGAAAGTTTGGTACATTAGGACTTTGAGAAACATTGTGTAAAAAAAATTGTAAAACAAAAATAAATTTGAAGTAAATTGATAAGTGACAATAATGATAGTTGTAATTATGTGTATGATGTTCTCAAAACGTAAGGCTCGATTTGGGCTTACCAAGGTGTTTTTTTGGTTGGAGATTTTGATATTCTAAATGAATGTCTATTGTGATTACAAAGTGGAAGTATTTCTAGTTAGAAAACACGGGTTAATGCAATTTTAGTTTGCTACTTATGTTCAAAATTAATAGTCAAATGTTTATGGAAACACAAATTGTTTTCAAGTAAAATTTGGTTATAGAGCATGCATTATAACACCTTCAATTGACAACAACAATTTTAATGTTCATCACAAAAGCTCATTATGCAATATTACGAAATAGCTACTTCAAGTAGCTCTTGAACAATAATTAAACTTCAAAACTACTAAAGTTGAAATGTTCTAACATAGGCATATGGTTTCTTAGACCTATTCCTCTTCCGCAAATTTTTTTTCCTTAAGTTTAAAAATAAAAAAACAAATAAATTATAGTGATGAGAATTTCAAGGAACTAGTATATGGGTGGTTTTCAATAATCTTTGGTGATCTCCTTATTGATTTTGCATAGTCCTTCCTATGGTCATCCTCACACAATTCTAGAGACATTTCCAAGTATAACTACCTCACCTCCTTCCTAATAGCTATCTTTTATTTTTTTCTAATCACTATATTTTGTTCTTATAACTATTTCACCTCTTTCTTTACCCACCAACATGGATATGAAAAGACAAATTAACATATGCCTTTTCATGTCCATGATATTTATATAAATTGAAATTAAATTTGACATTGACATATATAATGATGAATTATTGATAATTGTATGGGAACATAATAAGAAAGAAAATTGTCACTTTTAATGTGAAACAATGTGAAGCCCAAATATTTTAAGTGCTAAACATATGATCAAGAACATAATATGAAACATATGAATCTGAAAAATGATGAAAATTAATCTTAGGTGTGGTATTAATAATGTCATAATACCTTTACAACTTTAGCATAAATTACATTATCTTTGGAAATATTAAACCTTCTATAAAAAAAGGTTTTGAAACACAATAACACATCTAACCTAACAACCTAATGGAATCCCCAACTCAAGCTTATTGGCAAAGGACTGGGAGGAATTTCATCGACACCCACTAAGTTTGAACCTAGGGCTTTTCTATGGTCCCAAGGTCATAGAAAGAGCTATACCAATGAGCCATCACCCATGGGGTTTATTTTTATTTTATTTTTTAATTTCTGTAATTTTTTTGTGGGATATATATATATATATATATATGGATGGTAATATTTTGGGTATATTTTCTTGTTGACATGGAATTTTGTAAATTAATTGATAATATTAAAATTGTTGTTAAACATAGGTAGATAAGTGGTTGGTAAATCATCTACCTATTAAATATTGAATAATGAAAAAAGAATCTCAAATATAACCTCCACAACTATCCCAAATTCCCAAATTTTTATCATCAATAAGCAAGTAATTTCATTAATTTTCAACATTTTGGGTAGATATTTCTTTAAATATATATATTTACAAACTTGAACATGTATTATGTTAAGAGATGTTTTTTGGGGGCAAATGTTCACACTGCAATGAAAACAATTTAAAAGTGCAAAAATTGTTATATTTAAACAAAAAAAGTTCAAAATTATCATATATTAGACAATGAGTTCATAAAGGTCACCAAAACAAAATGAAATCTTATAAAACAAAATATATGTTATTGGATGAGCTTTAGCCAAATTTGGATCATTCCTTTGTTGCAAAGTTTTACAAGGGGGGAAGAAGAGGTATTTGCCTTTCTTTTGTGAACTTTGAAGGTTTTTTATTTTGATATTTTGAATTTTCAAAGTTTTGAATTTTCTTCGTATCATTTTGGGGGTTTTTAATTGTTGTGTGAAGTTTCACAAGGGGGGAGAGGGGGTGTTTGGTTTTTTACTTGTGACCTTTGAAGGTTTTCTATTTTGCCATTTTGAAGTTTTTAAGTTTTTAAATTTTCTTCTTGTCCTTTTGGGGATTATTAAAAAAATTTGTGTGAAGTTCCAAAGGGGGTGAGGGGTATTTGTCTTTCTTCTTTTGAACTTTTAGGGTTTTCTGTTTTAGTATTTTGTTCATTTTGGAGGTTTCAAAAAAAATTGTGTGAAGTTTTGCAAACACAGGGAGGAGGGGTTAAAAAACCTTAAACTTTACTTTTTTGAAGTTTGAAGGTTTTCAACTTTGTTTTGATTCATTTAAGTAATGTCTTGACAAAATCACTTAATTGATTTTGTTCTTTTGAATCTTAGGGTGTGACTAGAAAGGAAGTGACCAAACAGTTGGTCTTTGATGATTTCTGTAGTGTGAATGCCAAATTCATTTTAAGGGTTTAAGAGTTAAGCCTGTCGTCAACCTTCTTAATGAAGGCGGCGGGTTTTATCAGTTTGGGGAGTGGGGGTTAATGATGGTGTGCATGGAATGCATGGGGAGGTTCCTATCTGGGTGTGTGTGTTTTGTAGTACAAGAGGAAGGCGACGCAAATGATGGTGAGGAGTGGAGCTGCATTGATGAACCGAAGTGGAGTGAATGACGGCGAAGGGAAGCTTGTGATGGAAGTTGAAAGGAAAAATGGAAAAGAGTGGAGAAATCTGTTTTTGGAGGAGCAATTTTTGGCCGAGTAGTTTTTTTTATCTTTGAGGAACATGTTGGAGTAAGGAAGCTTGTACTTTCTGGTTATCCTTGCGAGTGCAAAGTGTAGAGTTCTGTTTTTAGAGGACTTGGCTGGTTGTTAGAATTTTCCGCTGCGCCAACAACTTGGCCAAGCAGATGATGAGGCACATATGAAGGGCTAGATCTCAATAGGAGTCTGAACTTTGATGAGTATTTTGGAGTCAGGAAGCTTGTACTCTCTAGCAATTTTTGTGAATGCGAGATGTGAATGTTGGTTTTTGCAATTCTGTTCTGTCGATTTGTAATCGTAGAAACTGTGTCTGATTATTGATAGAGAATGCATACAGGAATACTTAGAGACGAAGTATGGGGGAAAGGATCAGTGGTTGTGTTTTGTCCCAGAAGCTCAGAAATTACAACGTTGCTTAGACCCATACAGTAGGTCAGGGTGTTGTTTGATCTTGCACCCTCTCTTTTTTGGTGACAAGGGGTCTTCAAATTTTGTTCAATGAATTTGTTTCCCACTTTGTTTACATCATTTAACTAATGTCTTGACAAAACCACTTCATTTTATTGGCCCACAACCAAAAGGAAAATCACTTAATATCGTTCACACTGTTCGTATCCATAGCAATACCTTAAGTTAAAATTTGGGCATTAAAATTTTGTATTTTCCATATCACCAATGAAGGTTTTTTTTTTTTTTTTTTTTTCCTTTAAAAAAAATTGGGGTTTTGAGGTGGATGGGATGAATAGATAGATGCATTGTGTTGTTAAGCTATTAAAATAAAATATCTATAGGATTAAAATAAAATATCTAAGTTGAGAATGTATGGGTTATTAAAATTTTGAAAAGAAAAAACCAATTCTAGGATTTTTTTTGAAATTTTTCACAACCACCAATTTTGATTTTTAAATATTTATCTATCCCTAATTTAACACTTGTTCAACATTAAAAAAACCACCAAATTCCCAAAATCCCATCTTAACTCTCATGTTATGAGAATGTTTTACTCATATCTTATTTTAAATTCTGAGAATTATTCAACACTATTTCAAATTTTAATAATTTGTGCTTTGAATTAATGAGTTGCAACTTGAACAATATGTTAGACATACCAAATGAAGTAGCCACCATTCCATAGTCTCTCTCCCGTGAGGCAAAGCCAATGAACCATGTATTTGCCCCTACCAGTTGCAAAACAAAGAAGGGTTCTTTTCGTAGAGCATCATCCCTACTAGTGCTCAATATGTGACCCTGCACATCAAAATCAGATGAAGAAAAGTGGACATAAGCTGATTTGGCTCAAGAAAATGCTTTTATCGCTTTATTCCCAATGTATTTCTATAATACAATGTATCTCATAATTTTGCGTTATGAGATTTGCTTTGTAAGAACGTGAAGCATAGTTGACACCAATTGTTTTTACTTCATTGAGCTTGGGTTGGAATTTCTATAGGTTTTGCAAATGAGTTTAATTTTGATTTGTGTGCATGTTTTCACATGTGACTTCAATTTTGTTGCCTGCTGATCTAGTAAAACACACAAACATTTTGCTGAATTATCATAAAATTTCAAACACTTTAAACTTGCCCGATCGCTCAATTTTGTGCTATGGCATATTTAAGACCCATCAATGGCAATACCAATATGGGTTTCTAATATTTGAACCATGTTTGACAATTACCTGTTTGCTACATAATGACATTCAGCTATAAAAATAACACTCACAGGTACTAACATCCATCTGTACATGAGATTGATGAAGGGAGCAAAAAATACAACTTTCAAGCTCCATCGTTTGGCTGTAAAACACCATCTCCTCATCCCAGTTGAAAATATAGCATTCTCTTCACGATTCCCAAGTCATTTCCAAGGTAAACAAACATGGCTTGGAAATCTCATCATAACAGTGCATTATAACTGGATGGTTTGGAATGTGCCATTGGAAAGAAAATAGATAAGGTAATATAGACATAACGAATGTCGACTGCAATTTGGAATGTGGACCTTAGAGAAACTTTGTACATTCCAACCTAGAAAATGCCATGAGTATGCATCATATCATGGATTCAAACATTGTAATTCTCTCCCTAGTGACTCAAAACATTTTGTAAAATCAAGCCAAAGCAAACTGACAGATATGTCTCTGTGCGCTTTAGAAAAAATTCATTATTCAGAGTCATAGTCCGGGCTACAACTATATACTATAGTTTGTGGTACAATAAACATTTCAAGCATTAATCTGCATTTCTACTTAGTAACAATTGAAAGCTGCTGCAACTAACTAGAACACCTGGCACAATTTAGCCCATTGTGGCATGCGTTTGAATATTATTGCTAAAGCTTCTTCTTCACCAAAAAAATGGCTTAGCTAACAGATTGCAGATTATTTCACTGTTGGAAAGATAATCAATCAATAGGCTTCCCCTAGATCTGTGAAAGTGCACTCACACATTCAAACAGACAACAGGGTCCTATAGACCTCTGTGTTTGATCATGTATGAAGAGCTAGGCAATGTGTGTAGCACAGACAAAAGAAGCTTCCCTAATACCAACTTCTTTCCAAAGAACGAGGAAAGAGGCAGGCACAGTGAGAGAGGATGTATTAGTACACAAACTTACCTCACCTGGGTAGATGAGCACAACAAGCCTGATCCGTTGGAGCCCACAACTGCTAGGTCACATATAGAGCACATGCTACCCACAGTTTCTGCCACAAATCGTGCTCGGCAATAGGGGCAAGAAACATCCCGGCTGCCTCTGTAGATTGGAGTGAAGGTGGAACCACATACTACAAAAGGGTTGCGAGGATCATAGTTCAGTTGCATCTCATCCTTGGGGTTCTTCTCGCCCACTTGTAAGACCTGTCAGGTGACAAGAGCCTTGGGATCTCAGACGGGAAAAAACCCCAAACAATCTCCCTAAGTGGGAGCCTGCCAATTATGTCTCTTCCAGACCTTTTGAACTCGAAGAGTCATCATCAACTGCATCCCTTGAGAAAACAGGTTGTCCACTAAAAACAAAAAGAAACAACAAGGGAGACTCTGAGAAAAGCTATATATCCAGAGGTGTAAAACTTCCATACCTGGCGAGCTTTGGTTGCCACTTGAGGAGGAAGATTCAGTTCCAAAAGCCTGCGGGCAAATGTTGCTGCTGTGCCATAGTTTTTTGCTTTAAAGCAAATAGACATAGCAGACTGGAGGCTGAGCTTCAGATGTGTGGCCTGAAGGTTACAGTGTGTGAAATAAGCAGCAAGCTCTGCCTGCCTCAGTACGTCATCCTTCAAAGCTGGGTCCTTCCTCTTAAGCTCAATGCGGAGGGCAAGGGCATAGTCTTTAGCAATTCCCAGCAGCTCCTTTACCTCATCAACTTCTTTGCGAGAGTCAACCACTACCACTGGAATGGTGTGCAATATATTGATGAACAGCCTGCATGCAAGGGAAGATATAGTCATGACAAATCTTACAAGCAGTTCCATTGTCCAAAGAACCTGGATATTGATTCTCCTGCGAACCATTAAAGGTCAGCTGATTACACAGAAGGTTATATGTTGGACCATACCTAAGTGCTTCTGTGAATTTCCCCTCTGTGGTGGTCTTGTAGGCCACCTTAAGCTTCTCTTCGAGTGAGGAAAGCCTGTAGACAAGTGCAGGTATGCCCCGAGCGCTGGGGCTGGTGGTCTCACTCCAACCTCTCTCAAGAGCCAAGGGAAGCACCGGGAGTGACACCATGGTTGGGAGATAGGTATGACTGGCCAGATGAAGCTCAAGGAAAACACTCCTCAGGGGTTCAAAGTTCTTGATCCCAAGCTGCCTATTCAACAATCGCATGGCTGTGTCAAATGAACCTGCTGCTGCATGCTCTCCAGCCAGAGATGAGGTCTGCACCCAGGCCTGGCCAGGTGGTATCCCTGATGGTGGAACAACAAAATAGGCAGAGCTGGTGGGAACAACATCAGCAACAGCAAGCTCTGCAGGAAGCTCAAGATCCTCCATTTCCCAGCCCTCCTCCTCATCACCCTCACCTGAAAAGGACAACCACATGCATTTGCCTGTTTAGCTATATGAACTTATTGGAGATGGAAATATCGTTGAAGGCATTGAGTTCCAATCAATTTCCTATTTCTGGATTACCCAATCCTAGAAAGCAAACCTACTCCTGGTAAAAAACCATATCACTAAAACTGCTCTTTAGGCACCAGATTCTAATGACAAACCTTTCTCCACGACTACCAAATCATCATCCTCGTGGTCACCATTCTCCACCACTGCAAGATCCAGTTCCTCACCCCAAGCTCCCTGGGCACCCTCCTCCTCTTCTATGTCAGCTGTACCAGGCTCCCCAAAAGCACCATCAAAGAAGCCTTTGTTCACAGTCAAAAGAGGCCAGTTGCTATCCAGTACAATTGGCTTTGGGGGCATCAGCAGACAGCACTTCTCTAGAGAAGGGGTGTAAGGGAGAGACCCATCAAGCAACTCTTCCAGCCTTCCAATTACATCTGTAAGTCCATGGGTCTTTGCTGTGGCGTAGGCCAAAGGAATATGCCCTGACTCCTCAAGGATTCTGACCCTTTCTTGGACATCTCCCAGGTACAGCGCATTATGAAACTGACCCATCACATCACTGCGCATCTCTGCTATCTTAAGCATCTTTGAAAGCTTCTCTGTGTTTCCAGTGATGAGGTACAGGAAAGAGAGGCGCTCAAAGTTCTTTGTCTTTTGGTACGCATACTCCACAATCTCATAGTTTCCCTGTCAAATCAGCCACATATTTAGCTGCAGAGATATGGCATACAAAGACTACAGAACATGAAAATCTTACTTGGAAGCAGAGTGGGTCTTGCACAGTGACTCTTCTGGCAGCTTATCAGTGTCAAAGGCTCAAGGTCACTGCATACTGCTACTTGATGAGTGTGAGTGTGAGTGTGACAAATGTCCTGCAAGTCTCATTTCCCCTTAGAGCAATTAATTCTGAGTCACAGTTGTTAGTGGCACCTGTCTCAAAGCTTCTACACCAAGGCGGTGCCAACAATCCTTGTCATCAATCTCCTTTGCTGATGCGACTGCCACAGCAGTGTTACCACATTCAATAGCCAAGTTGAACCTTGTTTGCTCATCCTTGACAAAATGTAATGCCACTTCAGGAAAGCCTTTCTGCTGAAGGTAGGCTATGATGGACTGTCCACAAAGCTTCATGTTCTGGATCATTTGGAGCACCTGTTGCACCATCCAATGAAACCATCAGGATGAGCAGATCAACAGCCCAAGTAATACCTAGTGTGCTTCTGCATGAGATAAGCAATGAGTTCCTTCAAGGATGCAATTCATTTCTATACCTGATCATATTTCCTTTGGAGGAGTGCCAATTTGAAGCTGTACTCAGTAGGGTCAATCTGAATGACACGGTTCTTGCCATCACGATCCAAGCAGAAGAGGGTATTCTTTGAGACCTTGGTGATGTAGATGGGTACATCCAGGGTGCGAACAATGCCATTGTCCCCATTTGGCAAGCAGTACTTGATGTGATTAAGAGTGGTGTAGATGAATACCCCTGACTCATCCCAACCCCCACTCTTGACACGAATGGTCTCATGAACTGTACATTTATGCACAAGCTTTTTGTTTGTGATGATGATTGCATGCTTGCTCAGAAGAGCCAAATTCTCCATGTCATGTGACCAGATGATGTACTTCACAAATGGGGTGGTCAGCTCTCCAAGTGTGCTACGCTGCTGCACATCAAATAGAACAACCTTGTCTTCTGACCGGCACAGCAGGTTGCCTGTTCCTGCATAGAAAATGTCACTGGTAGGGACAGGCAGGTTGCATTTCTTGGTAATATCATTCTTCATGTCCTTGACTAGAACCTGATGCATGGAGTCATAGATTAGAAACCAAGGCAGCACAAAGTCTCTCTTTCCTTCAGATTTGCTGAACCAAGTCATAAACTAGTCCTTGCAGTATGAAAGAAGTTGACTGGAGGTTAGCCCTTCCTACAAGTAAAAGGCTAAGTATAAACCCAATCCTAGCAGGAGGCAGGCTTTCTGCTAAGACTTCTTTTAAATGTGTGGAGGTATTGCCTCTCACCTGATTGTGATTCCTGTCTAAGACAGCAAATCGGTTTCTTGCAACAAACACAGCAGCTGCACCCAAGCCTCTCTTGGAGTCAGGAGTGATGTCACTCTTCCCAGTCATGTCCTTTGGAATCACATAAAGTTCATATGAACCTCCATCAATATCTGAGCACAATAACACTGCATTTTCAGCTGAATTGTATGAGAGGAATCTGGGAGCTTGATTCAGGGCAGGTGCTCCAGGTCGGCGGAGAGAAATCAGTGGGTTATCCTTCTGGGCTGAAAAGTCATATGTGCGAAGGTGCCGGTCCTTGATATAGAACAGAGACCCTCCTTGCACAGCAAATGCTGGCCTTTCCCTCTCTAACTTGAAGACTATCATGCCACTGTCATGTCCTGCAGCTAATACATTCATCTCTGGGTGAACTGCCAAGATCCAGAACCTATCATGCTCCCTGCGGAAAGTTTGCACAGCAGTTCGCTTGGACATGTCCCACACACGGATGCTCTTGTCCTCAGAGTTCGATACAATTATATCTTGGCGAGCATGGAACATGACACAAGACACATTGTTCACATGACCCCGTAGAGTGTCCACCTCCCATGCCTTTGTGTCTGTTCCAGAGGAAAAAAATCAGAGACCACACTTGATGTAATCAAATACTCTTCCACCACAACATAGTAGGTCACCTGCTACTTTTTCTGCATGAAGCACTCTCATGATACTTCTATGTTGCCTACATCATCCAACCTAAATTCTACCACTAGTTTGAGAACTTGAACATTCCACACTCAAAGAACTGCTGATCTAAATGCAAATCTGTCCTGAATCCTCATGCAAGTGATATTTTTGTTCAACCCCCGATATGATATAAACTTATTAGATTCTAATGACTGTTCTGTCAAACCTCTGCTTTGCACATTTTGAACAAGAGACTGTACAAAATGAAAGTCTCATCTTCTTGTGTGTTGGCAGGGGTTTCAGGATCTGAAGACAATATCACGATCCTGCTTTACTAGGACTCATAAGAGAGTGTCCTCAAGCATGTTGTACATTACCATTCATGCGCCAGAGTTTGACTTGGCGATCATCTGCACCAGAGACAACAAGAGGGAGTGTGGGATGAAAAGATGCCCAGTTAACACCCCGGTCATGGCCCTCAAGGACATACTTCACCACTGCATCCCCGCTTCCAAAAAGGTCACTATTCATTTGTGTCAGGCGCATCAAATCCTCAGATGGTGCCACGCCTTTCTTCTTCAATGCACTGATGTCCCAGACTCGCACTGTCTGGTCTAGGGACGCAGAAACCACTAAATCCTCCTTCAGGTGAAAAGATGCACACATTACATAATGGTTGTGGCCTGTGAGGACTGAGATACAGGTGCGAGACTGCCAGTTCCATATCCGGATGGTTTGATCATCACTCGCTGTAACAATCCAGGGGGACTCATGATGGAACTGTACTGTGCGGATGTAGTCCAAGTGGCCAAGAAGGGTGAAGAGGCAACGCCGCAGCTTGTAGTTCCATACCTTAATCTTATAGTCATCACCTGCATTCAGCAACACAGATTGTATCATAAAACAAGAATTAAATTCTGTGATCATGAACACAACTTTCAGTGAGACGACAAGCATGGATCTAGAAGGGGCTGTGATGAGTGCTAGTCAAAAATTCAAGGACCTAACCTCCAGAGACGAACAAAGGTTGAGACTTGTGGAAGTGGACGCCACGGACAGGGCCTTCATGCTCATCAAAGCGGTCAATGAGTGTGCCCATCCGATAATCCCACAGCTGGATGACACCGCTGTGCAAGCTGGCCAAAATCCATGGCCGTTTGGGATGTAAGCTCAACCCTTTCACCCGATTACTCTTGGTCTCAAACTTGGTCAGCATTGTGCCTCCCTACTTCCACACAGCCCCTGGCAACAGCAATGCAGCCCTCAACCTGCGGGTACTAATTTGATCTGCTACTTCCCTGCCTGCAGATCGATGTTTGCTTCCATCACCAGACGTCCCTCTCCCAAAGAGCTTCAATGCTGCATGGTAATCACTTGTATTCAGACATTTCCTTTCAATCTAGAGCTCCATAGTAATACCAGAGACAAAAACAAGAACCGTCTGCACAACAGCATTTGCCTGACAAAAGATCCGGAGGAGCAATACTAGCTAGACAAAAGAAGATGACAAAATAAACGCTTAAAAAGCTTCGGAACTCTAATGTGGCATGCCAGTCCTTTTCTTAAAAAAACAACGCGAAGATCTAGACTAGAGCACTACCTCGATCCAGCAGATCTGCACAGCCGGGGGGAAAGAACAAAACGCAGAGCGATGAAACAAAGAAAACAAAATGCATAACTTCTTATGTAAGCTACAAGAAGAAAGGTGGATCGATCAGGCATCATAGAAACCGATTTCAGTCTCTTGATGATCTAAACTTCGTCCGAGATCTAAACTTCGTAACAGCGAAGCTGCTGTAACCCCGAAACGTACTACAATTTCCACATTTCCGATTCACGACAAAACTTGATCCGATGACGACAGATACGCGAGCAAACGACAGAAGAAAACAGAAGTGAAGAAGACACACGACTCATTCCAGCCGCACTTCAGAAATTCTTGAAAGCTGGGGAGAAGAAAAAAAGGAAACAAACAAAAGCAGGTCTCCTAGGAATTCAAGAAAGCACAAAAAGAAATGCCGAAGTGCTTACCAGTTATGTCCGTCTCCCCGCACTCCTAATCTCTGCGGTTTCCTCAAATCGCGAACAGGAGGAATGCTGCACACCTGACCTAAATCGTTTGCGGACGTTCGAATCGCAGCAAGACACCGCAATGCGCACGACAATGAAGTCGCGAGCGCTAGAGAGAGAGAGAGAGAGAGAGAGGAAGGGAGGAGAGACAATGGAAAGGAAGAAGGGAAAAGAAAAGTAAAAGAAGGAGAAGGGAATTTCTTTTTTTATTTATATTATTTTTGGCCAAATGGTCAAGATTATTTGGCTATGGTGATTTATTAGGCCTAAATAATTTACCCTAATTCACCCATTGGCCCAAGCCTAAAGAATCTTGACATAGTGTATAGCCACCTTGATATGGTAGTGCATGACAATTTGTTAGAATAATTTGGGCAATGGCCCAATGTTTGATTTGTTATACCTAAATAATTGTAAGGACTTAGATTATGAGTTTAGTGTGAATAGGGTTTTAAACATTTGGAGTTTGTAATGTTATCCTCTCATGTGAGAGAGGTGGTTTGAGACTCATCATATTCAACTTGAAGTTCTTAGAAAACTCAAGGACCTTGAGTATGTGGTGTCTCTTCATAGTTTTGTCATTGTATTTGATTGAAGGGTTTGTAATAAACAAGGGTGTGGTTTGGAATGAGTTGTGGATTTTTCTCTTTGAAATGTGTTTGATTAACATTATTCAAATACAATGGGGATAAAGTGGAGAAACATTTTAAGTTTTGTTTGATTTTTTTGTCGATTTCATGTTTTGGAAGACAATGGTTTAAGATTTGTTTAGGATACGTACCCATCCGTGAACAAAAGTTTGTTGAACACAATACAACTGAACACGAGCAAGGTAAGGTTTCTTATTAGCTTTAGTATGGTGCCAACCTTGAGTGAATCATCTCATGGAGAAATGTTAGGTCAAGCAATAAATATCAAGTGCTTGATTTGGATTGTTAGTTTAGGAATGGTGGAATAACACCAATTACAACCCTCCAAGGCCACACATAACCTTTTGTGCCACACTTATCCCTTTTTTCATTCAAATGGTTAAAACAAAAGATGGGGATGAACACACAAAGATCCACAAGGTGTATATATCAATGGCAAATGTGGGATGAAAAACTTGTGGAGTAGGCCACTCATAAAAAAGTGGCCATGGTTTGTGAGTAGCAAGGGGTCGAAGATTTTTTTAGAACAAAGGAAGGTCTTCAATTGAAAATGACAAAATTAAATGAGTTTATGCCAAAACAAACCATCCAAGTAATTAAGCAAATCATGCATTTGCTACTAATAAGCTTTGTGCACCCAAGGTTTATGGTCATTGAAAAAAATGAGAAACCAAATGTTGGACTTATATTCATTGGAGCCTAAAAAAGCAAGATAAATCAATTTTGTAGGTTTATAAGGATGGTTTTGCCTTTATTTTGAAGGACTCAAGGTCATTTAAAGGTCATGAAATTTGTGTATAATTGCTCAATGATAAATCATATTTAGAAAGTTTTATAAATACAATGACATGGAAAGATATTTGATCCAATCAAGGACCCAAGAGTTAAATTGGAAGCAAAACTAGTAATGTTATATATAAAAGAGTGTACTTTTAAATTATTATGATGGTTGTGCCCAAAAGATGTATTTGGCAATTATATTCAGTGGCAATTGGATATAAAGATGCATGTGTGGGAATTGTTAAACCCCGATTTAATGGATATGTCATGCCAACATTAAAATAGATCTTTGATGGGCCATTGGGCATGTTATAGTTTCTAACACCTTGGACTTGAAGTTAAACTATCACTAACAACCTATCAAGGAAGTGGACAAATAAAAAACAATCTTTAAGGGAATTGATGAACACGGAAAGGATTATCTTTATCATTAATAATTCTTATCTTTTGAATTGAAAAATGTCTTTGCAAATAGTCATAGACAATATTCCAATAGAGTTGGATTTTTATCAAAATCACATATATGATATCATCATCTTTAGTATTATAGTGTTAAAAGAACACAACAAAATCTCCAAAAGGTGTTTGAATGCTAGCAAATTCTTATGTGACTAGATTAAATATATGAATCACATGATTTATCTTAAAGGACTAAAGGTTTAACAAACAAAGGTGAATTTGTTATCTCAAACATCCAACGTTTCATATATGTTAGTTGAGTTTGAGTTTTCATGGGATTGGCAACTACTACCAAAGGTTTGTCAAAAGGATCTAGTGTTATTGCCAAGCTCATTACCAAATTGACAAAGGTGGGTTAAGCATGTTAATGGGAACATGAACAAAAATAGGCTTTCCAAAAGCTTAAAACTTGATTGACTTTTGTACCAACCATAAGGATACCCATTAAACAAAATTACACACAAACAAGAACATGTTGTTGATTCTTAAAATAGTGCTCACCCAAGTGGATGACAAAGAAAGAAATTTATAGTTGCATATGTTAATCACTCTAACAACAATGAAAGATACAAATATAACTCTTATGAAGGGGATCAATGTCTTGCTACAATATGAATAATAGTTCATTTCAAGTGTTATTTGTATGGAAACCCCTTCACCTTTGTCACAAATCATTGACCATTGAAATGAATAATGGAATTCAACAAATTGATAGGCAAGTTTACATGATGATAAGCAAGCTTGCATGATGGCATTCATGTTACAAGAATACAACTTCCAAGCAATGCAACATGTTAGTTTTGTTAATCAAAATGTGGATGGGTTAAGTCAAAACATGATAATACAAAAGCTAGGTAACATGGTGAAATAAATGAAGAAATGGTGTTAAGATGACATATTTGGCTTTCTTAAACATTTTGGCAATGGAAGCCACTTCTATAAACAAAACCTTATCATCGATTGCTAGGATCCCTTTTGCAACTTATCATCATTTACTTACATTATGTTTACAAATTTCTTGCCATCATTAATTATTCACAAAATGGAGAAGATTAATCATTGCATGTGAGCAAAATGAACATTTCCCTTTGCCTTTCATTTACAAGTTCAGAAAAAAAGTTATCACTTCCATGTAAAGAGCATAAATGTTGCTAGGTCAATTTGTAAGATGAGTTTTGAACTTTACAATTGCCTTTTGAATGTTTAACATGCAGCAATTGAAAGGGATAAATCTCACAAATTTGAGTATTTATGAAGAGCTTGAGCAAGCATTATGAGTAAATCAAAGGTGATATTCAAAGTGTATGCATTTGTTGGGATTGGGTTTGTTGTGTTTATGTGCCATTGAATGCAAAATGTAACACAACTAGAAAGGGGAGGAACAATGTTTCAATACAAGATACAATTTCAATATCTTTTAAGATTTTGTTTGCAAATTAGGCGGCATTGCAAGGATCCTTCTTTTCCTTGGTTTGCATTTGGCATCAACCACAAAATAGAAAAGGTGATTTTGAGAATGGTAAAAAGGACTAGATTAGTGGCCTTCATTTCAAGTTCTATTCATTTATATTGCTACATAGTTTTTTTTCCCCTATTCTTCATAGTCCTTTTTTTTTTCCATTTTGTGTCCTGATTGTTTATTGTAGGGTTTACATGTTTTATATTCTCTTTGTATTCATAACTTCATGTGTCAATAATCCAAACTAGGGTTCTTTGTTTTCACATTCCTTCATTTGTTACAACATCATTTTTTGTGTTGAAATAAACAACCTTTATGTTTATGGTTATGGCACCTTTCCAAATACCACTAAACATTATGTTTCAATTCATGTTTTCCACTATAACACATGTGGGGGCCAATGTAGAGTTTCCTAGTGTTGAAATGTCTTCTATGAATGTGCAAACTTTCAAGGTTCCTTTGTCATCCACCACACTTTGTCTTTTTATGTTTGAAGCCCCATGTAAATCACATCTTAATAAAATTCCTAAAGCCACAAAACCTATCTAACTAGAAAAAAAGTGTAAAGATCTAAATGGGAGTTCAACAAAGTTTACTATGATTGTTGGTCAATTATATTTAGTTAGTTCGAGATAGTATGTGGAATAGACAAGAAGATGGAGATGGTTAGATGCAAGATTTGCACTAACACTTAAGGGAAGGAAAAATTGTTGGTGTTGAAGCTTGATTTTTTTATTAAGCATTATGGGTTCCAAAAGTGCGTAGTGCTTAGATCGAGAGTTGCCATCAAACAATACATTGTTAGTCCTTCTAACATTCATGTTAAAAATGATAAAATGTATGGATTAACATGGTGCAATATTGTTGTTGATCTATTTGCAAAAGGATGGAAGGTAAAAAAAAATTTAAATGGAATTTGTTCATTGTGGCACGTGTTGAAACTAGGACACCTAATGATTGATTTTGAAGCATTCAAATTATTTTTTCAAATTTTGAAGGTCAATAACCATTTGCAATAATATTAGTCAAATTGTATGGGGTAGACCATGGTCAAACACTTGTAAAACATAGTTTTTCACGAGATGAAAGTTGTTATGCACAATCTCAATTTCATCTAAATCAATTATGATGATGAAGTGACAACCCTAAACAATAGAATTAGTTGTTAATACGTGTGTCTGTTGTGGTCAATTCGAAAAGGGTTTTGATTTTGCTAGATCTAATGAAACTTTGAACTTTGATTATTGAAAGTCTTGATAAATTTGGAGGTTTGAATGACATTTAACCTTGCCTTGAAGCTTATGTGTGTTTGGAAAGAATGGAATGACCATTTTCTAAGGATTGAAAACAAACATCACGACCCAACTTATACATAAACATGTGCCATAATTTAGTGATGCACATTGTATGGCACATTGCACAAACCTAGTTATGCAAAACATTGAATTCATTAAACTTAGTTTCAAAGATTGAAAAGCTCTTGGATTTTTTGTACAACTACTTTGCACATAGCCTTAAGCAACACGTTTCAAATTTTCCAAGTTGGTTGAATTCTTAGAATGCAAAAGCAATAATATTTTGAAATACATAAAACTCAACGAATGTCCATGTTCTTGCCATCAAAGAGGGTTTTCAAAGTGTACAAGCTATTGGTTTTTTAAATGGCTAAAGATAATGTCATCTTTTAGACTACCAAAACAAACAAGAAGCTTTTACGTGATGTGGAAACATTATTAGGGATGGCTTATGTGCTACCTTTACTAGAAGCAATACAAGGGTTATCCAAGCACGTATTCATTTGTGAGTTTTTTTTTGCCGTCAAATTTATTGAAACCAATTTGTTTGTTATGTATTGTGACACCGAAAAGAGGTATTCACCAATGCACTTTTCTTTGTTCCTTGATCTCATTGAACACATAAGTGATTTTTTGTGCTTGATTTAGTGGATAGAGCCCACCTCCCAAATCAAATATGTTGCCTTCTTTGTGGGAAATAAGTTGTACATGTTGTAGGTTATGTATGTAACCTTGTGAACTTCATAAACAAGGAGACTTGGGTTTAAGCCATTGATTTCATAAAGAAATAATGTTTTATAATGGCATCATGTCTAGTTATTGAATTTGAAAGGCATTTTTGGTTCAAGAATTGTTTAATATAACTAGAGTAATCTATCCCTCATATTGGTTGGCTCTAAAGGTAAAAACCACATTCCCAAGGCAATTCAAACACATTTCAAATGCTAAAAGGCCTTGGGTGGTTGTGGAAACTTTGTGTGATCACAAGTGAACCTTATCTTTTCGATCAATAGTCATCTTTCTCGAAATTGATAATGTAAAACCATTGTCAAGTTGCTATGGTGTCTCTTCATGATTCCAATTTGACCACAAAATTGTGGAAGAAGCTTAGATTACGTGTTGTTCTCAACCATTGGCTTTCAAAGTGGATTAAGTTTGTGTATTGTTTTAAGTAATGTGAAGGATGAATGAATGTTCTCTAACTTTGCTTTCAACAAGAACAAACTTTGGAATATATTAACAACTCACCTTGATTTTGTTGTTAAGATGCATGTGTAAACATTTTATTCACTTTAATCATTTCCTTTTAATACAATAATGTATATGTGGAACGATAACTAGATTCATTATGGGGTGGATATTTAATCATAATGTGGGTGTGTGATTGGGTTTTGAAATGGTAGCAATTTTGATGCAATATAATGGTTGTTAATGGAAGCTTAATTTTGTTGGTTCCATACCAATAGTGTATTACATTGTTCAAAATTTAATAAAAGGTTGGGTTTTCATGATGTGTGTGTATGCATCACTCACTTGAGAATGTGCATCACATTATGTTGGTTTTCAATGTTGCCCACATTGTTTGTAAACTTCAAACTTCAAGTGCAATATGTTCATTTTTAAAAGGTTTTGTGTGATGTCCAATGGGTGTTTGGGTGTAGGTAGAACTCGAGTTACATGAACACCATCTTTTTGGGATCAAGGTTCGATTCCCTATCAATCTATTTGATTTCAGGTTCACATCTTTAGGAATGTCATATGCCATCTAAAATCCTAACTCTTAAGGTGGTGTTAGGCATTATTGTTTAAATACGTATATATATATATTTTATTCTTATGCCTTTGCAACGTCTTTTACTAGTAATGAATTGCCATAATAGAATTCAAAATCAAAGTGTTATTTTGTCTTTTGTAATAGGCGTGCATTTCATTTTGTTTACATTTTTTTTCCCTTTTTCTTAGACATTATCGTTGTGTCTTATAGACTGCAGCATATTGGTCTTGGATCTTCAAGGTCATACTCTAGATTAGTTTGTTAATATAAAATATCGTCAAGTTTCAATATGTTGTGCATTGATGCAATCCACCAATATTGAAATAACAACTACCTTTGTTACGAAAGTCTATTAATAATTTTGTGTTCAAATCAATCTTTAGGTTACATTACATTCTTTGCCAAATTCACATAATTTAGTCTTAGACTAATCGATATCGTTAGGAATAAAAAGTTGGGAATGAAAGGAGATGATTTTAATCAAGAATTTATGATTATTTTTTGACATAATTTGGTGGGGTTTTTAAGATGAGATTATTAGCTGACATAACATTCAAAATTTGACATCAATGCTCATGATGTACACTTTGTATCATCAAGCTTGTACTCTACAACAATTTGTTAATATAAAAATCAATGGCCATGAAACTAAATTACTAAGCTTTAATAGGTTGTACATTAATGCAATAAACAATATTGGGGCAACAACTATGCTTCCTACCAAAGTTTGGCCAAAATTTTGTGTTCAAATCATTTTATAGGTTACATTATAAATTTTTCCAAATTCATAAAATTAAATCCTTTTGATTAATAGTCATTGGTGATAGAAAATGGGGAGTCAAAAAGACGATGTTAATCAAGACTTTATGAATGTCTTTTGGCATGATTTGGTGGGTCTTTGAATATGAGATTACTAGTTGACCCAACATTTCAAGTTGCATGTGTTGACATCAAGGCTCGTGATGTACAATTTGTTGAAAACAACTATGAAAGCCTAGTATGGATGATGCATTCACGCCCTTGGTTCTCTTGTTTTTTCATGCTAGGTTTTCTTAATTTTGATAATGGGTTGTAGCTAGATATATAGATATTAATATGTTCTCCGTATATATACATCTTGCATTTTTGTGTTCAATCATTATGAAAGATCATTTAATTATTTATTGCAATAACTTAAGAGGAGAACTTTCATCTTGGTTTGCAATGTTGTTAATATTCAATACATTCTATGCTAGAATATAAAACCAAAATTGGAGATGCACAAGACCTTGAGAACATAAGAAAGAATGAAACATATTAATGTCTTGCATACAAGATTTATCCTACAGGTCAATTATATATGTGTCTCTTCATATTTGTCTCTATTGAACATAGTTTAATCACTTCATATCCAACTAATCCAGTTACTCATTTACTATTTCTCTAACACTTGGGCATTGATATTGTAAGTTACTACACTTCCAAGAATTAACAATGTGTTTTTTTTTCTTTTGAATTTTGCTCTTGAACCGAGGTGGCCAATCTTGATAAGAACAAAATGATACTATGAAACTTGAAATGAATCTTTGATGAGTAGTTGAAAAAAATTAAGTAGTGGTAACACTAAGTTGAGAAGATAAATATTGACGGTTATTCTTGGGAAATAATTTTGTAAAAATGCAAGCAATATTTTCATTAAGGTTGCAATATTGTAATTTCATCGTTCCTTTTTTAATCACTTCACATATGTCATGATATTGTATTTCAATATGTTTTGTGCAAGCATGAAACATGTGATCATGAAAAAGAGTTTTGCAGCTTTGATTGTACAATTAAATATTGTGCCAACTATTTGGACTTGTCTAATATCTTGTAGAAGTTGCCTAATCCATATTGCATCTTTGGTAGCTTTAATAATAGCTTTATATATTCAACCTTTATACTAAACAAGGCTATAATAGATTAATGTTTACCGCTCCAATTGATAGTCCCACCTCCAAGTAAAAATGTGTAACTTGTAGTATTTTTGTGACTATCCATTTCCCCGCCCAATTAACATCATAAAATTAGACCAAGGTAGCGTTGTTTATGGCATGTGATGAATATAGGAAACCATGTGTTTGCGTTCCTTTTACATATCTGAAAATATGTTTTACTACTTGCCAATGTGTTGGTCATAGATTTGAGGAATGCTAAAAAATTGCCCCCATTGCAAATGTTAAATCATGATGAGTACATACCATAGCAATGACCATAAGTAAAAAAAAAAACATTTGTTGGTACAAAACATTGCGCATGATATCCATGCTTTCAATAAATTGAGGTGATTGGTATTTGGAAATATGCAAGTTTATTTTGAGAGGAGTAACCACAAGTTTGCAAAGGTTCATTCCAAATAATTCAAGTTTTGCTTGAACATAATGAACTTGGGTAAAAACAAATGTATCATCTTGTTCATTATGAAGGATTTGAATGCCCAATATATGATGAACTACACCATGGTCATTCATTGTAAGATTTGATTATAACTCAATCTTGATATGTTGTAAGAGAGAAGGAGTATTGCAAACCAAAATTGCATCATCCACATACAAATCAATAATTATAAATGAAGCACCATGTTGACAAACATACACATTGTAATCTATATCTATGCATTGAAAACCAACATAGTGGAAATAGGAATCAACTAGGCATGAAGAGCTTGTTTGAGGTCGTATAATCTATGAAGAAGCCGATAAACTTAATGTTCACAACAAGTTGCACAAAACCTTCATGTTGTCATATATATGTTTTTTCATGAAGATGAACATGTAGAATGGTTGTTTTCACATCCACTTGATGAACCTCCCAATTATGAACAACAACATAGGTAATAAGGGTGAAAGCACACTAAGCCCCCCAAAAATTGTATTCACAAGTATAATCTTTTTGTAATTCTTTTTTTGGTAATGCATGGATGTCACATATTGGATTATGTTTTCTTGTTTTAAGTATATTTGATTAACTTTAAACTTAGACAAACAATGAAAATTTTGAATGTATGGAGTACATTTGTGACAAAATAATACCCACCACAAAGTTTGAAAAATTTGTACATATATTTCAAAACTAAGGTTGTGAGTGAAATTCTTGGGTGGATTTTTTTATGGTGTATGATATTGATATACATAAATTAAATTTAGAACCATCTTAAAATTTAAAGTCTTTGAATGAAATTTCAATCAAAAAATATGTTTTTTTTTGAATTTTAAAATAATAAATGCATAATAATATCTTCTTTCTAGGAAAAAAAACCACTACCGTATCAAAGAAGAAAAGATTTTATAGATGGGCATTACATTATTTTTTCAGTTTTATTTTGTTTGGTAATATTTCATGAACCACAAACACGGGGCCCTATGGTTGTAAAGAAATGTAAGTTATATATTATATATACATTAATTTTTTTCCATCCTCTTCATCTAACTGTTAAAATCAGAATTAATTTTGACTCAAAGTTCACTTTGAATTCTCAAATGTTGTCATGCAAATTTTAAAGTTTTTTTGCTTGTGTTTAGGATAACCAAAGAATGTCATCAATATTTTGGGTTAATTGTCAATCAAATGACAACTTTCCCTTTGCCATGAATTTGGTGATGGGAATTATTTTCAAGGTACATAATGTCTCTAAAATCTGATGGCCCATATGTTATGAACCATGCATGATGAAATGTCATGTGATTAATGGCACTTGAATCTAAGAACCAATTAGCAGAAGTTGCCTTGAATGCAAAGCCTAAAGTTACCATGAATAACTTGTATATATCCTCCAAGAACTTGTTCACATTCTTGGGGTCAACACATTGTTAACAAGTGGCCCAACATTTGGTTTGGAACCTTTGTGATCCAAAAGAGATATTTGACACACCTTATGATGGCCCATTTTTTTATAATAGTTACAAGGTCCTTTCTTCTTAAATTGTAGCCAATTTGTTTAGTGTGGGCCTTGATAGCTTTAATTAATTGAAGGATTTATGGACATATAATAACTTTGATGATCCACTTGAAGTTTTAAATTGTGGTCACCAAGTAGGAGGTATTCTCCCAACCCACAATGTTGTTGTAGTTCCATCAATGTCATATTAAATCGGATTTTTGTTTTCTACGAATGTTGTTTGTCAACAATTTGGCTATAACATTTTGAAGGGTTACCTTGGTTTGATTGTTCAAGGTCATTATCATGGAGATTTTGGAAGATTATTTAAAATTGTCGCAACATGATCATCATGAGTATATGTGACCCGACATATGTTAATTGTTCTAAAAGAAGTTTAAATTCATTAAAATGATGTTTAATATTAACCCATTTTTTCATATTGTAATTGACATGTTGCTTTCATATATGACATTTATTCACTACATCCTTTGTTTGGTAGACCTTTGAAACCTTATCCAATTATAATTTGGAATGGTGGCATTAGTTGCATGACTAAGATGAACATTTTTTGGCATTGTCTAGTATTATCATTTGAGTTGTTCTATCCTTGTCCTCCTAATTTGAGATGGAACTTGGACTAATCGCCAATGGATTTGTTGTGGTTCCATCACTAGCAACTATTGGTTAAGGTTTGAATTCAACTTGGATACCTAAATCCCATATTCTTTCATTTTTGAAAATATAGGATGATTTTATTTTCCAAGTTTGATAATTAGAACCATCTAGTTTTTCTATATTTCTTACTTGATCAAAGGAAGATATCTTTGGGCTAATTTGTAATCATGACTTAAGTTTTTTTCAAAATCAATTTTTTTTATGCTATAAAAATTCAATATTCTATAGGTCTTGAATAATTACATTTCTTTTATTTCATGAAATTCATTCAATTTGAATGCAAGTACATTTCTTATCTTTACAACATGACACAATTTCATTGAAATATTTCATATAACATGTTTTAATTTATGTTCACCACTTTCCAAGATTAAACAAAGTGTTAGAATATACAAAGATGTTACTTTGCATGCAATGGTAGAGGCAAATTGATATTTGATTCATCTTTCAATGTATGAATTTGACACTTTGTATGTTGACTTGTGGATAGTCTTTATGTTTTTAGTGTTCATGCATCAATTTGCGAGTGGCTTTCAAACTATGTGAGTGAATTGTATTTGTTCATTGCCATAGCTTGTCACACACTTGGCTTGGCTTTTGTGACAAACAATGATGGTTAACAAGTACAATTCAAATGAGCTTATTATGTGTATTAGAGAGCTAGTCCAATTCATAATTGGTGTTGCCATATTTTGACACTTATTTTTCATTCTATATAGTAGGCACAAAAGCTAATGTGTGCCTACTTTTGATGCCACACGTTTTTCCTCACCTTGCTTCTAGTAACCCCTTGCACTTAACCATGGAAAAAATGTTAGCCACTTCAACCTAAATAATTCAATAGTTTTTCATCACTTGTTTTGCCTCACCCTACTTCTAATAACCCTTGCACTTAGAAGCATGGAAAAAATGCTAGCCATTTCAACCTAAATAACTCAATTATTTCTTGCCACGATGTTATGAACAAAATAAAGTACACTTAGCCACTTCTAGACGAAAAATAAAATTGGATAACTACTTCATATTGCTAGCCCAAATATAAATATGCCACCTAGCCATAATACTATATGCACAATGTACCCATCTAAAAGAAATAGAAAAAAAAGGTTTTGCTTGGGTTATGTTGGGTGGCTTAAATTCGAGTCTTATCTATGAATTGTAATTTCTAATGACTTGAAAGGTCTTTATTGTCTTCTAAATGGAAACTTGGTAGTTGCCCAAAATGATGTGTTTTCATTGCTCTTCACCTTTCCAAAATGTTTAAAAATGGCAGGCAAAGAAAAATTGGGTTTTAAATGAAAGGTGAAATTTTCTTTAAACAACTAAAGTTAAACCTTTTCAATAATATCCTAAGCCCAAAGTTGAAAGTTTTCACTAGAGCATGATCTTTAGAAGACCATGCATACGTAACCCACAAGTTCAAAGCCTAAATTGTTTAGGCATGAGCTAATAAAAATGATAATGTGAAAATCGTCAAATGATGTCAATTATTTTTAATCTTTAGTACAATTTATGTTTTTAACATTCATACATCAAATGGACAATTCCATTGAGATAGGATATTAGTGGAATCTAATTGAAGGTAATGGTGATAATCAAGGTCAAATGGTCGCATATGCAAAATATTGGTATGAACTGAAAATAGTTCACCCTTTTTTGCATCAAATCTTTATATCTACATATATAAACTCTTTGGGTGTTGTGTTTTCACCTGACCTTATTGTCAATTATAGATGATAGAATTATGGTTCAACCTTTGGAGGCATTTGACCTATTCATCAATGATGTAATCACATCTTTTAAAAGTCATTCTAATTTTAGTTCTTGCAAAATTGAAGTAAAGATGACGAGGTGTTTTGCATTTTGTTTAAGTTCTAGTTTTGAATGTATTGTGAATAAGAGATGATGAGGTGTTTTGCATTTTGTTCAAGTTCTAGTTTTGAATATATTGTGAATAAGAGATGATGAGGTGTTTTGCATTTTGTTCAAGTTCTAGTTTTGAACGTATTGTAAATAAGAGATGATGAGGTGTTTTGCATTTTGTTCAAGTTCTAGTTTTGAATGTATTGTGAATAAGAGATGATGAGGTGTTTTGCATTTTGTTCTAGTTTTGAATGTATTGTGAATAAGAGATGAACCCTGGTTTTTATTGTGAAGGGCAACGAACTGCAACCTATGACATTCCAATGATCTCCAATCATGAACATTGGTACAAAGGTTTAATCAACCACTATGTGTTAGTGACACTGAAGAAAACAGTCGCGTAGGGTTGAACAGTGGAGAAGATTGGGCAGCCACAGACCTTTAGATTGACAATTAGAAAATGTCCAACGTCAAAGGCTTCTATCATTGTGGACAAACATATTCTTATTGTTGAGTTGGCAAACTCGGAATTATTATTATTATTATTGGTGGACCAATCATCGATCAAATAATTCTTGTAAAAAACAAGCATCGCAAAATCTAAATAGTATTCCGACGCTTAAATCTATAAAACAAGAGCGAGTTCCCAAAACCTTGTGAGACAATCACAAAATAATCTCATCTTGTACACGTGAAGTGATGGTCTTGTGGGGAAGCACGATGCAATTCACCACAACCACTTCATCCTCCACTGCAACATCTTCACCTGATAAAAAAATCATTGCCAATAAAGAAGGTTTATCAAAGATGGTTTGCAAAGTTGGCAAATCTCTCAGGCGATCCTGCTCAAGAAAGGGACTAAGGAGCAAGGGGAAACTGAAGAAAGAGAGGATGGTATCAAGGATTGTCATTGATGCCTCCAAATGAGAGGTAAAATTATGAGAAAAGGCTCTACACCCAATCCATCCAAAAAGTTCAAGAGACACAAACCACATACCGAGAATTGTAATTCCTAGTTTCGTGTTGTAATTGCCTGCTCCCTGTGCCATACCCAGCCATCAGTGCCACCACATTAGGAGCACTTCACTGAGACAATATAGACAACTCCTTTCATTGGTGAAGCCAAAGCTGTAGTACTTCTAGATATCATTACACATGGCAGGTACTTACCTGGACACGAGCCCATCTCCCAATCAAGGATTTCCACCCAACAATTGACTGGATCACAACAGCATTCTCCTGCAATAAATATCATTGAAGGAAATCAGACAGAGTGATGTCTAACCAGTCCATCAGGCTAAGTATATCAGATACAATCAATGATCCTTCATACCCATAATACATGTTATAAGTACATGGACACCTAGTTAGTCACCTTCACAGTGAAAATACTCACCTTTACTTCCACTCCATCAAGAATAATGCACCCTATTAACCGAACTCCAGGGCCAATTCTTGCATTTGCTGAAATGGATACATTAGGTCCAAGCTGGAAACTCCAGAAAAACCAAGCAAAATTTCTCATTCAGAAATGGGCTTTACTTTTACTGCCTGAACTGTTTCCTTCAAAAACTCTCAGATCCTGTGTCTCAATTTTTAATATTTCTAGAATCTATACATATGTTTAAGAAGAACAAAACAGTGAGATGGGCCTGAAAGAATACCTTAGCAGATGGGTGAACTTTAGCAGACCGGTGGATAAACACATCCCCAACTATTGTCGGTGATTTTGTGCCATCTCCAACAGCTAAGAGCTCTGGTGAAGTCTGCCGGTATTGATTTAAGTACAGCGAAGAGCACCGCAGTGACATCCTGGCACACATTTGCCATTGTTTTTCCTCAGCAAAGAAGACTATGCACTGAACTGAACCCTTTCTAGTTCTAATTGAAGTCCCTCCAGCTCACTTTGCTGCTGTCCTGTAGCAACTTGCATACAGTAAATGAATGGATTCTGTCACTCCCCACATCCATATTCTTCAGAGGTTCCTCCTACTGAGACTGTTACTTGCAGATTAAATTTTCAGTTTGATGTACACACAAACTGAACATGTGACCAATGGGGTTGAATTGCCTACCCAGGAGTTTTCAGCTGTTCCCAGAAATCAGTGGTTTCAAAAGTGTAGAGTTTCTTTTTGCCAGCAAGTGGAGTGAGAATGTCCTGATCAAGTCTCACAAACTTTGTTGGCGTTGCTCTGCATCACAGAAACAAGAAAGAAAGAAGAGTTTCAGGGTGGGGAACCAAATGTCACATGGGATTGAATGGGCTAAAGAAATCTTCTTCTCTCCTTTGTAGAGAAGTATCTATCAACATGATTGCAGAGAGAATACTCCACAAAACCATGTCAGGTAGCCAAACATATGTTGTGCTAGTTCTGGTGAAACCAAAAACAGACCAATGAGGAATGAGTTGAAGTCATAATCTTGTGTCATGCTTTGCGGGACACATGTGATTACATGCATGTGGTTTGACCAGAAACAAGCAAGAACAAATTTCCCATTCCTCCTGTGGTGTATTAAGACATTACATTCACATACCTTTCTTTCTCCACTCACACACCAAAGAATTAAGGATATGGAGCTTACTTGGAGGAAAACTGAAGAGCTTCAACACTGGAAACACGACGGAGAGCAGCTGGATGACAAGAAAAACCAGAAATCAACCATAAACCCTAAACCATGACCACATTATCTATGCCCTATTCTCCTTGTCCTTGTCCATTTAGTACAGATGTTCATGATCATTCCAGAAATAGCTTGAGAAACCACCTCATGACAGCCAAAAATGACCACGTGCACACTTATCCTACATCAGAAAAAAGCAAGTGCACTGTGGACAAAAAACCTGCAAATAACATAAAAAGAGGCTGTGTATACACAGGGCAATTCCATCTGAGAGAAAAATAATAAATTCATGCTCCAGGCAGGTATCCAAAACCCTAACTTCATGGCATACTTGACAGGCAAGCCAGCCCACAATAACCATTTCTTTGATTCTTTCTTTGAGATCATGGAATGGGAAGATTGAGATGTAACAACTACTTCTTCACCACCTTCTTACATTCTTTACACATACAACCCAATAAACAGGTGCAAAAAGGCTGGAGAAGAAGAGTGTAAAGAAACTTACCTCTGTCTTTTTGGGTAGATGTAACATCTCTAATAGCTGAGAAAATATCAGTTGTGAAAATGTAGACTCCGCAATTGATGAAGTCACTCACCTGTAGTAAATGTGTCAAGATATCAGCCAGAAAACCAGCTGATTGCTCACTCAGTAGCAAAAAGCGAGTGCATAAGACTCAGTAGAGGAGTGTGAAGAGGAGACAAAAATCTGTGTGCTTACAAAGGTCTCTGGCTTCTCTGCATAATGAAGAAGCTCCCCAGTTTTAGGATCAGCTACCAGCTCACCAAACTCGTTAGCAACATCCCTTGACACCTGTTAGAGTACATCCTAAATCAAGAATTAGGACATATGAAGAGTGCAAAAGAATGGGTATGTTCATTAGAGCTCATATGATGATTGCGGATACATATAAATCAACCAGGAACAGGATCATCCCGAAGACAAACCTAGGAAAAGGAAAAACAGGGGAGGAGAATATTTACCTTCTTTACTAGAAGTGTACCAATGCCCCCATGCTTTCTGTGAGCATCTGCAGTAAGAACAGTATTTGAGAGATAGCTTTCAAGGGTTGTCATAATACTGTAATTACCTCACATTTGAACACAAAACAGGATGACACAAAGTAATACATGACAAATATGGCCACCCGCAACATGGCCATGTAACAAGGCACATGATGCTATGACTCCACTCAGTGAAATAGTTCTAAACAAGGAGTATTATCCTAAACCGATCAGTGCAGACTATTGCTGCTCTATAATCAACAAGGGGAAACAAATTAAAAAATGCTACTTCTAATTAGTACAAACAAAGGGAGAAATGTTGAAAAGTTAGCACAGCTTACCAAGCATTTCAGTTAAAGGAAAGCTGCAGCACACATCACAGTTCAACACGAAAATATCATGCTGCAAAATCCCAAAAAAATCATCGTTCACACATGATGATGTGCACCATGATAAAACAGGAGAAACTTTTTCCAACAATCTATCCAGGTGCATAACCAAAGGGTAGAGTCAATGACTGCTGTCTTTTTACAGTTGAGTCCCAATGCTCTTGCACCACAAATCTTCAGGAAAAAAAAGTTTGCAGATTGCATAAATTGATTAGAAACCCAAGGAAAAAAAAAGGAGAAGATAGCAATTTGCTCATAAAAACAGGGGAGTGGAATGAATTACAGGGTCCTCCTCCATAAGAAGATCCTTGAAGTTGTAAAGTCCACCAGCTGATCCATGAGGCTTTTCTTCTCGCAAGTACCTGAGAAGCACAAACTCTGAACGTTGGAGTGTCACATTTAATAATCACAGGTAGGATCAATCACACATAAGGAAAAATCATAAACCATCTGCACAACAAGAGCAATTTCTTTTTCCTGTGGTTGATGATTGAATTCAGGTTGGTGTGCTTGTAAATGTGCAACTGTCAAGACCAAGATTAGGTACTTGCAGCAAACTTCTGAATTCAGAAGATGAAAAAGTACACAACAGGGGGCATTGCTTACATCACAGGAACCTTCAATTCATTTGAGAGGGCCGAGATATAAAGCGTGAATTCCCGTTCTTCATAAAATCCAATCAGAAACACTTTGGCCAAATTGGGTATCTGGTGATAACAAGAAAGAAAGAAAGAAAGGAAGAACAAGAGTTAGCACTTGCTCTAATAGAGAAGACAAGGGCAAACCGTGTGCTGTCTGTGGAGCAAACAAATCTCAGGCATGAAGACTGAAAAACATATACTGAAGAGAAGCTGGATTTTTCTTGTGGTTACTCCAAACAAACATGAATGACATTCCTCCATTGCTGTCCATGTGATTCCTTCATTGCAATAGTCCTGGGATGGGATTCTTATTATTATTATTATAGGGGCAGACAATGAATTGTCATCTGTGGGATCTCTCTGTTTTCCTTCTTCCCATGGTATGGTATGTATGGTACCTTTTGGCATGCAAGAATTGGATGGTGCACCATTGGCTGGCCTGCAAGAGGGAATAAAGGCTTGGCAAGATTGAAAGAAAGTGGTCGGAACCTGGTACCTGTAAAGCAAGCCCACCCACCACCGGAAGAAGAACCACCCACGTCCATCATGCCCTTCAACCCAAGCTACACAGAAAATCAATTCCAGATCTAGTGACCCAAAAAAAAGAGAGGAAAAGGGCCATAGCTCCAGCTCCTCCATGAACATATGTATGTAAAACAAGAAAGAAACCCATGTCGTGGGAAATTGCAAAAAGATGGAGATTCCTCTCTCCGTGTCTCTGTCGCTGTGGGAAGTCCCAAGTACGTACCTTTGGTTGGCCCTCCAACCAGGATGACTGCCACTGTCTTGACACTTGCCATGACAAGAGTGTCCAAGAGCAAAGCAGGCGAGAGTAAGAGTATTAGTGCAAGACAATCAAAGAGCTAAAGTTGAAGAAGCTCAATGATGTTTTACACAAACTCTCTCTCTCTCTCTCTCTCTCTCTTCTCCTTTTCTCAAATCTCAAACCCAACTGTGCGAAGCTCTCATCATCCAAGCTGCTGCTGCACCCACGACCCAAATCCACGGGCAATATGCGAAAGTAGACAGAAAAAAGAAGGAAAAAAAAAAACCCCTCAAAACCCACAAAACCCAACCCCACAGCAACCGACCGTCACTCACTCACTCACAGCTTCTTTCATAAAAATGAAATTCCTTTGCAAATTTCTTGTTGTGAGTGCTGTTTTCTTCTTCAAAGACACACACAGTTGCCGGAGAAAAAGTACTCAACAGAACACGATCTTCTTCAGCAGGGAAAATATAAAGAAAGCCGGAGAACGCAAATCCTTCAACAAAAACCCAACAAAAAAAAAAAAAAAAAACAGAAACAAAAAAAAATCTCGACAAAGAAAGATCCAAATCCTTCCAAAAACAAAATTGTCCACACCCAACCAAAAAATAAACAATAAAAAATTCCGAAGAAGGAGCAAAAGGGAAGGGGAGAGCTTCGAATCACGACATCAAATGCAGAGGAACTCTACAAAACAACGAAAGCTTGTGAAGACGTCCCAAAATGGAAAGGACCCAACCCCACCCCCCCGCCCATAATAATTGGGTGAGTGAGGAAAGGGATTTTTCTTTTCATTTAAATAGGTGAGATGATTCATCCTAATTTGATTGTAAAAAATTCACATTCATCTATTTTTCAAATTTTTTTTTCTGGTGTTACCTCCTCAAATGTGCACCAAGCCCAATCAAGTTTGTCACCAATCCATAACAACAAAACTAAATATGAAAACACGTTCTCTAAAAATAATTATGGCACCTATCATATGCAAAAATTCATGTAATTCTTTCAAAATGTGTGATTGAAAACATTCAAATACACATGGCATGATGAGTCTTTTTTTTTTTTTGGGTTTGAACTTTGGCACGAAGGTAAACAATAAATATGGCAAGAGAATATTTGATCACTTTTTTTAATGAAAAAATTATTAGATTTGCAAATAATTAAAAATCGTGTTGCAACATTTTTCCTATTGGTTTTGGTTTGGTAACAAAATTTTAAATGTTTAAATAGGTCCCTAGAACATGTCATCATTTAATGTGAGATCCCTTTTGGGTTCCTCATGATTAATGTGATGTAAAAAAAATAAAAAAAAATGATGAATATATTTTTTTACAACAACATGATGTACATTAAAATAGTTTAAAAAAAAACCCCCTTAGCTATGATCTATATCATAAATATCAATATTTGATATTAAATTAATGGCAGGGCCATTGTGTATAACACACCTTTTTTCTTATGTTTTCACAAGGTTTTTAATAATTCATCATTATTTATGTCAATGTCAAATTTACTTATTAATTTATTATTATTATTATTTGGCGCAAATGCAATGTCAAAATTAATTTGAATTAATATAAATGTCATGGACATGAACGGATACATGTTAAATTTTTGTTTTCATATTTATGTTGATGAGTGAGAAAAAAGGAGAGATAATTGTAAAAATGAAACGTTTAAAAAATAATACGAAAGAGGTAGTTATTTAAGAAAAAAAAATTAAACTCTAAAATGAGATAATTGTTTCAATTTGAAATTGTCTTTGAAAATGTTCAAGGACAACCATATGATAAGAATTGCCTCTGGAATTGTCCAGGCAAAATCATATGATATATTCCAAAAAAATCACCCAGGTACCAATGCCTCACAAAATTCCATCTCTGAAATTTCGCCTAAGTAGGGTTATGGCAACAAATATAAATATAATTGGACATGTACGTAAATATAGGAGGAAAACTAGTTACAAAAAAAAGAAAATACGTGAGTAAAAATATAAGGTGCAATATATTGATTGTTGAGTAAAAAATACAAGCTAATTAATTATTAAAAAAAGTACATTTTATTCAAATAATTAATTTAATAATAATAAAATATGTAATAATATGAAATAATATATTATAAATTAATAAATAGGATGATTTTAATATATGTATATTAAATAATTGAATAATAGTAAGGTGTAAAAAAACAGGTTGAATATTTATCTAATATCCCCTAAAAATGATCGTTTGACGCACGTAAATTAAGTGTCCCCGAGATGTAAATCTGATCAACCAACTAACTAAGACGAAATATCCAATGTCCCCCGGTCATAATTGTTATAGAATATATACTATAGAGTGAGTGATTTGTGACCACACAATCAAAAGAGACGAAAACAAAAGAATAATGCAAAAAGCAAAGTTGGTTTTTTTTTTAAAAGGGAAAAGGAGCTGCTCCTACTACTACTACTACTACTCTGATGATGCAGGTCATGTTGATGTTTTGATTTGGTTGGTTGGTTGGATTCATAATAGAGTATTGACAAAGGGAGTGAGACTATAGATGCTGATACCAAACTGCTTCCACGTACATACTATGATGAAACTGGCTGTTCTCGCCCCCTAATCATGAGACTTTATGGATAACTCTATTGACATGTTGAGCAGAAATTGCTTAGGCTATGATGAAACTGGCTGTTCTCGCCCCCTAATTGTGAGACTTTATGGATAACTCTATTGCTATGAAATTGTTCGCTGATCAGAAATTGCTTAGGCTATGATGAAACTGGCTGTTCTTGCCCCCTAATTGTGAGACTTTACGGATAACTCTATTGCTATGAAATTGTTGGCTGACCAGAAATTGCTTAGGCTAGTGGGTTATGGTGAAGGATTGATTTCAATGGTGATTGATTGGTTTAGGGACGAAAATTTGAGGTTTCATAAGTTGTAGTTGTTACTTGGATAGTTTCAAATTGGAATTTGTTTAGCTCGGGTCCTGAGTATGAAAAGGTGTCTTTTTGGATCTCTATTTATTGAGTTTTTATTTATTTATTTAACATCGTATTCAAATAGATTTTCAATACCTTTTTCATAAAATTGTATCTCATTTTTTTCAGTTGTGAATTCAAATTTCATTCCATGCATTTGAATTCAATTAAGAAAATTTGAATCCAATCCAATTAAATTGATAACCATTTGATATTGAATCTTCAAAATCTATAACCTAACTTAATAAACCAATTATCATCCAAGCAGGTTATTAAAAATAATTAAAAAAAAATTAAAACACGATAAATTTTTAATTAAAAAATTGATTCACTTTGTAGTTGGAGGAGCTCTAGATATACTACTGGATATACCTGGGCACAACTTGTCATGAGATGCGAAATATCCCCTAGCAAGCTCTGTCTAGCCCATTTTTTGGGCTTGTCTTTTTGCACCCCATGCAATGTGTTACATGTTTTCCTCACGTTTTACATGTTTTTGTAAAGAATATTATTAAATTTGCTCTGTTGTTGTCCAATGCCAAATTTCAACCCAACATATCACTTGTGAGAAAATAAGTGTAAATTGGCAAAAAATAAAAGTTAGTATTGAAATGGAGCAATTATTTATTTATTTAACATAACTCAAGGTGAAAATAATCAAACCTTGTGACAAAAATCACATTCAGAGCATCGTTGACCATTTTTTGCATTGCATAATTCTCATAACTAAAGGTCCGCTAGAAATAAAACTGAGATAAAAACTCCCTTTTTGCATGCTTAAAAACACAACAAGGAATAACATGTATCTCAACCCCTAAAAAATTGAAATAATTTAAGTATAATAATAATAAATATATAAATATATAGAAAATAATTATAAAAAAACATTTCAAACTGTCACTCTTGTGTGATACATAATTGTCACTCTTGACATATTCCATCCTTTACCCTAAGCTTCTTAGCGTCACGAGCTCTTTGAAATGCAAATGCCAATAAGTAAGCATATGATCCCTCCTACTCTTAAAGAAAGAGCAAGTGTAAGGACCCTCCCCGTCCCTCCCCCTCCAACAACGCCTTGTGATATATGTATGTTGAGCTTCATGATAATGTTTTGCCTCATGGCTTATGATGGGTAAAGCTTCGAAGGGGCTCATTCCCATAGTGTAGGGGTTGGACTCAGCGGTTATTGCCTTGTCCTAGGTCCCTTATTTTTGAAATGCCCCCATTGTATAGCTCTTTGCCCTAGATGTAAATTGTTGGCGCTTTTTTCCTTTGTATTTTTAAGTGGCTCCTCAACCCAATTATGTCATGTTTGATTTTCTCTGACTTACTTGAGACTTATGTGAGACTCTGAGAATTGGTGAGATTGAAAGGGGTTAAGTAAAGAAGAAGATGAAGAAGGGCCTTTAATAGTAGGTCTTAAAGAAGGGCCTTATGGCTACTATGTATTCTCCCCAAGTCTCTTATCACCAACTGCTTAATGTAAGTTACATTATCTCTCTATTCCTGTGTGTTTTTCTCTGGTACCCATTTCTTCTTCTTCGCTCCTCCACAATCTACATACAGCTTCAGATTCTGTTCAATGTTTTTGGTCACTGGAGGAGTTCAATTTCATGCTTTCATTTTTTGAAAATTTCACATTGCTAGAAATTGAATCATATTGTTGATGCAATAATATATATAAGCATTTAAATGTTTGCAAAAGTTTTGAATCCATCTCAGTTGGCTTGAAATCCCAGAGAGACTCTCTAGAAAAGCATAACATGCATGTTCACTGAAACATGCATGGTTGAAAGATCTGGTCTGCAATTCTCATGCACTTTGTCCTTGAATGTTTTTTTTTTTGTTCTTTTAGTTTGGCATAGAGGGGAAAACACTTGAGGATCTCTTGTGAGGGAAGACGTAAGGGACTGTGGGGGGGAGGGGGCGCAGGGGGTTATATGTAATGGCAAATTATGAATCAAACATTCTTCAAAGCTTTGTGGGTTTTGTGGTAATTCTATCAGTTGTTTTGATGATAGTGAGTGTCCCACAAGCCTATGGTAGACATCAGGGATTGACAATCGAGAAGAAAATTGGTAATCGATTGGGTTTGTGGGATGTGGAAAGCTTGTCCATAGAGCAGCAAGAACGAGTAATCAAACTTGGGGACAAGATGGACATGGGAACTCGCCGTCTTCTTGCTACAGATCCTTACACCACCACTTTTGGCACATGAAACAATGATGCACAACACTTTGGAGGGGGGGTTGTATGTGAGGCATGTTCCTTTGTGGAGAGATTGAGTTCTTTTGCAAATGCTAAATGGCAGATAAATCATCCAGTACTAAGAAAAGACGTTGAGTTCTGCAATTATGTGTTCAATTTGCTTATGTAGTAATCGAGCTCAGCTACAATCACTGAAATCTGTTCTTGTAAATGAAGATCCTCCTCTGAAGAGATGGGAAAAAAATGTAGATAGAAAGATAAAGATTCTCAAGGTGAAACAGCATAAAAGACCCAAACTGTTGGGCCATGAATGGACAATTTGCAAAGAGAAAATAACAAATGTTATTTCCACGATGTTATTGTCTGTACTTACGTGGATTGAATACAGAATAAGTCTCAAATTCTCACAGGACTTCTAAGCATTGGGGTGAGGTGTGAGGGTTTCTCTTTCAACATTTCAGCACACTTTGAAATATGCACATCACAGGATGAAAAAATTCCAAATGTTTTTTCTCTTCACAAACATCAGGACATACAATCTTTTGCTTGCGCAATACAAATAATATATCTAGATGAGTATTGCAGAGAAATCTCCACAACACCACTTTGCAGGTAACATGACAGCAAGTGCAGTCCTAACCTTAGGAGAGGTGCTCACAATGTTAGATCCCATCACCTTCATCACCAGAAACAGTGACAAGCTGCCATGACTACCCACTTATTTCATCTTCTCCTGACAGTGGGTGTAGATATGAGTATACACATGTTTTGCTTGCGGAATACAAAATATATGTGATAAACTGCTCAGGAACAGTTGTGAAACTAGAGATGCCAGGTGCCTCAAGAAGGGCTGCTGCATTCTTGACTGAAATTCAAATGTGAACCTGCTCAACTCAAATGGAGAGGCAACCAGTTCCACAAATGTCAGAGCAGTTTCTAAACCTTGGGTCCATCTGAAAATTCAACAATTTGGATTCCATGCCTAAGTAAAAACATTTCTATGCTATCAATATGATGAGGACTATGGCACCCTTCAATCTACCTCCAATAAAAGGTTCTGTAACATTCATTACTGCTGCCCTGTGCACAAAAAAAGACAAAAGTGAACAGAACATCACGACATCAGCAGCTTGCATGCATGGTTGCCAATAATATCAGGAAAAAGAATTCGAGCTGCAACAAGCTTTCTGTCACATGTCCAGAGTCATTCATTCTTCATTAACAATTCAGTATTGAGTTGTTACTACTGTACATCTCATTCTCTTTGATTTGCTGCAATCACTGGTCGTTGCAACGTGCTTTGTGATGGTTGCAATAGTTTTGTAGCAACTTGTGTGATCCTAAGGTTGAGTGAAGAGCTCGTTGTGAATCCTGCGAGCCCCCCCCCCCCCCCGCACAGACATGGATGGATGATAAGCCTCACACAACTGCAACGTAACTCCTCATTCATGAACATCCATAACCCTGATGATTTAATCCAGTGTAGGGCTACGTTACATCCAATGTAGATGACAATTTCCATCCAATGTAAAGTACGTTAAAATTTAATCCCATGTACAGTCTCGATATCTGTGTATGAAAATTTCATCCAATGTACAGTACATTATTCAGTAGGTGAAGATTTCGTCCAATGTAGAGGTTAGGTTTTTGGGTTTGTATTGATGTAAGCCCACCGTAGCCTACGTTATCTGTTTATGACGATTTTGGTTTTCATGGACGTCGAACACATTTTTCATCCACTTACAGGATCGACAGGAGGAGGACCCGATGGTCCCAAGAGTTTTGTACCAGGGGTAGGTAACAATAGTACAGACCGGAGGACTAGAACCAGCGGTCCGAGGAACAAAGGCAATGTACCGGAACGCTAACGGCCTCTTGCGACGACTGCACAGAAGAGATGGCCCAGCGAAGCGAGAGAGCGAGCGAGTCTGGCGTCACTGGCACGGGCTTCTCACGCCGTTTTCTGGCAGTAATCTTTGCGGCTTCTTGACTTCCTAGCAGCGATCCTTCCCGTCTCTAGGAACAAAAGGAGTCTCGCTTTTGTGTACTGGATCTGGTTGTTTGAGAAACGAAGAAGTGGAATTGCATTCCAGTAATGTTCCAGGAGGCGCAATGAGACGTCTAGTTGCAGCGGGTGCAGCGCTCTGTACTCTACTACTTGCGCTCGCGTTTCTCCACATTCAAAGTGAGTGTGTCGCCGTAAGACTCAGTTTACCGGTGTTAGAGCTCGCAGTGGCCCCGACCCTCTTGCATTTCCTATTGCCCCTCCACAGAATTTGTCATAGAACCAACACATTATGCACTCCTCTACTGCTGTAGCTTCATATTTATTACATTACAACGGCAATTTGCTGCATTGCAGGTCCACATGCACGAGTGAATGCTGAAGATGGTGAGGTGGAGAAGCCTGAAGACGATGCTCCCAGAATTGAGGAGCCAGTTGGAGGTTTGCCTGCTGGCTTGACTACAGATGCTGAAGTTGTGCAAAGGTGAATGCTGCCGAGCAAGCTTTTGAAGTCAAAGCTCGATCCTCTGATGAATGAATGAATGAATGAATGAATGCGGTGGCATTGTGTCATGTACATCGATTGCTTGCCAATTTAGCTTCTGATGTGGAGTCTACTGAATTTTTCTTAATGCAGAGAGGCGGAGGCCATTTCTGCAAGACATTTGAGGTCACAGAATTCCCAGAAATTTGAATTCCAGGCAGAGGTTTCAAGGTTGATGGACATCATCATCAACTCACTATACAGCAACAAAGATGTTTTCTTGCGAGAACTCATCTCCAATGCCTCAGATGTGTGTGCAGCAGCTCCTGCTCTCTTGGGGTTTGTATACACATATATGTGTCTGAGTTTTGTACCAGAAAACACTGAATTATATATTATTTGTCTGGTCTCAGCAGTTCTTTTTTGTGTATGATTTTACATTGTGGCTCATGTGGGTGGATCTCAATTCTGTGGTGTACAGGCCTTGGACAAGATCAGGTTCTTGTCTCTCACAGACAAGACTGTTCTCGGAGAAGGAAATGATGCTAAACTTGACATCCATGTAAGAAATGATTGATGGCAATTCTTTTTTGCAGCCAGGCTGAAATGCATTTGGAATTTGAATCTGCTACTATTCTGCACAACTAAGCTTAGCTCCAATGTTGGACAGATCAAACTAGATAAGGTGAACAATATTCTTACAATCCGGGACCGAGGAGTTGGCATGACCAAAGAAGATCTCATCAAGAATCTGGGTACTATTGCCAAATCAGGCACATCAGGTGTGATCCAGTTTGCTGAGTCAACTCTTGTGGAATTACTTGATTGACATACATGTCCATGTCATAAGTAGAGCTTGTTTGCTGCTGAGATACATGTCTATCACATGGACACCATTGATATTGAGCATGAAATGTCTTGACAATGTGCAGAGGGGTGTGTGGAGGAAGTTATGACAAATTCCCTTGCTATATATGGTTTGCTGGAATTTTGCAGCTTTTCTGGAGCAGGTGCAACAAGGAGGAGACTTGAACCTGATAGGTCAATTTGGAGTCGGGTTCTATTCCGTGTACTTGGTTGCAGATTATGTCGAAGTTATCAGCAAGCACAATGACAACAAACAGTACGTTTCTCTGTTGCTATTCAAGAGAATTTTGGTTGCAAAAGTTGGTTTCAAATCCATCAACAATATGAAAGCCTGAGGCAAATCTATGTAATAGAGATAGATCCCAATGGTCGGGGTTGAGTCCTGTTTGCCATAAGCAGGTATATTTGGGAGTCAAAAGCTGATGGCAAGTTTGCAGTCATTGAGGACACAGAGAATGAGCCTCTAGGTCGTGGCACAGAAATCAGGATTCATCTAAAGAAAGATGCGAGTGAATTATATGCTGAGGAAACCAAACTGCGGGTACGTACATATTTAGTATCACAAGGATGCCAGTTTGGTCCCTCTTACATATACCACATGCATGTGCTGAAATAGGAATGGACAATTGATTTGTCTCAATATCTGGATTCTTGAATCAGGAGCTTGTCAAGAAGTATTCAGAGTTCATAGATTTCCCCATCTACTTGTGGGCAAGCAAGGAGGTTGATGTTGAAGTACCGGCTGATGAGCAAGAGCAGGCTCAGGATGACAGACCTAATGGTGAACTCATAGTGCCTTTTTAAAATTCCTGTGTGGAATGCGGAATTGGGATCTGTTATTCCTGCTTGTGAAGTAAAACAGTAACAGTATTTGACAGTGTTTGCCTCTTTGAAATTTCTCAGGATATTTAAGCCATTTTCACAGCAGCAGTTGTTGGCCTCCACCAGTCTTCTTTTTGGCTCTGTTCCTTACTTTTCAAGTCTTATGTTTCTCAGTTTATGCTTTAAAAAGTACTCAGCTGCTGATTTTCCTAGTGTTGGCAATGGCTAAATGTGTGCAAACATTCATCAGATGAAGAAACAGCTGAAGAAGTGGATGACATGAGAGAAAAGAGTGAGTACCACATATACCTTCCAATGAATTACTGTTGTCCTTCAGACTTGAGTTCTCATGCTGGACTTGTGTTGAGACCCTAATCTTCCTGCTCCTGAGTGGTTTGTTAGTGAGATGATATTGACATATCAAAGGCATTCAAGACAGTGACGTTGTTGACATGCATTTTCACATGGATCTGACCATGCAGAGCTGATGACAATCAAGGAAACACAGTGGGACTGGGAGCTTCTGAATGATGTGAAGGCTCTTTGGTTGCGCAATGCTAAAGATGTTACTCCTGAGGAATATGACAAGTTCTACCACTCTTTCACAAAGGTAATATATGTGCAATGTGAATCGTTTTGTCTTGATGAAAGCATTTTTCAACCTTTGAAAATAGATTCCCTTCATCTGTGGGTCATTGTTTTTTAGACTGAATTTCCAGGACTTGAGTGCTGACAAGCCAATGGCATGGGCCCATTTCAATGCTGAAGGAGATGTGGAGTTTAAGGCTGTCCTGTTCATTCCACCAACTGCTGCTCCAGATTTGTTTGAGAATTACTATATAAACAAGGCTACACTCAAGTTATATGTACGGCGGGTCTTCATCTCGGACACGTTTGATGAGCTTCTTCCCAAGTATCTGAGCTTCCTCAAGGTTTATGTTCCAAACCTTTTTGGATCTGTAACTTCTTCAAGCAGTTCAGTTACTTTCGCAGTTGGTTGTTGAATTCATTTCATAAAATTTTGATGCTTTCTTTTTTCATGTTGGTCATGGGTATGCAGGGTATAGTTGACTCAGACAGTTTGCCATTAAATGTATCCCGAGAGATGCTGCAGCAGCATGCTAGCTTGAAGACAATCAAGAAGAAGCTAGTCCGCAAAGCCCTGGACATGATCAGGCACATTGCTGATGAAGATCCTGATGAAAAGTTGGAGGCTGAGGAGTCAAGTAAGGCCATTGCAGCCCTAAAAGCCATTCCTTTCTTACAGTACCAATTGACTGTATCTCAAGGTCAGGGGACCAGAATTGTTGGTTGAGAGTACAGAAAGTGGTGCTTCTCATCAGTGTGGCTTCAAAGGTCCACCACATTGGTGTTTTAAACCTAAGTCTCACAGAACAAGGGATTCCCATTGCAGGGTGACCTCAAACATCTATGTCTTTATTCCATACTAGCATTATTCATGGACCTTAAACCTTGGTCTCACAAAGATACTTGTCTTTCTGAAGATGAGGATGAAGACAATTTGGATGAGGATGTGGACTCTGGAGTGAAGAAGGGGAAGTATGCCAAATTTTGGGAGCAGTTTTCAAAAGTAATTAAGTTGGGCATCATTGAGGATGCAATGAATCATGACCGTCTTGCTAAGCTCCTACGATTTCACAGGTTTCCATTGATTGTTGAATCATACATTGATAGATGCAATGGTGCTTTGATGAAATTGTGTTTGTATCAATGAGAAATGTAATTGGCCCTCTAAAGAGCAAGAGACTTCTTGGAACCCTTATTTTTTTGGCAGTTCCAAGTCTGGTGATAAGCTGATATCGCTGGACCAGTATATCGTAAGAATGAAACCTGGGCAAAAGCAGATATACTATATCACTGGTCAGGATAAAAAACAGTTGGAGAAGTCCCCACTCCTGGAAAACCTTTTGAAGAGGGGCTATGAGGTACCTGAAACTTCCATTGTCCTTGTTCCAGTGTAGATGCATCACGTATGGATATGAATATCCCTGTCATAAGATAGATCTTGATATTCAGCATCTTTCAGTGCAGCTTTGATGACCAAAAACATCTTGACCTGCTTCGAAACACTTTCCACCTTGCTAAACCTTTTAGCAAACTTGGCAGTTGGACTGAATCAGAAATGTATGTTTGCTTCACCTGCATACAGCACCTGCATTGCAAGTATGCAGATTTGTCTGCTCATCAGCTGTGAAGAAATCCTTGGTGTGACTGATTATAATGAAGTATTCTATTGTTGTTGGGGGTTGGCTGGGGGGGGGTTCAGATCCTTTTTCTGACAGATCCAATTGATGAGTACTTGACCCAAAACTTGACTGAATATGAGGGCAATAAGTTCCAGAATGCATCCAAGGATGACCTCAAGATCAGAAGCAAATATGACCAAGCCAGAACCAAGGAAATCAAAGAATCTTATAAGGAGCTTACCAAGTGGTGGAAGGATATTCTTGCTGGAGAAAATGTGGAATCTGTAAAGGTACAAATTTGTTCTTTCACTACTCGGGTGGATTTTGTTCGGCTTTCAATTTTGAAAAGGTAACAAGTTCTATGACTGGGGCAAGTAGTGGTAATGGAAACCTTCACAATTGGGTCATAGATGCAGGAGGTACAGGTTAACCAAAGTTAAGTGGGCAAAGCTCTTGCTAAACAAACTTGATTTCCCAGTTCCTTTACTAAGCTGTAAGAGCAATGCTGTGCCTGAATCAATGCTCTTGTGTTCATCTGTAGATTGCAACAAATTATACTAGTCACTGTGAATATTTTCTGAACAAAATCCAGTTTGTCATCTTTGCTCTACTCCACGCCATTTGACCTTGGGGGTTATAGGGAAAATGAAGGGCCTTGTTTGTAGTATGGTGAAGGAACTACATACATGTGAAGGGATTTAAGCAGGAAATGTTTTAGTGGGAAATTCATTCCATCACCTTTTGGTGTCTTTGGGGAAGGTGAGCAACCGGCTGGCAAATACACCTGCTGTGGTGGTAACATCTAAGTATGGATGGTCTGCCAACATGGAGCGGATCATGAAATCTCAGACATTGTCAGAACCTGCAAAACTGGGCTACATGGGAGGGAAGCGGATTCTTGAGATCAACCCAAGGCATCCCATCATCAAGGAGCTTCGTGAGAAAGTTGCTATAGATTCTGAGGTGCATCTTCTAACCATGATGTACAGGCCTATTCTCACATTAGTAGGGACATAAAATAACAGAGCTGGTATCCATTTCCATTGCACTGTTCCATGCATGTTAGTAATTGATATTAATCAGAACCTTCAGCGGAGAATCCCAATTGACCATTTGATTTGGAGCAGAAAGTGTATCCAAGGGGTGATCATAAGAAGTTTCAAAGGTTTATGCTGACTTAAGACTCTTGCAATCAATCTGATTTGTCTTATACAGACATTGAGCATTGTCTCCATTTGCACTTAGCTTGCAGGATGAAAGTGCAAAGGAGGCAGCACAGCTAATATTTGAAACAGCCTTGTTGGAAAGTGGGTTTGTTCTGGAGGATCCAAAGGACTTTGCCACCCGCATTTACTCTGTGATCAAGTCCAACTTGAATGTTAGACCTGATGCAGAGGTTGATGTAGATGATGATGACATGGAAGATGAAGTTGAAAAAGAGGAGGCTGACATGGATTTTGAAATTGCATCAGAAGACAAAAATGACAATCCACAATTCAACTTACATGAGGTAATACTCAGACAAGATTTCAGTGAGCAAAACCAATATTTTCATAAAAGATTTAGGCACACATGTGTACAGCATTAGTTCTGAGATTTTGATATGAATGACCCATCTTTCTTTTGTACTACAGGAGACCATGGAGTTGGGAGACATGCAAGATGCCCAGTCAGAACTCCCGATGCACCTAACAAGTTCGAGAGAGCCACTCAAAGATGAGCTCTAGAAAGGGACACACTAAATTATATGAACTGGAAGTGCGCAAATTGTTCAATCAACAACAAGCGATTGTTAGTTCATGCTGGTCCTTTTCATCTTTCCATTAGTACTATGTAGGCCTTTTTTCATCTTCCATGGTTGTTATCCCATTTGTGCTTTGAGTAGGTTTCCTTATAGTTTTCCTATTAACTTTCTTAATAATTATTTTTCACCTTTCCTAATAATTACCTCCATTTTATAATTACCTCACTCTTTTTTCCTATCCACCGACATGAATATTAGAAAAAAAACAAATTGACATGTGTCTTTTCATGTCCATGAAATGTATATTAATTTAAATTAAATTTGACATCGACATAAATAATGATGATGAATTATTGAAAACCAGATGAGAACATAAGAAAAAAATAAAATAGTTGATCGTCACTGGTAGTGTGCAACAATGCAAAAACTCAAATTTGTAAGGCTGATAGGTAGGTTTAGGGTTTAATAGTCATTTTTCAATGTCCCCATTTTTGTCACCGATCAAAACACCTGGATTCCATTGCTACAATCTATCCAAAATTCAACATGAGACACATTTAGTTTTATATATTTCAACACACATAACAACATCAACATTGCTTTACTTAATTTCAAATTTCAATGTTCTTCATATTCGACACATTTGTCAAAGAGATGCAAGAGATGCAAGAGTCTCAAAATTATTGTGCTCAAAACATAATGTAGAAAGAAAACCAAAATTTAAAAAAGAAAAAGAAGAAACCCATATTAAAATTCTACATTTTGTCTTCAATTCACAAATAATTCACAAATAATTCCTCGCCCATAAATCTTCATTGGTCATGAAGATTTAGTTGAAAGCTCACTATTTGTCAAGTGGGTAGGAGAATCCTAGGTAAGTTGAAATTGTTTTAAGGTAGGGTTTTTGCTTGGTATAATTTGAGAAATTATATACTAGACATGCCTTGATCCTAGGCATGAGTATAGCAAAATCTAAATGGACATAGTAGGGGGAGTATGTACATGTGCATGATGTTAGCAATAGTATGTATTATATTGTAATACATGGGCTAGTTTGACATTAATTAAATGATTTATGAATTAATTTTTTAAATCATTAAATATGTCATATAATAATAATAATAATATTTATTATTTTTATTTTCCTCCCATTGAGGGTGTCTTGTTTAATTCTTTCATAAAGAAATCAAGTGATTTGTCAATAATATGTGCATGTGAAAAAGTAAACAACTTTAAGAAAAAGAATTAATACTCAAACAATAAATAATAATAATAATAATAATTGACTCTTTCATTTTTTAAAAAGTAAAATGCTCAACCTCTTTTTTTAATTCACAAAATGTTGGTTTTTGGCAAAATTTCGCCCCAAAAAAAAAAGAAAAAAGAAAAAAAGAAAAAAAACTGCTCAAGAGTCAATCAAGCAATCGCCCATATCTGTTGTTAGTTAGCAGTGGCTTTTTTTTAGGATTAAAAAAAAAAAAAAAACCAAACCCAAAGTGGCGACCAACCATCCATCCATCTATCCACCCATCCATCCATCAGAACATGATGAAAAAGGAAGTTATCATCCACTGAAAGATTTAGCCAAATCTGGCTATATAAACAACCATATATGAATTACAAATTTGTTTTTTTAATCATCCTTCAATATTTATTTTGGGGTACAGACTGAAAACTAAATATAAACGATTTTTAACCCTTTTTTTTTCCCCGCCGCCCTCTCACTTATGGCAATTGAAAGCCTCCAAAAAAATCATTTAATTTTGCGAAATTTGAAATTTTAATTTGTCCTTTTGGTGAAATTTCGCCAATTAAAAAGAACACTGGAACTTGTGGGTGTTGGAAAAGCCATATATATATATATATATATATATATATGGCAAAATACAAAAATAAGCGAAGTCAAATTGGCAAAATAGCCGAAGGAACAAACGGAATTCCGATACTTTTAACTTTTCATAAAGAGAGCGAGACACACAAGTGAGGACAAGAATATAACGCCAGCTCAGATCGGACGGTGAAGAGAGGATGAAGGAAGGATCGGACGGCGTTCCGAGCTGATGGGGTTCGGTGCCTGGAGCTTTTGCCGCATTTGGAGATGTCGAAGAAGAAGAAAAAGAAGAAGCAGCGGCGAAGAAGCAGAGCGCAATCGGGAAGAAAATTGTGCGCGTCCGCCATCTCGCCCGCGCTCGCGTGTTCTTTCTTCCTCTCTTCTTTTGTCTCCTCTCCTCGCTGCAATTTGGTTGGGGGAGTTGTTTGTTGTCTGGGAGGGAGGTAATTAATTTCTTCTGTTTTACAACCGGTGAGAGATGAGAAGAAAAGAGAGAGAGAGAGAGAGAGAGAGAAGAGAGCCTGGAGAGAGATGAGAAGAAAATTTGAAGCTTGTTGTGCCTCAAGTCAAGGGTTCTGTCATCTGGAGAACGCGATCATGGAAGGAGGAGCCACATGAAAGAAAGGAGCAAGAGGACTAGGACTAGAAGAAGGAGCGGTGGTGATGGGTACTGTGTTTTCTGAACAAAAGAGTCATGGGCTCTGTGAGTACAGGCCGAGGAGGAAGGTCTTAGAGAGAGACACAGACACAGACACGCATATAGACAGACATACAGACAGACAGAAAAGCAAGGGTTAGAGGAATCATCGCGGCTGTCAGGAATTCAACTTCCTGTATGCAGGCAGGCAGGTGTCAGTGTGTAACTTGAGGAAGGATTTGGCAACAACAACAACAACAGGAGTTGCATCCTGAGAGTTGCAGGCAAGAGCAGATCAAAATGGTTGCTGAGTTTGTTCATGTTCAAGTTCAAGGTCAGTGTTCAAGAGAATCAGATGAGGGAGATGTTGAAGAGCTCTGGTGTTGTTGCAAATTTGTTTTGCAGCAAGGCTGTGATGCCCTAGGAATGTGTGTATGAGATTCTTTGATTCCACCTTGTGGTCACGAGACTGAACAAATGATCTAGGGTTTAGGAAGCAAGTTTGGGAAGAAGATTTGACGATCTATGCCGAAGCCACGTTCAGATCGTGCCAAAGGACTGAAGCTGGGGAACGTCTTTCCCAGTTTGTATGGGGATTTCAATTCTCACACTGAGAGAGATCGGCTCAGCAGTTCTCCAACCTCCGACCATGACAAGGGACAGCAGAGTCTCACGAAACAAGATTGGAGAAAACGAACAAGCTTTGGGGTACGGGGGAGCGATACTGCCAAAGAGATGCAGGATCTTTGTAACCTCTTAGGTGTGGAGTTCAATGATGGACTTGGTATACCTACAGCTGACTGGGAGGCCCGGAAGTTTCTAAACAGTCGATCTGCATCTCCTTCCAGCAGTCAGCCTATTTCTCCCACGTGTGCAGTTGGTTTGTTTGCTTATTCTTCATCAGATGGGGATGACTTTAGGTCTGATTTGCAGACTACCAGTCAAGATTCAAGTCCTCCTGTTGCATCTCCTCTTCTATCTCCTATGATGTCTCCTGGTAGGTTGCTCAATGCTGGAAAAGAGCTGAAGAAACATCTGCGTCCTCCTAGAGACATTCCTCCAAAGCCTGTCCATTCTCCTCAAAAGACTGGAGATCTCTTTTCTCCCTCCACTGGGTCTTCTTTTCAGCAGCTCAAAGAGGTTTCTCATGTTACCTTGAATTCTCAAGACACCACGGGTAGCAGAAGTGTTTCTTTTGAGACATCATCTTCAACAGCTTGGAATGAGGAAGTTGAGCTTGATCACCAGCATTCAGAACCAACAATGAAGTGTCAGGCATCATCTCCTCCAAATTTTTGCAAACTGAAACCCCATGGTGACAACTTTGAATGCAAGTTAGATGTTAAAGGAGAGCGAGAAGCAGAGATCTTCACAGTGAATGGAAATGAAGAAAGGTTTGCCAAGGGTTTTCTGATAAGGGAAGTCAGATTACCTCCCCTGCTGGTTACACCGTCACACATGGGTGTAGGGCATGTTTCTACCAAGCAATCACCAAGGTATCCAAGTCCAGGACCGATATTGTGGCATGGAAAGCAGAGTCAAAACCCTCCACCAATCGAACACATTGACACAAAACCTGCGAATGCAGATTCACATGCTGTAGACAATGCACCACAGCATCTGACTGACCCATGGCAGGCTGCCTCTCCTGTAGACAATACTGCACAAGCCATGTCAGCAAAGAGTTCCAAGATGGTTGAAAGTGATCTGGCCAATTTAAATCTTTGTAATGCAGCGCACAAAGACATTCCACTGCAGGTTCCACCGAAAACACCGCCATGGTGTTCCAAATGGAGGAAAGGTGACCGGTTGGGCAGTGGATCTTTTGGAACTGTTTATGAGGGAGTTGGCAACAACGGACGTTTCTTTGCAGTGAAGGAGGTGTCTTTGTTAGATGAAGGCAGGCAGGCTAAGCAGTCTATTCTACAACTTCAGCAGGAGATAATTGTCCTGAGTGAACTTAAACATGAGAATATTGTCCAGTACCTAGGCACGGAAACTACCGAGGACAAGCTTTACATCTTTCTAGAACTTGTAAGCAAAGGATCATTGGCATCCGTGTACAAGAAGTATCCCATGTTTGAAGAACAGGTTCGTGTATACACTCGACAAATCCTTCATGGTCTCAAGTACCTGCATGACCGCAAAATTATTCACAGGGATATAAAATGTGCAAACCTTCTGGTGGATGTCAATGGGGTAGTCAAGCTTGCCGACTTTGGAATGGCTAAGGAGGTAGATAACATGGATAAGCTCAACTCTTGTAAAGGAAGTGCATACTGGATGGCTCCTGAGGTCATTAATATCACAAAGAGTTATGGTATTGCAGCTGACATTTGGAGTCTGGGATGCACTGTGCTGGAAATGGTAATGGGGAAGCCTCCTTTATCAGATTTAGAGTGGCCTGAAGTACTTTGGAAAGTTGGGAATGGGGAGGCCCCACCCATCCCTGAGAATCTGTCATGTGACTTGAAAGATTTTGTTAAGCAATGCTTGGAAGTGGATGTCAAGAGGCGGCCTACTGTTGATACGCTCCTTACACACCCCTTGGTTTGTAGTGAGCTGATATTCGGTCCTTTCAAGCTTGAAGCCACGACAGAGCTCAGCACCATTGCAGAAGGAAAATCCTTTCACTCGTCAAAGACAGGACCAAGCAATGCTACTAATGGAGAGGTCAAGAACCATATTAATGGCCATGGTTCAAAAGTTGTGAGGGGAAGAATTTGCCATTCAATGAGAACCATACGAAGTGAACTTAGTATGAGCTCTACCTTCTGTGGGATTCCATTATGATCATTCTTGCACCTGGCTTGCATTTTCTCTCTGAAAATGGGCATGAGTGGAGCAGGCAGTTGCTACTCTCACTGCCATACATTCTTGGATAAGCCAGATTAGAAAAGCTCTTACACTAGATTGGCAAAGAGTGAATCTGGAAAGCCACATATTTCACTTCTTGTGCCTGGGTAGGTCATCTCCTTTGAAAATAGGCTAAGGTAGTGCTCATGCCTAGCAAAAAGGATCAGCTGAGTTTGCTCTTGGCTACTGGAAAATGCAGCATAGGAAGTGCATCCAAAGGCAAATCTCCAACAGGATGCAGATCAAAGTATTGTACATTGTAGTTTTTCAGGCCAGCCACGTTGCATGGATTTACTAGAGTCCAAAGATGATTGGCAAATCAATTGTGTTGCTTGCAGCATTTCTGGTACTGCTCCTGTGGTTGGGAGCCTGACAAATAGAATGATGGAACATGGTGTTTCTCTGCTACCTGCTTCTTGTTGTGCTTTCAATTTTCAATCAGTTGAATGCTGCATCAAATTAAGAAGCACCTTGGTCTGGTTTTTCTAGTTAAATGGATGAATGCTTAATGAGGGATTGAATTGTTCATTTCTCCCTTTGTTGCCTGATGTCTTGCATTGAAGTGAAATTTGGGACTTCCTAGTATCCAACCTTCTGAGATACAATTTCTCACTCAAGCAGTTCACTGACAGTGGAGTGTATATATTCTAGTCACTCATGCAGCTAGACAAAAACTAGAATATCTGGCATCATTGTTGTGTGACTGACATCCAATAATACATGTGGCAGGTGGAGGCAATGTGGTGAAGCCTGTGCTTAGTAGTTGTGTCGCACCCCATTGAGAAACTCATGGACTCAGAGGTTTGTGAATTTGTTCTTGTGGACACTTGGGATTTTGGAAGTCATGAAAGCAAATGCACAAAGGTCCCACTTTCTAGAAGCCTTGCATTGTACCAGTTAGAAGTCAATGCATTGCTAGGAATGAAGATATAAAAGTCAGAGAGGAAGATGTTAAATCAGAACATGTCTTCTTTGCAGGCAGTACAAAAGTACTGCCCACTTCTTTTTTTCCTTGTCTGCAATACTGCAATATTTTACTGTGCAATTAAACAAGTCAAAATGCGATGAAGCATTTGCTAGATGAGCTTCGAATGTCATGTTTGGAGCTAACTATATGACTGGGCAGTTACTTCTAAATACACTGTGATTTCTAACATGGAGTTGAGGTTTAGTGTTCATAATATAAATATAGTGAGAGAACAATTGCTTGTTGGATGCTGCTGCTTAACCCAATTGTGCACTTTGAGCGTCTTCACACTTTACCACATCCAACATAGAGTGCTAATTATTTGCCCACACTCACCTGTTAAACATGAACTGTTGGATTTGTGTACCAATATATATTACATTCAACATAGATTGCTTATTATTTCCCCATCCCCATTAGTGCTTTTTTTGGGGTGAATTTTCCCATCTTGGCAAGTGTGACAAAGGACATGTGACATCTGTAAAGGAAATTGAATGGTAGAAATCTGGTCTAGTTGCTGCAATGCAACTCATTAAGTTATTGCAATATTCTGGGGACCAGCATCAGGCCAGGCTCTATGCAGACCCGATGCAGGATAACTGGAAAAGAACTAGTTGAGAACTTAGTGGACAGTGAAGACTGAGGTTCTCCGACATGGAAATTCAGCAGATATGTGGTGTTGCAATGTGGATTGGATGATGTGGTAATGCTACTGATCACTGCCTACCTTGTCTCCTTTCAGAAACTGGCCTTGTCCACCTCAGAGTCTGGGTTTAGATTAGAGGGTATGAGGACAATTCAACAGGGAGCATCCTAGTGGTGTTTTCAGTGGGTGGACACGTGATCGAAGCATAAGAACCTGCCATTGAGAGGGCGTGAAGAGCAGGAGATGGTTGCTAAATACTGTGTACTCCAAGAAGTGAAGGGAGAAATTTGCCTGAGGAGGTGCTTGTGTCTGAATAACCAGTTGATGAAGCACGATCCAGAATCTGATGCTGTTCAACATTGTCCTCCTGTATTGTTTGCAGCTCATTTCTATGAAACCAAAGGAGAGTGTGGTCCTTAGGCAAAAGTTTGGGCTGGATGGGAAAGGAGAATGCTCTCTCGAAGAGATTGGACAGAACCTTGACCTGTCAAGAGAGATGGTGTGAAGGTATGAAACGCAAGCACTCTTAAAATTGAAGCATCCAACCCATGTGGAGTCTCTTCAGGGTGGCTTTGTGTAACCATTCTCTCTCACCATTATGTACACAAAGTTGCCTGATGTTCATTAGTGAACTGCTTGCAAATATTTGTTAGTTCATACACTCGTCACTGTGGGTTAGTTCAGAACACCACAACAAATGCTGTTGTTGACTTTGTGAGGGCATCATCCATTCTTAAACAGGAAAATCTCATTCTTAAATGCAGTTAGTCCTTTGTTGTTTCAGTCCTTTGAAACACATCTTTTTCAGCAAAAAAGTTCTTACAAGTCTAGGGTAACCCAGCATGGCATTACACCCTGTGAACGTGAGGGCAGAGCTCAAGGTTGGGAAGTGCAATGCCCTGCTGCCAGGGCAAATTATCGAGGATAATGAATTGAGGCAGGAATGTACAGTGGGGCCTCCTGCGAGTGTTGTGGGAAATTATCATATTGGCCTGTCCTGCGCAGGCGCATTTTGCTGAAACAGAATGCCTGCCTGCAAGGTCAGTACTCATTACAAGTCCATATACTTGAATGTATGTTTGGACTTGGTGTCATGATGATTGAAAATGATGAAGACCAGAAAGGAATGTAGCTATTAATTGATTTGTTACAATCCAAGAATGAAGTTGAGTCCAAGTACTTGTCATATGAAAGTAATTGTCTAAAAACTATGTGACTTATGCCTCATGTTTAGTTGTATTTTCATGATCAATTCTTGACTTCAGTGATGAATCTTAGCCATGTGAATATGCTAATGGAAAGAAATTTGCACAAAAGAAAGTTTGCACAATAGAATGAGCATTATTATCCTAGCTAAGTGAATCGTTCAAATTATTAAGTGTGAGCTTGAGAATTATGGTTTGGTGTAAATCAGTCCAATTTGGTTCCTAGGAAATTGGACCTTGGACCCTTGTCTAAAGTGGGCCTAAGTTGATGCTTATTGGACTATGCCATCTATTACTCTTCTCAATTATGCAAATTTGTATAGGATTCTTACATTATTTGTTGTAGTCTCCCTTAGAATCTAGTCTTTTGCACATATGAAATTAAACTAATTGTCTTTCATTTTTGTCTAAATTGTTGGACAATTTGTGTTTGTGAGCTAGACATATATAGCTTAACTAGGTTGATATTGGGTAAGTATGTAGACAAGTGCAAATAAGAGAACTTTACCACATGTGCCCTAAGTGTTGGAACATTTGAGTTAAGGACTTATTGTGAACTTTTCTTGAGATTTTGGTGAAGTTAACAAGTTTTTAAACTCAAATCATTGAACAAAATGTGATGTCCAATATTCATGTGCAAAGGAATTAGGGTACTAGTTCAGTAGTTTCAATAATTAAACACTACAAGCATTGTATCACCACACAACTTGAAATGAACACCAACCCATTAGAATCTTTAATTTCTTATGACATTCTTAAAGGGAAAGTACCTATAGAAAACCAGAAGATGAAAATTGAAACATTAGTTATGAAAAGTTCTAAAACATGAATTCCTAATCACATCAAATATATATTTTTGTAAGTATGGAAAATTTCTTAATATTTTATGGTTTAAAGACAATTGGAATCAAATTGAAAGATATGTAAAAAGAGCAATTGGTTCCAGTGACAAAAATGGTCATAACTCATATGCATATTTATGGACCTTAACATTATAGTAATTAGGGTATGGTTTAAATTTTTAATCAAAACAAAAAAAATGAAAATTATTATAAATTTATAAATATGAATGCGATGGTCTTTTAAGACCACATAATTTTAACTTTCAAATTTAAAAAATAAATTGTAGTTGCTTCAATCCATTATTTATTGAAAAAAAAGTTATATAACTCTTTGAAATCCTCTTTTAAATTTAAAAGAAGTTTAAAAAACATGTTATTTATGTGTTCTGAATGAAAAATGTCCAAATGTTACTTTCTTTGAAAAAATTCATTGACCACTCATTTTGAATATTAGAATTATTTTTTCTAATCTAATTAAAATTTAAAATTTTACATGACTTGAGTAATCTTTTGATATAAAATTTAATATGATTTTTTTTTAAAAAGTGAATTATGTGTTGTCTTGAAATTGGGCGGGGCAAAAAAAATTTAGGTGTGATTTTCCTAATATAAAGATGGGTTTGCACATTAACCCCCCACCCAATGCTAGAAACTTGTGAAATCAATGGGAATATTATGAGAGGTGGTTCATACCTTATCGATAATTTATTTATTTTACAATGATGCAACTTGATATTTAATAATAAGAGATAAAAAACCTCAAGAACATTTCAAAACACAAATCTTTTACTTGTGTAATCTATGAAAATGTCTACAAATTTTACATAGTTTATACATAAGTGCAAAACATAAAGCTCTTGTGGTGCAAGTCAGTAATAAAATCATAATTTAAATTTTTTTTAAAAATAAAAATAAAACTAGATTTATCTTTCCTTGAATTTGGTGAGATATTTCTTAATGATGCCACCCAAAAATGGGTTCATCTTAGTGTCAAAAATTAACCATCTGATGTGATAAATTCCTAAACCCATAAAAATGAACACACTTGAAATAAAAGAGACAAAGTAAGGTGCGTCAACATGGCCATTTCTTCATCAGATTTCATGTCACATAACTCAAGAACAACAACCTTAAAAGGAACACATTGAACAAACATGCTAGGACGAGAAGATGTTGGCTAGTCTAGCCAATCCTAAAAAAAATGAGAAGATGTTGTTGGCTAGTCTAGCCATAGATAAAGTTGAATGGACAACAATAAACTTATGTGGATCTCATAGCTTCCTCACAAGAAAGCTCTAGAGTTTTGTTGGAGTCTCGAGCAACTTATAGCATGCTCGTTTGCCAACCCAAGCCACTTTAGTTGAGCAAAATTTTGAGCAAGATGATGATGCCCACATTCTACATTTGGTATTATGGTTTGAAATATTAATTCTAGTAGGAGCAAGGCTAAAGGAAGTAAGGCCCAAAATGTACTCCTTTTGGGGTGCTAAGCACTTTCACCATTCAATACCACTTTGAGAAGATGCAAGCCTCCACAATTACAATTCTAAGTCAAGCAATAGAAGTGGGGTTGGCTTCCTTTCACTTTGGATCCTTCATATATGTCTAGGTGCAACACTATGGCCTTGCCATTGACATTAAAAATCCTTTTGATCAAAAAATGCAACTGAGAAAATCAAACCAGATCCTTGAACCCTAATTTTATGCTAACCAAGTTCTTCTGCTTGTTCCATAAAAGCTTGTGAAAAGAAGAAGAAGAAGAAGAAAAAGTCTTTCTATGTGAGTGAGGAAGGGAGGGAGGAAGGGAGAGAGGAAGAGCTGGAGGATGGCAGGAGCAGCAGGTTCAGCTCAAGAATGGGTTAGGAGGAGTGTGATGCCCAATGGCTTGGCTATCATCACGTTGGATCGACCTAAAGCTCTGAATGCTATGAACGTTGGTACAGATCCTGCACCTTCATACATTGTTTCTCTATTGCGATACAAGTTTTACAGACATTTCCAAGCTTGAGCTTTGTCTATAAGTTCTGTATGTTTCCTGAGCAGGTAGAAGAATTAGGGGTTTAAGCATTTTCGGGCAAAGCTTGTTGTGTGATTTGGTTTGTTTGTTTTTTTAATTTTCCCACCCCTCATAGACATGACAGCACTCTACAAGAAGTACATGGATGAATGGTCTACAAATAACAAAGTGCATGCGGTTTTAGTGGAGAGTTCCTCACCTCGAGCATTTTCAGCTGGTATGGTGTTTTTCCCATCTTCAAATTCTACATTTGGATTTTCCTGATCCTTAATAATTGGAGATCTATTCACTGACTGATCAGCTGGTCATCTGTCTCCACTTTTACATACAGAATTCTGGATCTTTGAGACTTTGAGATGCAATGTCAATGGCCGAATGAATAGCTGTCAGTCTCTCAAATCAGTACACAATTTTGCACACTATGATATTGTTGTTCTAATTCCATGGGTTAGCAAAGAGTCACACGTGCTTTTGTTGTTGGACTAGTGTCACTTATGCTGAATTCTTCTTTGCTTCATGTTAAAAAGCATCAGCAAGATAAGAACCTTTTGGAACACAAAACTAAGATTTGTTTGCTTGTATATTGGGTACATTTATATCAGATCATCCCACAAGTGCTGCATGAATGGCAATGAGTATGATATACTTGTGATGCAGTGGTAATGTATTGAGCTAGTATGGGAATTACATGAAATAAAATTTGTGGGTTAGTAGACAGTGGTTTTGATGTGTGTAGTTGGAATTTGCCTGGCATGGAGAGTGGAGAGTGGTAGTATGATAGGTTTTTTCATTTGAATGCAGGCATGGATGTTAAGGGTGTGGCAGCTGCATTGCAAAAAGATTTAGAAATGCCCATGATTCCAGAGGTTGGGATTTCCCAATTTTAGTGTCTTGTTGGGAGAAGATATTGCGTAACTTCCTGGGCTAGAAACTATAGACACAATTTTTTCCTCATGCCTCCTTTCCTGCAGGTGGGGATGTGAAATCAATGCAGTCTGCCCCAAAGCAGACTATGCTGGATTTTGCACGCCAGGTTCTTCTATTGTGACCTTATATGCTTTCTACATTTCTGGCTGTAAGTTTGCTTGTGGTTTTGTAGTCGGTTGGTATCAAAATCCTCCATCCACTTTGAATGTTTGAGCATTATGGAAGCTTCTAGCCTCCCCAACTAAAGAGTGCGATCCATTAACCTGAACTCTAATGCGCTTTTGCTGCTTGCAATGGTGTTCCAGCTACTTTGTAGCTCCTTGTTGCAAGATATCTTGAGATATGTCAATTTTAGAATCCCTGAAAAGTGGTGAAAAAGTTTAAAGATTTTGTCATGATGTCAAATTGGTTGTCAAAGAAACATCACACCCTCAAAGGCATGTTTTCTTGAAGTTTATGATCATGGAAGATCTACAAATTAGTAATCAGATTTTGAGATTGTTAAAGGAACATACAGCCCACTTTGCGGCCATTTTAGAGTCCTACTCACCAATCAACCAGAATATGGAAACATCAAGTGGAATTCAGGCACATGGAAATGCCACCCTGGGGTGGTGGTTTATGGAAAGCTAGTAATTCACCAGACTCCTCTTTTGCTTGTTTTTGTGAAATGTACATAAGAAAGTATCCTTATGTGTTGTGAAGGGGTTAACTCTAATCCTTGATACCATGCAGGTGTTCAGTAATGAGTACAAATTGATATGTGCTATTGCACGCTACCCAAAACCTTATATTGCATTCATGGATGGGATTACAATGGGCTTTGGCATTGGCATCTCAGGTCATGGCCGCTTCCGTGTTGTAACAGAGGTACTGCAATTTTGACCTTGTTTCTCAACCATAAGCCCAGATTCCATTCACTCTAGACCACAAAACCTGAACTTAGCCCTAGGCCCTGTACATCAAGATTGCTACATTGAGTTATCTGGTTCTACTCTCTTTCAATAAGTCTAGCTTGGGACATTGGCCAGGGAGTCTTCTCTGTGATGTCTAGATATGCTACTCTAGTATCTGAGGACCTGATTCATATTAGACTCTGGCTTAATCTGGCAGCGAACAGTTCTTGCTATGCCAGAGAATGGAATAGGACTTTTTCCAGATGTTGGTTTTGCCCACATTGCTGCATCTACTCCTGGACATGGAGCTGTCGGTAAGTAGCCTTTTTCATCAAGGTGCTTTCTTCTCTCACATTAAATACTATTCTTGGGGTCTGAGTTGTATGTGCAATTTCACACATTTTGTTGTGGGAGAAAGGGATGCTTCAGTTGCTGCGCTTGCTCAGTGTGCCTGGCAAAGCAACCTAATTGGTTGATTTAGGATGCAGGCACATATATGGCACTGACAGGGGCGAAAATTACAACTCCAGCAGATGCCAATTACCTGGGACTCGGCACCCATTACATCCCCTCCACAAAGCTTGAGTCACTAAAACTGGCTCTTCTTCATGCTGATTTGTAAGTTGGCAATCCTTTCTGGCCTCTGTATAGATGCACTTTCACAAGCATTTGGGTTGAAGGTGTAGACTGCATGATGATGGCATGGTGATGAATTTTCTGAGCATTTGGTTAGCAGGTTGTTGCTGCACCATAATCTTACTCTTGCAACATGATCAGGTTACTTTGTAGGTTTTGCCTGCAGGCAATCACAGCTGGGATTAAATGAGCTGCTGCTAACAGGTGTATTTGGCTGGGGAGGTGCAGGTCAAGTAATGCATTGAATGCCATAGAGATGTTGCTAGAAGGGTACAAAGTGGAACCCGAAACAGAGTCTTCACTCAAACCTCTCCTTCCTGCTATAACTGCTTGCTTTGGTGCAAATCTCTCCATAGAGGATACTGTTGATGCTCTGAAACAACACCAAGCTTCTGATGATTCTGCAGGTATGCATGCTCTTATGCACAAAATCAAAACACCTTTTTTTCTGTATCAGCCTGGAGAAATGTTTTCAAGGATGCAGGACTGTGACCAAAATAACTAATCGGTATCTCTAAGTGAAGCCCAATGGCAATTACTTTGATAATTAAACCAGTTTTACAAATTGGTCTCTCTTCCAGACTGATGATAGCAATGATCTGGAGACTCCATCTTCGGGCCATTTGTTCCTTAAACTAGAATCCCTCACTTGCCTGTTTGGTGGTAGCTGGATCTTGGCCTTTGACACATAACTGAGAGAATGTTTGGGCTTGTAATTGTTCAGTTGCAGGTTGGGCAAAAGGTGCTTTAGCTGGCTTAGCAAAGGGTGCACCATTCAGCCTCTGCGTCACAAAACAACACTTTGCAGCTGTTGCTGCAAGCACAAATGCTGACCAAAAAGATGACCTTTCACAGGTCCTTCTGTCACCTCTAAAAACATGACACTTTTCACAAGTCAAGCCATCATCATCCTAAGTTACAAAATTGTGTTTCCAATTGAGGTTTACTGTCTGCCATTCTTTGTGGGCTCGATAATTTGTCCAACCATTTGCAGTACGACTATTTTTCTATGCTTGCTTTCTTCAGGAAAAGAGTTCATCTTATGCACAAAATTAGCAAAGTAAAAGCATGGGTGATTGGGCAGATAGAAGGGGTGATGAAAATTGAATTTCGACTGGGCATTAGGACTTCTACTCGGCGTGACTTCATTGAAGGTGTGCGAGCAGTGCTCGTTGACAAAGACCAGGTGCAACTTCTGGCTGCCACTCCATCAATTTGGATTAGGAAAAACGGAACTTTGATCTGGTTCAACTGTTGAGTTATGGGGATGGGGTTGGTTTGCAGAGACCAAAGTGGCAACCAGGGAGCATAGAAGATGTTGATATGGGTGACGTCAAGGCTGTATTTGCTCCTTTTGAAACTCCAGCTGACGAGTTGAAGATTCCAGACACAGTTGCTTGAAGAAGGGTAGTAGTGGATGCAATCCGACGATTCTCCATGGCACGAGAAAAGGGAGAAAGTGCCGTGCATTAAATACATGAGATCTCCCACACCCACAACACATTCATGTCATAAAGCTATTGGAGTGGAGAAAAGATATTCACTATATATAATGGACTTCACTTTCTAGAGACTGGAAATTCCTCAACATTATCCCTACATTTGGCATTCAAAGGTAACAATAGAACCACCGTCATCATCATCTTCTTCTTCTTCTTACATTGCCTTTACTCTTAAGGCTTCATGCTTCTCCTCCTCTTTATCTAAATTACATGGAAAATGTTTCAAACTAAGTGATGTATTACGGAGCATGGCAGGTACAAGCCATTGTGCCCAATGAGGTGCCCGTGAGGAATCTATGTAAGCCTAGTAGGGCAAGCCCAGAATTCCAAATGGGCACAATGGCTAGCAAGCTCTAATTCTTGTCTTTTCATCGACTCCTTGTCTGATGAAGTAAATTATGACCTCATTAGTGTTACCTCCTCTAATTACACTCTTTGCATCCTACTAATTCAACCTATTGACATCTAATATTTATTATAAGTCTCATGTCCTTCTTTGTTTTTTTTTTTTCTAATGCCTATTATTAATGTATGTCTCATTTTAGTTATATTTTGATTTTGGAAATAGACAAAATCCTATGATAAAACTAGCTGAATCATTATTATATTTACCCAACAATCGATACATATGACCTTACATTTTTACAAATATAGTTTTCAATTACAAAAAAGAGTGACCCTCTTTTTATGTGTGTAAAAATGTGGGGTCATATATATATTGGTTATTGGCTAAAAATTATAATTCAATGGATTTTACAATGCTTTTTGATTTCAAGAGTGTCAAAAAATTTCTCATGGTGTGCCTTGTGAACAATAAACAAGACTAATTATGTCATGTCATGTGCATCTAATTTGAAATGGATGTGATATATGATATTGGTCCATTTGTTGGTTTTTGAATGATTTCAAGCGGATCGTGATTTTGGTCTAAACACAAATCATTGTGTTCTGTATGCTACAAGTCAAAAACATGTATAATTGTGAGATCATTCCTTTTATCATTTGATAAAAGTTTTGCTTCGACAAAGTAAAGGTGAAAAATGCTTTCCAAGTCTTTGAAGATCATAGAAGCCATCAATTAATGACACACTTATTATTGTTTCAAATAACCACATGACATTTAATGTAAAGAATATTGACCATTGAAGAAGTGAAAAAAATTCTCACCATAAGAAAGAAAATAATTTGGAAATCATTACACATGAAGGTTTATAAAGGTAACCAACCATTATTGTGAAGTACATGAAAGTCCATCTAAACCCAAAACTCTAAACCCTAAACCCTAAACTCAACACCCTTCTTAGAGAAGAATGGTGCCCAACCAAGTAGGTTGGAGAAACACCAAGAAAGACCTTTTCACTTGAAACTTTTGCAATAGCAAAATTTGGAACAAGTTTTTGTAATGGACATTTGCCCCTAATTACAAATTTTGTGAAGATTTTGGGTGGCATCCTTTGTAATGTTTGAAAAAATACTTTTTGGGTGTTTCTTTGTGGGTATTGTTGGTTTTCAAAAAACTGAAAAAACGTCAAGAAGTTTGTAAGAATGAATGTTGGAGCTCCCAATTTTTAACAAAATTCTATTATGTTTGGTGATGGTGCAAAACTTCTAGCATGAATTAACAAGTGATGATGCAATCATCATGGTGAACATGTGAAACTTTTAAAAGTGCCAAACCTCTAGGTGATGGTTCCCATTCTTATTATGTAAAAAAAATCGGGTCAAGTTTCTTAACAATGGTTTTCACTATGAAACAATAGCAACAATTATGGTTTTGCTTTTGCCACACATGGTTGCTTCATAATAGGTGATGGCGAATTCCTGAATCCAAGGGTGTCTTCTAGATAATTCTAAAAAAATAGTATTTTGTTTTCTTTTAGGTCAAGACATTAAGGACCATGTGTTTTTTCTTTATTTTTGTATGTCAAAAATTTTGCCAATTTCTTCAAAAACTTATCAGATTTGGTTGAGATTCATATATGCAATATGAAAGCAAAAAAAATCAATTTGGTGGCTAAAAAAAAGACTATTTTTTTTGGAAAAAAACACATTTAGGGATTGGAAAAGGAAACATTATGCACAAAGTGTTATTTTTCATTTTTTTGGTTTTAGGAATTTGGAGTATGTTTCCAAATTGTTGTAAAAATATTCCATCTTTCAAGTTAGAAAATGGAAAATCTCCATTTTTCCCCCAATTTTCAGAGTTTGATGAGTTTTTCCAAAATTTTGTCATTTGTCCCCTGAATTTTCAGTATTTTTTTTAAATTCCAAATTTTCTTCTCCAATTTTCCAAATTTGATCATTTGGCAAAACATTTTGATTTTTTTGGTTATTTTTCTTCCAATTTTGTATTAAAACATTTTTGCAATTTCTTTTTGTTTTTGTGGTTTTTAGAGTTTGGTGAAAATTTTCATATTACTTCATCAATGATTTCGTTGTTGTTTTGATGTTGATGAGCTGTCCTTTGTAATATCCTTTGTTTGGCTTAAGCTTTTTATTTTGTTACTTTGAAAATGTAACAATTAAAACTTTTGTGTGATAATGTGTCAACTCACATTAATTGTGAAGGAATTGAAAAATCATTCCCAAAGAGCCTAATGCCTTGTTAGGGGAACTTGATTCAACTTTTTCGATTTTGTTGTTTGATGAATTTGACCAAAAAAGGTTTCCAAATTTTGGGTAGTTGTTTTTGGAATTTGTATTAGAATTTTCCCAATTATTTATTTAATTTTTAGTTAATTTTTAATTAAAAAACCACAATGCAAAAAAATTCCATTAAATATTTTTTTGTAATGGATATATGAAATTTTCCCAACAAGCAATTGTGTAAGGCACTCATTATACAAGAAGGTAGGGAACAAGGATTAACACCTTTTTAACCCAATGTGAAACCCTAATTTACTTTTAAAATCTACTAATATCTTGAAAACATTGTGTGCCATGACCAACATTTATGTTACCCAATAATTGAAAGGAAAAGGCACAAAAGGAAGAGTGAATTGGGTATGACTTATATTTGTACTTGAACTAAGAGTTTTCATTGGAGTTTTTTTTCATGGCAATCAAGAAGGTATTTTGCTCTAGGTTTAACTAATCCAAATTCATTCATATTTTTCGCACCCTTTTCATTGTCGATTGTATGACTAGCTCCATGTTTGAAGACATTATCATGTGCATCCATTTAGTTGACAACAAATCAATCATAATAGATGAGGATGATCCTACTTATGATAAGATTGTGAAGACTAGATGATTAGTTGAAACATGTAATAAGTTGTGTGGGCAATTTTGGAATGTAAAACATAATTGCATGTGGATGAAATGATGGTCAAATATATTAGGAAATACTCACCCATTTGACAATCCATGAAATTAAACCTTGCTAGTATGGAATAAAGTTTTGGTGTTTAGTTAATGTTAAGTCCAATTTGTTGTAAAAAATGGAAGTTCATTATGATGAAGCTCATGAAGATGATGAACATGCACTATTGGATACAAGTTTGTCATTGAGTTGATGGATGGGTACAAGAACAAAAATCACATTATCACATGCGTTAACTTTTTCTCTAGCCTTACATTGTTTCAAGATCTTTTAATGGTAGGGGTGCTTGTTACAAATATTTGGCAAGACTAATTGTATGGGGTGGCCTAATGCTTTGGCTATTGATCCAAATAAAGGATCAAGAGGAGAATTCTAATATTGCATGCTTTAGGTAAAAATGAACTATAATTTTTCTGTTTAATAACAAATTTGTCTCTACTTTGTCCATTGTTTTCAAGCCAATTGATCTTGTAACTGCCACATTTGTCACTCAATGATATTTTACTAGTTCAATGCTAGTGCACTATTATAAGCACATGTGTGGAGTTGATGTCCAAGATCAACTTTGTGATAATTATGCTTTGAAAAGGCGGGATCACAAATGTCAACATTGGATTATGTTTCATATTATAAATACCACCATTGTGAACTCTTACACTATGTACAAGGCACATATGACCCATCTTGGCAAGTCCACAAAAACAATGTCACATTTGAAATTCAATATTTAATTGGTTAAGGCTTTCATAAAGGGGCATGTAGGTTCCACTCCAACAAAACACAATGATGGTAAAGGCTTTTATACTCAATCATGGGGGGCTACATCATTCCATGCAATGGACAAGAACACCAAGGAGAAGAAGGTTGTGTGTGGTGTGTAAAAAGAAAATGAATTGTTAATGTTTAACTTGTGATGATATTACAATATGTTTTAGTACTTGCTTTATGACATTACAATAACACATAGATCTTCTACATGTATTGTATGTTAGCTTTGGGAAGGGGGGAGACGAATATGGCCATTCATGTTCAATTATTGAAAAACGATGATGTTTGGCTTATCTAGTTGGGTGTAATATTCAATGTTTATTTATGAAAATTCTTTCAAGTTATTTTCACAAGAGTCATTCATTTTGCTATTTTTAATGACGAATGTTTGTCTATGTTTGTCCACAATGGTTTCATCCATGGAATTTGAAACCATTGATAATATCGTAGTGTGTTAAAAAATATTCTCAAGTCTTTGATTATGGGTTCCAAAATCATATATGAATTGTTTATTGAAGATACAAATATTTTCACATCTCGCATTGCCTTTTTTAAGCTTTCAAGCTATTATAAATATGGTTTTTTAGTCAATTCTCCATATTGAAATATGGTATGCACGTCAAATTGGATAGTATTCATATCATTTTTAACAATAATAAAAAAATAAAATATGTATTTCATAATTATATTTATTAGCATGTGAAAATGTTTCCAAATAGTCTATCTCAAATGTTTTAAAGACTAGTCTTTTGCTCCTAAAAGACACCTTGGACTTTTCTTAATGGTTTTGATTGTGATGGGTTGATTGTATAGATACCCATTTGCACTCAATAATGTTTTGCTATTCTTGAAAATTTAGTAAAAGGTCTTTGCACATTTTGAATGAATTAGGGTACTAAAATGCTTGTGGGAGAACTTCTATTTTAGTTGTGGTTTTGCAAGAAACCTATTACCACCCATCCTTGGTTTTTGGAGTGTGTCACTTACATACTAGTTCCAAAAAAAACTCAACAAAGCTTAATGCAAAACATGATGTTCATCATTTACGATGACAATCAACCCATTCATTGATTATGGATGAACAAAAGAACAATCTTCTTATAAATTAGCAAATAGTTATTTGATGAATGTGTGCCTTGATTTATAAGTGACACAAGTGAAAGGATGTTGTACACTATTTTAACTTATGACATAAAAAACAATACAAAGAGCATATTGTTTTGATTGCATTGGTGTTGATCCTTTTAATGGTGGAAATGGAAATAATGACAATGGTGTAGTTAATTCCAATTATGGTAACCATGTTGAAATTGATGTCTTTTTTAGATACTTTCAAACTAGTAATTACCAATATGATCAATTTCATAGCATCATGACCAAGAGCAACCTCCTCCAAGTGAGGTGATAACTTGATTGTGCCAACCTCGTTACTAATTGCTTGATTACATTGTACCGATGTTAATTATTTTGTTCTTGGAACCCATTTTAATGTGAGTCAAGGTTCTAACCTTTTTGTGTTTTGAGAGTTTTTAATCTAGATGGAGTGTTTCTTGAAGGAAAACCTTAAACCCTTTAACATTTTTCCTTTCTTGAGTCTCTTTTGGGTGCATGTTTTTTTATGTGAGTGACTTTGTTAGTTTTGATAATGTTTGGTGCCAAAGTAGAATTGCATAACACCCATTCTTTTGCTAGTTTTTGCAAATGGCAATTCATATTCTAGTCAGAACCCTGGGAACACACGAGGGAACACTTGGGGAATGTCACAATTATCCATCGGCCACACAAGAGGCAACCCACCTCTCATTTTTGGGGGTTTTTTTTTCCTCCCCTTGATACCTGCCGGGGTATCATGGGAAACAAAAAAAATTTAAAAGTTTTTCTCATTGGTTTTTATGCTGGGTAATCCCCTCTCCCTTGGAACCGGGCATTCATGAAGTAAGTGCCCCTTGGCCTAGCGAGGGCGGTATGTCATCGGGAATGCCCAACTCCTTGGGTATTACCCTACACTTCAAACTTGGGCTCTCTTTTTATGGGTTTCCAAGAGATTGGGCGAGCTCAAAAAATACTACTACTACTTCAAAAGCAATCTCTTGGGAGTTGGTTGCAAGACCCAAAAAAAAAACTTGGAAAGTTGCCCAAAAGAGTTTTTTTTTTTCTCCTGCCCAGGAAAAAAATAAATTAGCCTAGAACTGGTCAGCTTGTTTGAAAAGTAAGTATGGTAATATCTTTTGAGGTTTGGCATTAATGTGTCGAATAATTAATATAATTTGAAGATTTTGATTTGGCACTTGAGTTTCTGATTTTGAAAATTTGGACATTTAAAAAGAAAAACCAATAATGGTAGTTAATGTTTTAATCAGTTTTCTGCTAAACCTTTTGGTTAGACTGATGAAAAGCTTCATCATTTCATTGAACTGGTTGTGGGTTCGAATCTAACCACCTTGATAGAGTTTTTCACAGATTTTTAACACATTCAGTTTTTTTTTTTTCTGAAATTTTTTGACAAAAAAATTTTAAAAAAAAAAATTTGTGCCAAACCTGAAAAGGTGCTACAATACAATACTCTCTCATTAGTGCAACACTTTGCTCATCATGTAGGTATATATTCTTTACTCATTTTTGTTACCCACAAAACAATAACATGAATAATGACACTATAGGCTCTTGCCTAGTGAGTTTTGTTGGCCTTGCCTACCAAGGCCCTTAAGGATATTGTTGTGTTTTAGATTCATTATAGAGTATTATAGTAGCTTAAGTGATTTTTATACTACTAGGTAATCATAATAATAATAATAGGTCTAGGTATTTTTATATGAGGATTTTTTGAAAGATAATAATATTTTGGCTTGTGTTGAAACTTGAGATTAGTTATAATAGAGTTATAATGATATCTTGAAGGATTTTTGGTTTTCTTTTTAGAAGACCGCCCTGATAACCGGTGAGGGTTTGGTACCATTTCTGATACCCTAAACCCTTGCAACTATTTCATCCATCCGTGTAAAAGAGATAGATTTTTGTTCAATTTCAAACTGAAAAGTGACAACATGACTTGCCCATTGATTCTTCCAATTATTCGGAAAGCCCCTCCCCTTCCCTCCCCCCCCCCCTCTTATGTTCTCTCACTTGGGGGATGATGACTCCATTCTATACCCAACAAACTTGACCTAATAATTCTCCTCTATTATTTGAACCTCACACACCAACCCATTGACTTGATGCTTGCTAGATATGCCAAATCAAAGTAGATGGATGTCATACGACATCCAATTCCCATTTTTTTTTTCCCCAATTACAAAACGAGGAATCGTTCTTTGTGGCAAGACCAAAAGTAATAATAATAATAATAATCATAATCAAAGTTCAATAGTAGCACGGAAAGACTTCATACCAATAAGTAGTATTAGCCCCAACCCTTTTACTATAGACAATGGGCCATCCGGGGGGTGGATTTCTTGGGGATTTTGTACCCTAAGTAAGACCTAGAATCCAACCCTATATGGCCCATTTGTTGGTATTAAAGCTAGTGGGCCTTTGTTAATCATGCCACATACATGTGCAACAAGGTGCTCCCTATTTGTTCGAGAATGCTAGGTATGTGCCCTTGAAATATGTAGTAACCATTATATTGTTAATCTTGTACTAAATTCCTTGGGATTAGAATATCTCTTTTCAATAACATTGCAACCTTGTTAATGAACAATTGCTTGAGTTTCTTGAATGCTAGGTACTCCCCTTTCATGGGTTAGCAAATAGGTTTTATTTCATAGACATTAGTTTCAACATGTTTTGGCAAGAAAATGGGAACTTGGGGAGCAAATATTTTTCACGATATCATACCTAATATATGACAAAAATTGATCAATTGATCTTTGTTCCCTTGTTGAGCTTCTGATCTATTTTGTTCATCATCACACATTTTTGTCCATTTTGATGTGTATTTTGACAATTTTTTATACCAAAGTTCTTGGGATAATTGGCCTCAGAAAGGGTTTTTTTTAAGTTTCCAATGGGTTTCTATCACTGACAAAAACCACAAAAAAAGGTTGTGATGCAAACCATTACCTAGCCAATACCCACAAAATAATAGAATTTCACAAAGAAGCCTTGTTCACCTTCAACTTTTTATGCTTTTTCACATGATTATTCAATTTCCTTACGTAATATTCATTGCATATTTCATGTCAATGCTTTTGTTATTGTTCTTGTTTTTGTGTGTGATTGAGAATAAAGTTATTGAAGTGTCTTTTTTAAAAATAATAGTTGATTGCAATCTTCATGCCAATGACCATTTTAAAGAAATTCTTTATTAAGTTCACAATTATCAGTTTGTTTGTAAAATGAAGAATGAATTAGTTGTTTCCATGGAAGAAGGACATTATGGAAATCATTAAAAGACTCATGAAATATATCATCCATTAAATATGGGGAAACAATAAGTCCATTCATAAGGCCAAAAGGCAACAAGGTCTATTTGAAATTGTAATGATGAATTGAAAACCTCATCTTGCATTTTTAAACCTTCAATATACACACCAAGTTGTATACTTAGTAGAAGTTCTTGATGCACCTCAACTTTTTTTCGAAGATCAAAAAAAAAACCTAGACTTTTTCTCATCAACTTTGTTCAAAGATTTTTAGAACCCTAGACTTTTACTCATCAACTTGTTCCACCCAAGATGTATTTTTAGTCAATTGAAATGTAAAATATCCCCCTCCTTGTTTCAACATATTTTTCAAATTTATTTGTGAGAATCATGAATCCACATTGAATAAATAAACCTTTTTCCCAAAAAGTTATTTTGGGGGAGGTCACCCCAAAAATTATTTTCAACTTTTGGTGATTAACACCACAATACATACATAGTATGGGTTCCAATTTCTCCACACTATCTAGGTCACACCTACCTAGAAGTTTGTATATAAGTTGGGGAGTTGGGGCTATGGCTTCACACCGACTACAACACTAGTGCACAATGCAACATATCAATTTAATGTGCAACATTTTTTGGGGTTTTTATATACACACTCTCTATTATATCTCAATGATTGTCATGCCACACATACCCCTCAACACCCAAACAATACATTATAGTGTTCAATCTAGAGCCAAAAAGGTAGAGAGAGCTGACCTTGGGGGGTGGGGATCACCACAACTCAACAACTCAACAATCATCATATCTTTACAAAGCATCAATCCCCATGTGGTGTGGCAATGCTATTAGAGTGTACAAAGTAAAAAAGTAGGTCTAAGAAAATGGGTGGGGATATTGTGGGTGGTTGCATTCCATCCCTCTTGAAAGAAGAGAAGACAAAGTTTTTTCCTCAAGCCAAGGTTCCAACCACTCAAGGTGTGAAATTATGTAGTGGAAGTAGTGGGTCCTTGAGGTGTTTGAAGAGAGTGCCCTTTTTCAGTTGTTGGCCCACATTTTGTTGTTGTTCATGCCACAATTGGTGATTGGAATCCCACACAAAACCAAAGGGGACTTCTTGCATCCTACCAACCACACAAGCTTCCTACTCCTTTTGGGTTTTGGTGAGCATGTCAGACTCTAGTAGAGAGGTAGCTGCTGACAAAAGAAATTCTGGCTTTTTGTATTCAAACAAGAAAGCTAGCTCATAGAGGCCCTACCATGAGGCCCTACAATGAGGCCCCCCCATCATTGCCAACCAAACCAATTGATGGAGTCATAAAAACACTTTGAACAATTGTGGCATTTGTATGGATCTCTCAATAGGCTTTAAGAAATATGCATTAATCTTAAGAGGTTGCAAACCACCCATCCAAGTCCATGCAACTTTGGGAAAGAAAAAGGATGTGAGAGTCCTCAACTACTTACTTACTTACACATATGTGGCATTTGTATGTATAGGTCTCATTTGGATAGGAGATTGACGACTCTCACAATCAATACTAGTTTGGGAGAAGATGTGAGAGTGTATAACTTCAACTACTTACATGAATGTGGCAATTGTATGGATCTCTCATATGCTTCGAAACTCGATTAATCTTAGTTTGAAAGCAACCCAAGACCATGCAATTTTGAGAGAAGATGTGAAAGTCTTTCTACAACTAGCACAAATGTGGCATTTTATAAAGGTCTCATATGCTTAGAAGATTGATCGATCTTTATTTTCCTAACCTATACAAGACCATGCAATTTTGGCATCCATCAAATAAGTAGTCTATTGCATGTTTGTGAGAAGGAGAGAGAGATCAAGGGTTTAAACTTCATGGTTTGAGTAAATTTACAAACTTTGTGTAAATGTGACCCCCCGTCCATGTCGTTTTGAATGGCTCTAAATGATAAGGGGAAAATCAATGAAAACCTACCAACTCAAAGAGATGCCGTGTTGGGTCCTAAGAGTTTATCCATATTCTAATTCATTCAATATAAGTATCCATAGTGATGGTTGTACCATTCCGAATTGGGACAAGTTACACCGTCAACCTTTGGAGCTACGACAAGTGTGTGTGGGAACCAAGTTAGGGCCAATAACCAAGTGGTAGGGTCAGCCATGATTGACCTACTCCACTTCAAAAAAAATCATGTTTGTGCAAATGCATACCTTACCCTAAGGTCAGTTTTGTCATTAAATAATCCTAAAAATAATGAAATGAAAATTTGTGAAAATATGAAGTTCACATGTTGAAAATGGCTACATTCTGAATAATTTCACTACTCATATCACAATATTATAATAGATGATGAAATATATATATATAATTTTTTTTCAAAATTTTAAAAAAATATTTATTTTTTTAATGTGGAAACTGACCCTAGGCTATGGGTAGTAACATAACCCAAGTTTTCTTGGAGCTGAAAACCTGGTGGTTATAATGTTGTTCTAAGTCAACAATTCATCCAATGCCGAAAAACCGCTTCTTAGGACTTTGGATGAAAATGAGGGCAACCATGTTTTGCCTTTGAAAGCATCTACTACCTCCTCCAAAGATGATACAAAGCTTGGAGAGAGAGACACATGATGACATACATATTGTGGCTCGACATATTCATAATTTTCTTGGGGTCATGGGTGTGATACTTTGTCTTTTGTCACTCGGATGTATTTCTTTGTGTACATCTCTCTCTATTGGAAACCATTTACAATATCGTTGGGAATCCACACTTACATATCCGAAAAAACCCATGATCCTTTTGAGATGAACTACATTACTCATGAGAAAACATCAAACAACTCTTTATACACAACAACGGAAAAGGAAAAACCTTTACTCTAAAAGAATCCACAAATGGATCATCATCATCATCATCATCATTGGGGGGGTGGTTGGGGGGGGTGAGTTTTTCCATAATATTATCCTAATTTTGTGAAATATAATAAAAAATCTGGGGTGGTTACATAGGTAGTAGTGTTCTTTATGGTTTGTGGTTTTGAATGTGCACAATTATTTGCCTTACTATTATGAAAGAAAAATCACTATGACCCATATTTTGGGATGGCAATATATTTATCTCAAATCTCTTCTTTCCAAGACATCCATTCCACAATGTGACCATGGTTAATCAAAGGGCAATATAGGCAATAGATACCATTGACACCAAGAGATAAATCCATAATAAATAAATAAATCAATCAATTAACATGTGCCTTTTTCATGTCCATGTTATTTATATTAAAATAATTTAATAATCTCCCCCTTTTTCAAACCTATCTACTACTTTAAGTCTTCTCTCTTGCAAATTTCAAATTTTAGTATAAGTAATGATGAACTAGTGGTCCAACCATATACGAACATAAGATATGTGGTCATTCATGGTTATACATATTTGCATTCATTGTTCATAAGACAAGGAATGGTATGATGATGGAACTAGATTAACCTCTCAATATATATATATATATAAATTTTAATCAATTTTTTTGAAATTAATAGTTTTTTTCCCATTTCTTCTTCTTCTTGGGGCACCAATAATTTGCATCATGATTCATCATAGCACAAATGAAGAAGACAAAAAAAAAGAAGAAGAAGAAGGAGAAGGAGAAGCTTTGTTGAGGGAAATCATCTTTTTTTCCTTTCCATACACAAAACACTTGAGAGAAGAAGAATGAGAAGAAGCCCAAAAACTCATCTCTTTTTCTCATTTTGGACTTCCAATTGTGGGATTCCAATTTGTGTGTGTGTGTGAGTGTGTGTGTGGCCTTTTGTTTGGTGATTGTTTGTTTGTTGTAGGCTAATGGTGGTGCGGTGTTGAAGAAAAAATAAAAATCCTTGAGATTTTTCATTTTTTTGGGGGGTTGGTTGTTGTTTGGTGATGAAGATGAACAACATTGATGTTTGAGAGATTGTTGGTGTTTGGTGTTGGAAATGAACAACATTTGATCTTTGAGAGATTTTTGGTGTTTGGTGTTGGAAATGAACAACATTTGGTCTTTGAGAGATTGTTGTTGTTCTTTGGTGTTTTGAAGTTTGCAATTTTTGAAATCGAATTTGAACTTCTTCATTAGAATTTTTCAAATTGTTTTTTTTGTTGGGTTTGCCGTTGAAGAATCTTCAATCTTTGAGGCTATTGTTGCTGCTGCTGTTGTTGGGTGTTGTTGAAGAATCTTCAATCCTTGAGGCTCTTGTTATTGTTGTTGGGTGTTGAAGAGTCGACTTTGACAAACTTTGAGGGCCTTGTTGTTGTTGTTGTTGTTGTTGTGGGTTTGGAAATCGTAATCTGTGTGCAGTAGAAGAAGAAGAAGAAGAAGACACAAGCTAGTTCTTCGTCGCAGCAGCAATTTGAAGAGCTCAGAATTCCATTCCCTACCCAATTTGTACAGAGGAGGAGGAGAGGTTTAGCTGCAGCTGTGGAAGAAGAAGAAGCTGATCATGGCACCTGCCGCGAGTAGTAGTAACACTGGGAAAAGTTCTTCAGCGGGACGAGGAGTGGCAGCACACCAGCTGAGCAATGGGTTATACGTTTCTGGCACAGCAGAACGCAACTCCAAAGACTCTAAAGCACATCGAATGGGAGTGTCGCAGATGCCATACACAGGAGGCAATATCTTGGACTCCGGCGAGATCGGCAAGATGTTGAACATCCAAGCAACAACAACTACTCCTACTACCCACAACAACAATGCAGCTGGAAACAAGAAGACTAGATCATCATCCCCATCATGTCAAGAGTCGAGATCATGTCCCGCATCACCTTCAGCACAATCCAATCTCCGATCCAGTTCCTTCAATGCCGCTTACACATCACACATCAACAATCCATTCACCTCCCCGACCATCAACCATTGTAATAGCAGCAACAGCAACAGCCACAGCCGCAGCCACAGCCACAGCAGCAGGACCATGCCTTTCATTCCAGCTCGCGGCATGACAGGATCACAATCTCCATCTCTCGCTGCCACTGGTCTTATCACAGGCTTAGCCGCTTCAGGAAGCGGCAGAAAAGCAAATGTAGTCGTATTGGGTAATGGTACAACTCAACTGCAAAATGAGTCCCATACTTCTGCAACAACAACGACAGCAACAGCAGCTTCTCCATCTCCAGGGAACTCTTCTCGGACGCTCTTGGCGAGTCCTGGTGCAAGCTTAGATAGAACTCATGGGTCAGGGCAAAACCATGGCGCTGTTGCTACTGGATCGGTACCTAACAACAACAACAGCAATGAATCTGTCAACAATTTGAGTCATGTGAAGAGCTTTTCTTTCATGAAGAGCATTCCGAGATTAATTCTGTGGAGCATTTTCTCGCTGTTTGTCATCTTATTTGCTATCGGAGCTTTTGTTCTGGAAGCTGCAAAGAGTGTGGTTGTTTTGGTGGTGGTGGGTGTCTTGCTGGCGCTTGTTTGTGCTCTCTTGGCTTGGAATTCCTGGTGGGGAAGGCAATCCCTGCTTAGCTTCGTGGGTCATCATCCTCAGTCTGATCTCAGAAATGCTAAAGATGGCCAGATGGTGTGCATCACTGGGGTGAGAGAGCTCTCTCTCTAAAACACACTTCCCCCAATTTCCCTTTTTTTTTCCCTTCCTTCCTTCCTTTTCTTCTCTCTAGATCATCATCATCCACCAAAACCAGGTGTAATCTTCACATTTGGAACCAGAATCAAAACCGTTTTTTTTTAAGAAGAAGAATTGGAAGGGAATTGGAACTGGAATCATTATAATCTATTTTTTTGCAACTGAAACCAGACCAGTGAAAACCAGTTCTGTGCTGCAATCCTCCATACAGAATGCACATCATCATGATGTCTTTTTTGCATTTGAAGATGATGGGTTATGATCTGCAGGGCACTGGCTGATTTTGTAGTAACCAGTTTGCTGCAAGCTACATGGCACATTTTAAGCTAATCAGAGAACCAATTACAAACTTTCTAACTATTATTGCAACTTTCTCCAGTTCAGTGAGAATCAAATTAGCACTTTCAGTTAGTATTACATTCTTCCATTGAACTCAAAAATTATTGTCAATCACCCACTGATCTGGGTTCCTGTAGAAAAGCTCAAACTAGTACTGCAGGATGAAGAACAAAAAAGACTGTCACAAAGGCACTCAATTAAGTTGGGCATGAGGTGACTCGGGTGAACATTCCTGGACATAAGAATTTAAGTTCAGCAAATCGGTCTTGGTGTTTTGCATGAGTTCCATAACAAGAGATTTTCTGCTTCTAACATGGAATTTTTGAGCTGGTTCATAGTCTGATTTGCTTGGAATTGTATACTCTCTCTCTGTGTGGGTGTGATGAAAGCTTGAACAATCTGTTTTTTTAAGATTAATGAAGAAGAGTAGTGATATGATAAATTCTTGGCTGGGAGCACTGGATTGATGGTGTGATTGGATTAAATTCTTGACTGAAAGCATTTTTATTTTTTTCAGGTGGTGACATGTGGGAGTTTGCAGCTTGAATCATCATACCAAAGAGTGAAACGCTGTGCTTATGTATCCACCAGCTTGTATGAGTACCGAGGCTATAATGCAAAGAAAGCTCGAGATAAACATCGTCATTACACTTGGGGATTGCGGCATCTGGAGGTTAAATCATTTCATCTTTCTTTGCATTTCTGGAAGGTGGTTCATTCTTTTGTTCCAATAAGGTTTTTGGTTATTTGGGTGTTGTGCATATTTATTGGGGTGTGTTCAAAAACTGCTAAGCTTCTTTACTTCCACATATTATTACATAGTGTAACATTCTTTTTTTCTTGTCATGTTTTAATTTTGTTGTTCCAGAGATATGCTGTGGAATTTTACTTGTCGGATTGCGAAACGGGTTTGAGGGTGTTGGTCAAAGCTGGCCATAATGCTCATGTGATCCCAGATGTGGAGGAGAACACTGTTCTCGACATTAATGCCAAACTCACAAGCCTGCCCATCGATTTTCTTAACTGGCTCAATGACCGAAACCTTTCAGCTGATGACCGCATCATGCGCCTCAAAGAAGGGTACTACTACTAATGCCTTGCTCAATTCTTTGCATGAAAATGGGTTTCTGTGCTAGCCAATGTTAGCACAAATTTTTTTGTAGATTTTGATTCTACATGGACCTTCTCTTACGGTAGATCCCAAGCAAATGTAAGCCTTCAAATTTGGCTTTCTTAATGCTTGAGAATCAACTACTGACAGACAAGTAAAAACCCTGCATGATCTTCCCCTCAAAAGTCCACAGAAAAGAGAGAAAGCCCCAAAACCTGATCACCAAAAAAAAACCATATCTTTTTAACCTTCCAAACATCAAGAAGGATCAACATACTAAAAAATCCAAATTTTGGTAATTGCTTTGTGCATCACAGTCAACAGTCTAAAGGATAGAAAGTAAAAAGCCTTGTTGCTGCAACCACCAAACAATTGCTTGAGTATGCTTCTTCTTCTTCTTCTTTGGTGATGCATTTTGCTTGTTGGTGCAGGTATGTGAAGGAAGGAAGCACCGTGAGAGTGATGGGTATCCTTCAACGGCATGAAAATGTGTTGATGATTGTGCCACCAACTAGACCTGTGACCACTGGATGTCAATGGCTCAAAGTTTTGCTCCCTGTGCCTATAGATGGAATCATCCTCAAGTGCACTGAATCTGAGAAAGCAACTGGAATTCCTGTCTGAAAACCGTTGTGCAGGGAAAACTGAAACCTGGAAGAGCTTTCTGTGGACAGAGATTCTCTTTCCACTGAAAATCCTGGCTCATCAATGCCAACCAGCTTTTCTCTCTATCTGAATCCATCTTTCGACCAAGTTGTGAGTCTGAAATCAAAGCAAAGAATTTTGGAAATCAAGATTTGTGTCAAAACCTAAAAGAAATCTGTCATCAGAGAAACAACATCAAAGAGAAATCTCACAAAGCCAATGATTAAACTTCCATTTTCTCTGAATTGACTATCTATAACCCCATGTAGGTTTTCAGTCACAACTTTGTGCCACAGGATGGAAACTGGGAAAAGCTTAAATTTAGGTCCAAATCAGGAAACATAATATATTGAACATCCACTATCTCACATGACAACAATCAAAGCTAATATGAGACTAAAGTGATGGCAAACATTTTTCCATTTGGATTACAGTTCAGATTTTCACTATGACATTAGTCTTTCTGATCTATGTTGAGGGATTCTTTCAGGCTCCAATTCAAGGGGACTTCAATGTAACAATACACCTTTTCAATCAAAATCAAATACTTTCAAAACACAGTTTGTTTTCTGCTCTATTTCATATGCACCCATTTACACCCACATATATTCATTACCAGCATTGGAAGGGTATTATGCTAAACACCAATCTTTAAAGGACTGGTTACATGCAGAAGCAGGCTCTCTGTTCATGCAACTTTCCTGTCACAACAAAAATTGCAGTCATCAAATTGAATTCAAACACCAGTTGGCAACTTTTGTGAAAGCATTCTGATTCATATGCCATACCTGGCCACATCTGTCAGTATAAGACCAAAGTTTAACAAGCACATCAAAGAACCTGAGTACACCCAATGCTTGATTCCACATAGCTCTTAAAACTGGGGAAAAATATGCAAGCATGTCATGCCCAATTTTGAATGAGAAGTACACAGCTCTCGGAGTGCCACATCATACATCATAACCATGCACTTGTGTTCATATACTCCCAAGCATCTAAGGGAAAGCCCATAAATAGCTAGCTAAAGGACAGCCCTATACATTTCCCACATCATCTACAAGTTTGTCATCTGAATTTAACAGGAATCTCCACACTCCCAACTGTTTCAATAGCACCATAGAATTTTACTTGCTAGGACTGTTATCCACTTGTTTGGGGAAGAGTTGAAACTTAGCACCCAAAAGTGTATGCAATGGATTAGCCATAGACAACATGAAAATGAGGATTAGGAAGTCCGGAGCAAGTCAATTAGGAGGTTATAGACAACACAAAGGCAGATTGATCACAACAGCATGCAAAAGTGATGGCAAATACATATGTACAGATAATTGAAAGAGTGCTCACCTTCCTGAGCATCTGTGACCAACTCCTGAAATTGTCCTCAAAACTAAGATTGTTGCTTAGTCCATCCTTGTTCACATGACCATTGTTGCATGATGGACAATCTTTCAGACAAACCATTACCGTAACGTGACATAACGATTAGTACCATGTTTTGCCCAATGATCTTTGAGGTCAACAGAATAGCTTATATCAACACCTTCTGATGCTAGCTTCTCTAGTAGTTTTTCAAAAGCTCCAGCACTCATCTTCCTCCCAGCTAATCGAGAACCCCTCTTTTTTGGGTTTGATGGCAACGGGTACAGTGAAATGAGGGTTGTGCAACAAGCAGATTGCCATCCACCATTACCCCATCGATAACACTGTTGATTCGTTCCAGTGCAAGAGCAGTATGGTATTGGGGTTGGAGCAGAAACTGGAACAGTAGTGTAATTTGTCCTACTTACATTCTGTGATTCCCGTATTTGCCCTTTGCCTTCTTCCTCCCCTACTTGAGGTCCTCGCAATCGCCTCTGTGGTGTCAAAGGCTTCCGTGTCTTTTTCATCGCAGGCCGAAGCACCTTATTCCGGGCCAGAACACCAGCTGAGCCTCCAGGAGACTGTTTCCTTTGAAGTTCTGCCTGTGTCTCAGTCCTCTGAAAAGCTCTATGATCACCAGCACCATGAGCAGACTCAGCATCAAAGGTCATGACCGAATTTGGTTGACTGAAATCACCTGCCAATGAACACTGCTCAGCAACCCCAACTCGTTGCAGTAGTTTGGACCCATTTATACCTCCTGCAGAACTCAGGCGTTTGCGTCCCCGTGAGGCCAAGGATTCTTTTTCCACTTTAGCAAGTGTAGAGATGGCAGCATCCCTTTCCCGGAGTGCAGCATCACGGTCAGCAAGGGCAACATCACGTTCCAAAAGCGCAGCATCACGTTCCGCACATGCCACCATCTTTTCAGCAATTGCTGTATTCTTCTCCAACAGGGCAGCATCCCGTTCAGCAATCACCGTAATAAGCTGCAGGACTACATGGTCTGATACATGATCCCCTCTCCCTGCACCATCCATTGTGATGTATGGGCTGATAGAGCATTCCCAAAATCACCTGCCCAATTTTCATTCTTAGTGTTGATGATAATCACTACCTAAACCTGAAGGACAAGCACATCTCAGAATCCGTGCCACTAGCAATAGTGCAACAAATCCTGACAATACCACCACTCCTGCATACAGACTACAGCTCCACAACAAAGGTCTCAGTATCTGACTCTAAGAACTCAAAGTACTCATCATTGGCATCAATCTGACATGCCAGACCATTGACAAGCTCTCCAATACGTCTCAGTATCATAATCTAAGGACTCAAAAGTACTCATTCTTGACAATGATCTAACAATGTCAGACACTGAAAAGCAATACAAAAACAAACAATCAAAACTTTTCTCAACTATTTTGAGCTGGATTCAGATGTTTAGGGTTAGACATACAAGTATGGTGAGCTAACCTGTAAAGCATCCTGAGCATGCATTTAAACAGAGTTTTTTGTTGAAAGACTCACAGGAACTGTATACAAATGATGTGAAATCTGGCCCGTTGTACACTCAGCAGTCGACGATATGAGTCCACAAGCTCTTAGAACAGTTGCAAAGTAAATCAGAAAAAATTCAAAAGCAGGGCTGAAAATTAGGGTTTGCAAGCTGGAGTGGAATCAGCCAGCCCCACGGCACATTGCTCATCATCATCCTTTATATTCCCCATTGCTGCTGGGAACGAATTCTCCACCATAGCAAGAGGGGGACGAAGATTATATGGCATAGTAATCATTAAAAAAACCCACTTCCTACATACGTGCATATGCTAACTAACCTCACACACTCAACGTCACCACAACAACCACCCCGCCCCAGAAAAATTGAAGAGAATGTCAGAAAGTCTACAGTCCACAAGAATCGGAACTAGAAAAATTATACACAAAACAGAACCTCCTCGACTTCAAGAAGGTGCGAATTCAGAGATGGGATGACACTCAGACCACTGCCAAAAAGGCAAGGTGATAAGACAGGGAGAGAACGAGGGAGGTAAGAGATTAGGTTGGGGGGGGGTTTGGTTTAAGGGAGAGGAAACACAAAAGAAGAACAAGAACAAGAATCGACACTTACAAAATTCTTCCTTCACGAAAGAGAACGCCGCAAGAAACAAAAGATAGATCACACACCCAAAGGTTTCAGAATAAGGGCATCAACGAAACAAAAACAATAGCACAAAAAAGTGAATACCAAAGCGGTAAAACGGGACAGAGGGAGAAGTAGAGAAACAGAGAAGAGAAGAGAAATTGCAGGAGAAGGTGGTGGCAGTGGGAGAGAACAGAAGAGAACAACAGCAGCAGCAGCAGCAGCAGCAGCGAAGGCAACCAGAGAGACAGTGAGAGAAAACCTAAAAAAGCTCCAAAAGGCGAAAAGCAAAGCGCAAACAAAGGCTCCAGCAAACCCTAAAACATTAGCAAGGATGACTACATACACTCTTATTATGGTCCATTCACACTTGATGTTAAGTCAGTGTTAAATGAAAATCTAGGTGGCATCCTAGGTGGCATCTTAGGTCAAATGTGTTGACAGTAGATTTATTTATTAATTAACTAATTTCCCAAGATTTCATGCTGAAAATTAGATTTCATGCTGAAAATTAAAATATTGTTTATTTTCCTTCATCAATTTTTGTTTTTTGCAAAACAAGTAAAAATTCAAAATAACTCAAATTTGCAACACGTTTTTAAATGATGTAATATTATGATGATCATTGTGGTTTTTTGGTGAAATTTCACAACCTTGCAACAAAAAAAAGGCCCTTACAAATCGACTTGAAGGAATTTGACCATTAAATTGGGGACAAATTGTTAGGATGCAACAATATGGCAACAAACTATAACCATCCACCTGATCAACAATTTGGGTTTGGCATCGCCTAAATTGACCACCTTACATTGTTGAATGCCACAACCCTCCCCACCATGCCCCTTCTTTGCATCTCACCTTGATCAGAGCACACAACATTTGCAAGTAGTTATGTGCACATTGAAACTAAGATTGCCATGAGTAGTGAATGTCGATCTTTCTTGGTAGCACACTTAGTAGGATGGGTTCCATTAAATTTTGGATTGTGTTATAAAAACTAAAAGCAAAGAATGTTGAAGAACAAACAAAAAATTGGCATTGTACTTTTGTATGAGTGCATTACTTTTGTGTGGGTGCATTCAAAGAAGATCAAGGTACAAAATAATATGCTCCTAATGCTAAAGGAAGAAATAGAAAACCAAAAGACATTATATTTTTGTTTTAAGTTCATTCCAAGAAGATCACGATACAAATCTTCCTTTTGAATCATTAATTTGATTTGATTTGGGGGTTCTTTGGTTAGGATTTGATCTAGTATGCTAGGTTAGTTGTAAATGAAAATCTTTTGAGGGAGGAGCTTAGGAGCAATGCAAACACATTGCTCGGGGCCCAAGGGATTCAGGAGGACCAAATTGAATGCAAAAAGTTACAAGTTCTCAACTTTAAAACACGTTGAATGTTCAAGTGTTTTTTTGTTTTATGTAGTTGTGCAAGGTTTGAAAGTCATCAAATCCCAAAAATTATAAGGTTTAAAGTTCAAGCTTAGCTTGTTAAAAATGCTTCATTGAATTCGTGTCTTCTACTTGAGTGTTGATCAACCTTTCTTTTGGTTTTTTACTACGAGGTTCGTTGTGAGAACTTTGCAACACATCCAAGGTCACTAAATTGTTTTCCTTATCAAATTTGTAATCATTGTTGTGAAAATGGCACCCTTGAAGCCTCCACAGAACTTGAAGTTTCATATCTTCTTCTTAGCCTTTGTAGTACCTAATTCTACTACAAACCACACACCTAATGAGTCACCTAACATTTCTACTACTTTACCTCCCTCCTCATTGTCACCTACATTTGTTGCTAAAGTGAAAGGTAAGAGTTTGTTCGTTTCTAAATCTACACCCACATATGAATCTATAGATTGTATATCAAACCATGGAAGTAATGAACAAAAGAAAAAAATGCCAAAGAAATCTAAATGGAAAATAAGTAGAGTTTTTCAAGATTGATGGATAGTCAAGTTTCTTTAGTCTAGGCCAATATGTGGATTAAACGAGAAAATGAAAATGGTCAAATGCAAAATCTATTTTAATATTGAAAGGAGGGAGAAGCTATTAATTCCAAAGCTAAATTCCTTCATCAAACATTCTAGAATGAAGAAATGTAGCAATGTTAGATTGGAAGTTATTATAAGGCAAATTTTTTTTGTCCTTCTAATGTTCATGCATGAAAAATGAGAAACTACATGCCTCCAAAGGACATGATACAATTGTTGTGCAAATTGCAAATGGTGAAAAATCAAAGAAAATAAATAAATAATTGTAATTTGTTGCAATCTTCCATTTGCTCCAACAGAGGCACCTGATGACAAATTTTGAGGAATTAAAAAGGCTTTTTTAGTTCTTGAAAGTGGAGCATTATCCTTGAAAACATTGGTCAGACACCATGGGCTGGACCATGGCTAAAGCAATGCATAGCCAAATATTGTGAACCATGAAAACTATTGTCTAAAAAACATTATTCATTTCAATGAGTTGTGACAAAGTCGCCACTATTGACAACTAGAGTTGGCTTTCATTCATTTGTATGTGATTGATGGGTGGAAGCGGGTTTGCAAAACTATGTTCCATTTATGAGTGGTATGCATTGTATGGCACACTACACAAACTTGGTTGTCCAAACTTTGAGCAATTTGAGTTTGGTGGGAAAAATTGAAAATTTGTTTGCATCTATGCATAATTATTTTGCCCACAATCCCAAGCACCATCTTGAGACAAGTAAGTTGGCTAAACTCCTTAAATGCAAAGGTAATAAAATTGTCAAAAACACGAAGACACACTAAATCTCAATGTTATCACCTTCCGAGAGAGTCCTTAATGAATACAAAGCTTTAGTTGTAGAAATGGCTGAGGACAATGTAACTATTGACACTGCCAAGACCAATTATGAACTCATGTGTGATCCAAAGACATTAATGGGTTTTTCTTGCATCATTCCTTCGTTGGAGTTGGTGTAAGGTTTGTCAAAATTTGCCCAAAGCCAACAAACTTTCATTTGTGATTTTATCTATGCTTTAAAGCTTTGTGAATCAACTATTTTCATAATGTATTATGAAGTTGGAAAAAGATTTTCTTCATAATACTTCAATCATTTCTAAGATCTTTGTGAGCTATCCATGAACATTTATGTTTGACATGGTGGAAACAGCCCACCACATGCATTGAATATGTCACCCTTTTTTTGGGAGGCAAACTCTAGATGTTACATACCCATGATTTGATTACTAAGGAGGCAATGGACCTCGTAACTAAACAAGTCTAGGCTGATTGTGTGGAATATGTGAAGTAGTAGTGTTCTGAAGTTGCTACAAATTTCATTTTTAAACTATAAGAGAGTTTCTAGCACAAGAGTTGTTAAATGCCACTAAGGTGATCTACCTATAGTTATGGCTTGTTCCTAAGGCTAAAACAACATTTTTAGGTGAGTCTTGATGAATAGTCATCTTTTTTCAAATTGATGATGCAAAACCATGCCCAATCTACCATGCTACCTCCCCGTGATTGTAATCCAATTACATGTTTATGGGAAAGGCTTGGATCTAATGTGACTCTAAACTATCGTCTTTATGAGTGGTTTAAACTAGCCAAGTTATGTATGGTGATAGTGTTGGGCAACGTGGAAGATGAGCGCACTTTTTCCAACTTAACCTTCATCAAAACAAAGCTCCAAAATTGCCTTACTACACATTTGGACCTTATTGTTTGGATGTATGTGCATAAATTCTATGACTTAAATAGCTTTTCTTTTTACTTAGAGTTATTCATGATTGGAATGAACATTAGTTGTGATATGGCATTGATGCATAGCTCTCATGCAACATTGCATTATTGGTTTTGTAAGCTATTAGTTTATTAATGATTGTTGAAGGTTAGTTGTTAATTGGATATTAGTCTGTATTTTGGTTTCTATTCAACTTATGGCAAAAATCAATGAAAACACACACCTTTGATTACATGTTTTTTCTCAATGGTTGTTAGCTTCTATGGTAGTCACATTTCACATATGCTTTGGTTGTTAATGGTGGTGACATTGTTACAACTTACAAGCTTTATGTGTTTAATTATACACCAAATTCATTCAAATTTGTTCTTGCCTCTTAATCTTGTTTCTAATTGGGTTTTGGGTGCATATAGGGCTTGAACTGTAGTGGGCAACATTGTTCTAAGGTTGGAGTTCGAATCCCTTTCAAGCTATTTAAGGTTTAGTGTTCTCAATTAATATTTGTTAATGTGAATCTATTTGAAGAATTTGACATCAATAATGAAATTACAAGATAAGTGCACAAGGATTCTGAAATAACAATTGGCTCATACAAGACCTCAATTGGAAGCATTGTGAAATAATAAAGAGGATTAGATGAAGTAGTTTTTGGAGGTGAAAAGGCAAATAACACACATTTATGGGGAACTTGTAACAACACAAACTATAGACTTCCACCTAAGTGGAGGAAATTAACATCCAACATTAAGGAGGTTGGAAGAGTATAATGCTCGATTTCAAAAGCTTCAAAAGGAAAGGGTAAATAAACCTTCATTTTGGGAAATAAACATTTAATGCAATTTGCAAATGAGTAGATTACAGGGACTCATATGGTAAATAATCCTTTGTTAATCACCTCCATGAAAAAGTTTCAATTTTGAGTTTTTGTAAACAAGCATATGCACACATGTTGTACCCATGTTGAAAAATTGTCTATGATATGTAGACCTAGAAGGGAATGGTCATTCAAGGTGGTGATCAAATTTGCCTTACGTCCACACCTACATCACCTTAAATAATTCTTTAATGGGTGCCCAAACTAATGTGCCATAAGAAGCCTTATAGGTTTTGGATATCGTGTTTCTGGAGCTTCCTACTACACATTAATAATTATTGATGCCCACCTTTTATTGATAGCTCTTTGATATGATTTTCACATGATGTGGTTTTGTGGGTACCACTTAAATACTCTAACAAATTGTTATGTTATATCACTGAGAGATTAAACAAATATGGAGTTTCTTTTAACAAACATTGAACAAACACTATTTTGTGACTATTGGTGGCGCAATTACTTATTTTTGGTTGTTTGGATTATTTTGTTGTTGTGCAAGTATACACCAATAGGGCATTCATTTTACTTGCCCAATTTTGGTTCAACAATACCATTTAGTAATGGGCTGAAAAGTTAACAAAGTTTTTATCAAAGTATACGCCCAACTCAAATTGGCTTGTCCCTCAACATTGGTAGGAGCCATCATGTTCAACACCCCTTTCTTTAATTTGGGTTTAATTATTCATGTTTGTTAAATGTGTGTGACTAACTACTAATAAGTTATGTACTATTGTGAGGAATGACATGTTGTCACATATTACTCTTTCATATTAGCACTTGAAAAACAATTAGGATTATCCATTTTCATGTTCTATGGGTTTTTTCAAACATGTTAGCAATTGCATTCATTGAATCAAAAGCTTGTGTTGGATTTTGTTTAGACTTTCTTCAACATGCATGCACTTGGCCCCTTGTCTAATTTTGATCAAAACAAGGTATGTTGGTGTGGAAGCTTATCAAATTCTTTGTGTTGTGACCTTTGTACAATGGTCACATTATATACCTACCTATCAGAATCTTGAAATTAAGCACCCTAAAGCATACATCACCCTAGGCTAGAAATGGTCTTGGGATGGGTAATTCCCAAGATAACAACATACTGCATAGATGCACAATATACCTATGTAAAAGTTGCCTATAGTTGTAAGGGAAAATATTATTTATCATGTTGGTTAAATGTAGAATTGAATTGTTGAAGCTTTCCATTTTTCAAGTTGTCGCCTCAATGTTTTTTGCATTGTAAATGATTGCTTATGTAATGTTTGTATGCCAAAGTTTGAATTGTATATGACTATTCGTGAAGTTTAAACAAGTGTTTTGGTGTGGTGAATTATTGTTTGTGTTGTTTTGTGATGTAGTGCAGATCAAAAAGGCATTATGTGGTTTGAAGGTTAAAGTGACCCATCATGGAACCATGTGACAAAAGTAACTTATTACAAATATTACCAAACATCCAATCAAGGAGTTGTAGTATGCATCTTCTTTTTGTTCTGATGATGTTTTTTTTGTTGATTTGTAATTATATTAGGTACTACTTATGGGCTGGGAACCCATAAATCCTTGTGTAATAACATACCCTTCACCTTTGTACGCAAATTTCGTGTTGATGACAAGGGCACTATGAAATATGTGGTTGATTACTTTAAGGAGACATATAAACTTTCTGTTCGATACTCAAAGCAAATGCAACATAAACTTAGGATGACGCATATATTATATAATGGTTTTATTTTGATTTCAAACATGTATATTATATAGTAATCTACACCCATCATCTGTCATTGGGAGCTACTAATGAAATCAATGGTTAATTATGGTAACTTGTCTCCACTACTATTCATGATGAAGATGATGGTTCAGTACTTTGTGAGCAATCTCATAAGGGTTATGACTATAATCATTCTTGTGGATATTTCTTTGCTTTTAATAAATATGAATAGTGAGCTGTGGTTTCTACTTTATGGTTACTTTGATGGTGTGGTTGCCATGCATAATTCAGAATAGTTCAAGACATTGTTTTTGTTTTGTCTTAAGCAGGTGAAGGCCCCTGCTTATTGTCTAGATCACATATGTTATTTGCTATATTGTGTTTCTTTTCACCATGTTCCCACCCAATACTCATTTGGAAACTAAATCTAGGAGAGTGTTTTGAAATCACAGTTGTGTTTTTGTTGAATTTTTTTATAGAATTTCATAAATATGTTTTATCATTACTTCACAGTACAAGTGTTGTAAGATTACTACAAAAGCCATCTTGATGTAGCAGTTGGACACCAAGGCCTCTCATCATTAGTTAGACCTTTGAGCAACTATAGGACGAGCTTGATCCTAGTATTTGAAATAGATTCACCCACTTTACTTTATTTTGTTAGAGAATAATGTGTTCATTGTTCTTTTGATTTAGTAGGATTTTTGTCTTTCCATTGTTTGGTGGTATGATATGTGGTTCTATGGAAGATGCAAAGACCAATTTGCTCCATTATGTTCTTTCTCACTATTATTGGAAATGTTCAAATTGGGGCTATTAAACCTTTTTTTCAACATTTTAGGCTTAACACCTTTTGCAACAAAATTGTTATATCACATTGAACCAATGTTTATTGCCTCTATAAGTCTTACTTGTATAGATAAAAGAGAATGAACACTATGGATAATCTTTCTTTCATTATAGTTTTAAAGCACATTTTCATGTAACACCAACAAACATCATTATTTTTTTCTGTTGCACATGAAATGGTTTTAGCAAGTTGTGTTTCTTGAGTGATAAAATGCAAGGCCCACTTGGTTCAGAAGTTAATCAATATTTGAAATTGGAGGATTTGTTTATTTGCAATATGTAATATATTTTGTAGCAAGATTTTTTAAGCATCTAGTGCAAGTTGGTTATGATTTATTATCATTATTGTCTTAGAATGGTTGTTCTAGATAAAATTTTAATAAATTTTACAAATATTTACTTACATGGTGAAAAAATTGAATTAATATATGTGTTTGCATATGATTTTGATAAAATTTGACTATGCTCTCTATGGGTTTAATGGAAATCATAAGCCCTCATCTCATTTTTCTTGCATGTTCTTTACACATGTTCTAGTAAAGGAAATTACTATATTGGGGTCATGCGCAACTTTGCCTCCCACTACCCTTCTTTTAGAAAATCCCTAAACCCTTCCACATGAACCCATGAGGACATTCCCATGCGTTACATAAACTCAAGGGTGTGATTTTTCAAGATTTTTCATTTATTAATTTTTGTGAGATCAAAAACTTTCTCCTTAGCAAAATTAGCTGAATTTAAATAAAGAAATAAAATTATCCAAAAAAACATATTTGGTAACAATCCATTATCTTTTGTCTTTTGAAAAACATATGAACGGTTTGACAAAGAAAATATAGATTTACAAGTCTTTGTAATCAACAGCCAATAAAACCTACCATATTGAAGCATTTGTTGCCACAATGCTACAATGTTAAAAATCTAGTAGCCAATAAAATTTAAATATTGAAATATTTTTAACCACTTGAATGTACGACATTTTGCAATTTGTCACTAGTAAGTTATGAACATACTCAAATTATGATAGCCACATCTAGAGAAAAAACATTTTCTCTATAGCTAATTAAATCCACCTACACCCAAAAGAATAGCCACATGAACATTCAAGCATTGACAATTTGTACCCAACCTCACAAATTTGAAAAACAAAATACTGATGATGATATTAGACTAATTTTAATTTTTTTTCTTTTAAAAGAAGTAGAATAATAAGTAAATTTTCAATCAATTTTTCATGTTTATCAAATATGTTTTAGTAATTTTACCTATAACTAGGAATCTTTCATTGTTTCATTTGGTGTAAAATGAATAGATTGCCTTCCCTTATTGCTTAAGAAAAATAAAGAGACTTATGTATGAATCACCCAATTTTCCTTCACGATTTGTTTGTTTGTTGTTGTTTTTTTTTTTTTGAAAAAAAAGTTGTTGAAAAAATCAATGTCTTTTCAAATACATAATTAGTGTGGAATTTGTCAAGGTATTATGGTATTAAAGGAGGGTAGGTTGTTGTTTTTACACATAGTAAAAAACTTTTTTTTAAGGAGTTTCTAATGTAGTCAAAGTGGTGATCATCCAAAAAATGACTAAGCCAAATTTGGTTACAAACTAGACATGAAAATAGAAATAAAATGCATTTAAAATATTCTTGGCTATTTATGAAACTTATCATGAAAATATGACAATTTGCAAACGAAAAAATCTAAATTTAACAAATTTGGGCCATTTTTTCCCATGAAGAGTCCTTTGTATAAATTGAAATCATATTTTGGATGGCTTGACATTTCAAATTTGTCAAACTATTGATTGATTTGACAAGTGTATGGTGTTGTCAATAGGTCCACTTTGTGATGATAAACCATGCCATGTCATATTGGCCATTTGATTAATTTGGTGAACCGGTTTGTTTATGAACAATACAATAAAAGTTGTCTTTGTACACCAAGTGATTTCACTAGATGTTGAATGAATTCACTAATTTTAGTAAATAATGACTAGTTGGAAAGTAATGAATTCACTAGTTTAGTGAACGAAGACTATTGAATTGCACCCACATTTTGTAGTAGTGGAATGAATGAAAGACGAAAATAGATGAATGAAATATTACATATGTTTTCAACTCTACTTTAACTTTAAAATGATTTGTTTTGCAACTGTATTAAGACTTTGGTATGATTGTGTTGCAACTAGTTTTCAACTTTATTGGAAAATTTTGACACCTTTACCAAAGTTTATAACTTTCACTATTTTGCCTTGCCACTGGACATGTTAAACGGACTACAAATTGTGCAAGGAATAGGACAACATGCACATTTGGATTTAAGGGTATTGTGAATGCTATTAAAATGATTAAAAAATGTCCAACACAAAGTTCACATGGCCTTACTAAATGGGAAGTAAACAAGGTTTACCAAAATAGGTGGGTAGCGAAGTTTTGTTGGTTTGAATTAGTCTATGGAAAATTCGATAAAATGATAATGGTTTAGTGCAAGGTTTGTTATGATATTGAAAGGAGGGAAAAACTTTTGATGCTTAAACTCAAGATTCTTTTATCAAACATTAAGGAAATTGAGGAAATGTGAAATGGTTAGACTCGGAATGAAAGTTGGAGGTTATTTTGTATGCCCTATTAACTTTCATGTGTAAAATGAAAAGTTGTATGGATCCAACGGGTGTGACACTATTGCAATTCAAGTTGCAAAATGGTAGCAAAACAAAAAGGAAAAATCTTTGTTGGTTTCAAGGTTGGCCCATGATAGATTTTGAGGATTTCAAATGTCTTTTTCAATTTCTCAAGGCACAAAATTGCCTTCACAAGCATTGGATAAATTCCACAAAATGGACTATGGTAAAAATGATGCATAACATTGTTTTATGAACCATATAGGTGGTTTTGCAAAAAATGTTAGTTTATTGTTACAAATTGTGATGAAGTCATTACTGTAGACAACCAAAGTTGGATGTCTATTCATGTATATATGGTTGAAGAATGGAAAAGGGTTTGCATATTCCTTAACCTACAAAAATTGTGGGTGGAATTTTTTTTAATAACATGATTTCCAACATTATGTGAAGTTTGGTTGAAGTCAGAGGCATGACTAAAACAACCATGGCCCACAAATTCATGTGTTTTGGAGCATATGGAGTGACAATATTTCAAGGTGTCAAATGGGTGTTATCATATAACTAGTGTAAAAATATGCTCCATTTGTGAATGATGTGTATTGCATGGTGCATTGCACAAACTTGGCCATTCAAAGTTTGAATGGTTTGAAGTTGGTGGGCAAGATCATAAGTTGGCTTGCATCAATGTACAAATATTTTGATCACAACCCTAAACACTATTTGGAAATATGTAAGTTGGCTGATTTTTTGCAATGCAAAGGCAACGAGATCCTAAAAAACATCAAGACCCAGTGGATTTCCATGTTGTCATCTTCTAAGACAATGTTGAATGAATATTGAACATTGGTTGTGAAGATGGTTGAAAACAATGTAAACATTATCATTGCCAAAACTCATCATGAGTTTAGCTTGTGTTTTCCCCTTGTTAAAATTAATGCAAGGATTATCCACATTTGAACAAGGGTGTGATATTTTCATATGACTCTCTGTTTGTTTTCAAGCTTCATGACGTATACCTATATGGGTTATATTATGATCCTAAGAAAAGGTGTCCATTTTCACATTTTGGTGTTTTCATTGATCTCGTTGAACACATCCATAACTAATTGTGCTTATGTTGGTGGAAGGAATTTGCCACTTAAAATAATATATTGCCTATTCTTTTTCGAGGCAAATTCTATATGTTGCATTTCACCAACCAACCATAATGGAGTTGGGCCTTGTAACTAAGGATATTTGGGCTAAAGTTAGGGATTTTGTGAAATAATAATATTTTGTAGCAATTGCAAGTTTGATAATTGAATTGGAATGGTGATTCCCCCACATAAGAGTTGTTGAATGCAACTAAGGTGATCTACTTTTAGTGTTGGCTTGTTCTGAGGCTAAAATTACATTTTAGTGACACATGGGGCTTATTCAAGCACATGTTGGACACCCTAAAGCATGGGGTACTTTTGGTAGATTTGGTTGGCCAATGATCAACTGTATTATGTTTGATGAACAATCATTTTTCTTCAAACTAACATGATGTAAAATCATTGCCAAAATGCTTTGTTCCTTCCCCATGATTACAACTTCCCAACCATTTGATTATGGGAAAATCTTGGGTTTAATGGAGTTTTAAATCAAGTTCTTTTGAAGTGGTTGAAGTTGGTCATGTTGTGCATGGTTATGGTGTTGGGCATCATGGAAGATGAACACATTTTCTCAAATGTAGCATTTATCAAAACAAAATTAAGTAATAATTTAACTATGCATCTTTACCTTGTTGCCCAAGTGTATATACAAAAGTTTTACACACTTGAAACCATTTGCACCAATAGAAATGTCAAGATGCATCACATTACAAGTGACATGCTAGATACATCCTTTCACAATTGTTTATTTACAAAATGATGCAATCTTCCATTCTGTCATTAAGGTTGATCATTTAAGCAAGTGCAAAAAAATTGTTATTTTAGTGACGGAGATGACAATGAAACAATTAAAATAAAGAAGTTTGCTATGGTTAATGACTCAAGTAGAATCATAGTTAAAAATAATTGTTATTTTAATGACATAAATGAGAATGCAAAAAACTAAAATAGAGAGCTTTGCTGTGGTTGATGATTTGTAGAATCATAATTAAAAGTTGATGAAATAAACTAAGACATGCTAGGTTACATCAAATAACTTTGCAACTATGGTCAAGGAGTTTGTTCCAAGTAGCTTATGTTTCTATGCCTATTGATCTTCACATTATTTGGTAGCCACAAAAGTTGTCATGTTCAAGCTTTTGTCACCCCCTCTTTTACCTTGCCTCGCTTGTAGCAACCTCACATATTGAAGCATATAATTTTATGTAAACACATGAACCTATAATAGTCATTGAGTTCTTGCCACCCAATTATGAGACTAATTCATCTAGCCACTTAAAAAAAAAGAAAATATTTGTGTAGTCAATTGGATTCACTAACCCTAAAACAAATATGCACCATTGACACACCACTAGAAGCACATGGTAGCCAATCACCTTATTTGGACAAATTGAACAAAAAGCAACACTAAGGACAAAGCCAAAGACAAGTAACAACAACCCCACCAAAAGAAAGAAAAGAATAATAACACAACACATACAACATCAAAAACATGATAAGGAATCAAACGATATGCACCTTGTTTTGTAACTTCTTTTGCAACTATAGAGTTTTATACTATGACTTTATCCAAAATTTGTATGATGGGTGTGGAATGCACCTTGTTTTGTAACTTGTTTTGCAACTAAAAAATTTATACTATGACTTTATCCAGAATTTATATGATAGGTATGGTAATGCACTTGTAACTTGTTTTGGCACCATAAAAGACACGAGTATGATTGAAACATGATGTGAGTTCCCCATGAGTGTGATGTCATGACCCAAATAATTGAGACTAGGGGGGTGCAAAGTTATGACACCCCAAATTTCCTCTTGTTGGTTTTTGTTCCACATGTTATTGGCCTATTGTCTGTGGTGGGTATTAATTAGTTGTAGGGATGTCCAACATATCAAATCTGTTAATAAAAATACTTAAGCGCCTCAATTGTAATATCCCTGCCATTAGCCTAGATCTAAAATAGTGACAAACAAATATAGTAATAGAAATTTTGCCCAGGCAATGCACTGAAGAAGCCTAGGGCTTTTTTTTGTTTTTTGTTTTTTTGCCTTTTTGGGAGAGGGGGTGAGGAGAGTTGGATTGTTTGGGGTGAAAAGAGTACAGCAATTGGAACCATCTTTGGGAACACATTCATACTTTACAAGTCGCTTTGAGAACTTTTGGGGAACACATTGGGAACAACAAAGCCCCCAAATATATATATATATAGAGGTGGGCCAAAGCGGGAGGAGGCACTCAATATTTTAACCTTGAGGGAATAGAAAGTTCTATTTTGGAGAGCCTCCATAATTTCAGTATTATTTTTTGTGGATGGGCCAATAAAAATGGGCTCATTTGCAACCAAAACAAAAATTGCTGAACTCTCCCCATTTAATTAGTTCATCACACATGGAATAAAAGAAAATGCCCCCCTCAATTGATTGTATTTTGGAAACTCTTTTTAAGATTTCATTTTGTTGCATGGCTATAGGTATAATACATACACTCACTCTGGTGTGACTGACATAGATAAGCCAGAGATAGCATGGCCACATTTGATACTGTCTCACAGATTGGGAATCGAACCCCAGACATGACAGCAGCTGGGATGTTCACATTGGACACCAGTTCTACACAGTGACCAGCAACTGCATTTTGTTTAAAGTTTTTTATACCTAATTGTGAGGTCCACCCATCATCCACCAAAACCAACTACTTAAAAAAATTTAACCTATGTGTTTTTTAAATGTCTGTATATAGACATGGGTTAAAGTATTATTACAGAAAATATGCACCATTATATAGAGTATAATGGAATAATAGGCTTGCACAAATTTTTGCAAATGATCAAATATGGATTTTTTTGTTGCTTGACCCCCCTTTCTCTTCCCATTATAACTAACCATAACAAAAAATGCACCCGATATAATTTATTGGGCCATTCCTTTTAACAAAAGACTTTTTGCATTCACTTGGGTTTCCAACACCTTAATGCTAGAAGTAAGTAGTTTGGACCTCAGGTTGAGAAATATGTGATCTTCTTCAAGCACACCCATAAATAAATAAGTAAATAAATAAAATGAATTTGAAAGTCTAGAACTTAAAAGATCTGAAAGTCAATTAGAGGAGACAATCAATTTGGAAACCTCATTTATTTCAAGAATTCATTCTAATTAATTTGTTCGGCATCTCTTTTCTTTTTTTTTTTTTTTTTTCTTGCGTCATGTTTGATTTATTTGGAATGATGAAAGCTGGTTAGGTTTGAGCAACTTTAGATTTCATAAGTCATTTTTTTGGATGATAATTTTGAACTAGAATGTGTTTAGTCAATTCCTAAATAAAGAGCAATAGAAAAGCGTCTTTCCAAATTTAAGTTTTTCAAAAGTTTTTATTATTAAAACATCATAGTCATGAGCAAATACTTTTTGTATCAATTTGCATCCTATCTCTCTTCAATTGAGTTTGAATCCAATTGAAATTCAATTAAATTTGAATGAAGCATAGGAATATGAATTTCAATCAGTGTATTTGAATTAAATGTAAGGATGCTTTTTTTGCTTTTCCTCTTATGATATCATACGGTTCCAAATAGTTCATTATTATTTATGTTAAATTCAAATTAGATTAAATATTATAAATAACATGGACATGAAAAAAACATATGTTAAATTTTCTTTTCCGACCCATGTCGGTGGATAGGGGAAGGAGTGGGGTAGTTGAGCTTGAAAGAAAGAAAGAAAGAAATAATTAAAGGAAAAACACCCGACAAGGGAACAAGAGAAGAAAAAATAAAGGACGGAAGTCCAAACAAAAGACAACACTCAAAAGTGCAAAATGCACAATGGGAAGCCCCAAGACAAGAAACCCAGTAACCTAGGACCTAAACCCATCACTAGATTAAAGAATTTGAATTGAAATGAATTCAAGTCGCATACGTTCATTCAATATTTTCATTCAAATGAAACTTAGTTTTCACAAAATCAATTCAATTTTTTCACAAGGTAGGAAAATGCCTATTTAGCAATTTTTAGAAACCAAAATTTATTAAAAAAAAAAAAAAAAAAAACCACCTTGGTGGGTGCGACAACATATTTTTTGAATGAGCTTTTGAAATTTTTTGGACAGATTCTAAAAAAATTGTCAACATGTAATACTAAATTATCTCTCTTGACAAGATGCTAAATATCTCTCTCGGCCACAGTGAACTAGCACCCACCAGCGCACCATCCACTGGATGTCCGTTACTACTCAGCTGTGGATGAACCTCAACTGAGTTAATATTTGGTTTCATCTTGGTAACGAATTCTGTAGCACATGCCTAGGTCTCATATATAGGCAGATAGGTAGGAAAATAGGCTACTTCTAGGTGAAGTAGCACCCACCAGTGCACCATGAAGGATGAATGGTAAGTGGTCAGGAAACAGTTTTCTGTTGGGTTCCAGTTCCCTAGTTAACTATGGTGGTTACTTTGTTGCTTTTTTTTTTCCTACCTACCTGCTGACAACCGACAAGCAGGTTGTTAGTAGGTAGGTAGTAAAAACAGCCCTTAGCTATGTATAAACCATCTACTTACCTAGAAGTAGCCTATTTTCCTACCTATCTGCCTATATATGAGACCTAGGCATTTGCTACAGAATTCGTTACCAAGATGAAACCAAATATTAACTCAGTTGAGGTTCATCCACTGCTGAGTAGTAACGGACATCCAGTGGATGGTGCGCTGGTGGGTGTGGCCCATTGGGCGCTACTTACGTCGCTCGCGCCTGTTTGGCGTATGCAGGCGTGCGAGACCCGTCGCGCGCTTCTGCCGTACGTTGGCGCTGCTGCTGCTGCTTCAGCGTCTCTCGCACTCCGTCGCGCGCGCGGTTGTCGAGTCGCTGCTGGATCTCTTGGGGTGGCGGCTATCTTGTCTGTCCATCACCTTCCTCGCATAAAAATTTCCTTCAATTCGCTGTGCGCTAATCTCCAGTCGCTGTGTTTGTGGGTGAGTGTGTGTGTGTGGCTCTTCTCTCGGTGTTTGTGTACGTGTTTTTGTTTTCTTCTGCTTACAATAGCACTTGCCATTAGAGTTTTGTCAGTAACCGTTGCTTGTATAAAACAGCTTGAGGTGGGATTTGGAGCATTCCGGATGTTTGTTCAGCATTTGCATCTTGGCAATGTTGCTGTTTTCTAGTTCTTCTCTCCGGAGAGAGTTTTGATGGTTAAAAATGGGCAGGAAGAAGCTCCTCAACGTTGGCTGATGCTGCTGCTGCTGCTGCTGCTGCAATATGTACTGTTGTTGGCGACAACATCAGCTGCAGCAGCTTCTGTCTCACCAAACAACAGCGATACCGGCGCTCTACTGAAGCTCAAGCTAGTTTATCGACCCGTTTCTAGCAGTGATTCAGTTACGGATCACCCAGAAGCCGAAGAAGCCGAAGCAGAAGAACAAGAACAAGAAAGAAAATGGTGGCCACAGGCGCATTCATCACCTCGCTCCTGACATCGTTTGCCATTTTCTGCTTGTTGGTGCTCGTTTACACAGTTCTTTCTCGATGGCCGATGAACTACAACATCTACTACTGTAGTCGAATACTTTCTGGGTCGGGCCCTCCGCAGCTGCCGCCCAGATCACGGTTTGTCTGGAACCCATTTGCCTGGATCAAAGAAGCTTTCATTGCCACTGATGTCCAGCTTGCGGAAACTGCGGGGTTGGATGCCACCATATACATCAACTTCTTCTCCACTGGTGAGCTCCAAAGAATCTCTTCTGCTCCCCATTGTCCTTACTGCAAGTGTCTTTCTGCAAGAGTATGAATCTCAGCCAGTATTGGTCAAAGAATGGATCCAGAGAGAGACAGAAACAGAGAATGGGTCTTGTCTTCTTCTTCTTCTTCTTCTTCCTCATCGTTTCCCATTTTGCTCAGACTCTTTTGGATCCATTTCTTGCTCTAAACATCCTGATCACTTTGCTTGCAAATCTGCGTCTGAGCTCACAGTGTGCAAACAAAACTCAAGCTGCAGCAAATTGCCACGAAATTCTTGAGAAAAGAAAATCTTTGACAGCCATTGGGTACTAGGATTTTTGTACCTTGTGTGAGAAGCTATGGGACTTTGGGTACTTATATTGGGACTGTGGAGAAGCTCTTCTGCACTGTACTTTGTGGCCATGGCAAGCCAGATGCAAGAAATAAGAAAACCCGTTTGAAATGTGGGATGCGGAAAAATCTCAAGCATGGCACAAGTTTTGATGGGTCTTTTTTTCTTTTCTCTTCTTTTCACTCCTTAAGTGTGATTAAATGCAAGCATGCATTTGTTGATGGTGGTGGACATGTTGTGTATTGTGGATTTTTTTGACAGCATTGGAAATTTTTGGCTACTCGGCTTTGTTTTGTATACCGGTGCTCATACCGATTGCTGTAACAAGTCACCAAAATGAGCAGGAGCTCCAGATAAATCCAAATAACACATATGAACCAATTGACAACTTGGCCATTGGCAATGTTGAAGTAAGTGGGCAGCACCTGCAAAATCCCAATCCACTCATTTACCAATTGTGCTTTCAAAAATGCCTTTCTGACTTGGAAATTCTGGAGTTGCCAATTGGTTTGATTCTGGAATTGGCAATACATTGATTTATTCTTTCACCTTGGCATGTGACAGCCGGGTAGCTCAAAGCTCTGGGCGTTTCTGATTGGCGTCTATTGGGTGTCATTTGTGACATACTATGTGCTGGTGAAGAACTACAAACACATGATTGATCTTCGCACTTCTGAGCAAGCGCATGAGAAAGCTTCTCCCCAGCAATTCTCTTGTCTAGTTCGTGACATCCCAAAACCTCCAAGGGGAATGACTCGTGTCCAACAAGTTGATACTTTCTTTAAGAAATTGCACCCTGACAGTTATGAGAAGTGCATGGTTGTTACCAACCACAAAAAGGTAAAAGCCTTGATTGGTGATGACCTATCCTATGCCACTTATCTGAGAAATCTGGTGACAAAGTAATGGTGTTAGAAGCTGCATTGTGGTTTGAATTGAAAGCACTAGCCACATGGTGTTTTTTGCAGCTTTCAGAGATGTGGTCAAAGCTGGAGAGTGCCAAGAAGAGTTTAGCGCATGTGGAATCTCAGTTTGATTTGTCCAAGAGTCCAACATTTCCAGAAGGAAACAGGCCCACACACAAGACAGGTCTCTTTGGACTGTGGGGACGAAAGGTGGATTCCATTGACTTCTACAATGAACAGATCAAGGAGCTTGCTCCCCAAGTTGCCACAGAGCAGTGCAGAACTCTGGAGGAAGAACAGAAAGCAGCTGCCTTTGTGTTCTTCAACAACCGCTGTGCTGCTGCTGAGGCTTCCCAGGTAAGGCAGATCTTCAACCACCCACTGACATGGGGGAGTTTGTTTGTTTTTTGGCTCATTTGAATTTAATCCTCTATTCCCAAACTCCAAACTGGGTGAATAGATCTAGAAAGTCTTCTCTGATCAATTACAGGGAAGTAATAGAATTGATACTACCTAAGACCTGGGTTATGTGTTTACAGGTGGTGCATGCACCTTATGCAATGCAATGGCAGGTGTTTCCTGCACCAGAACCTCGAGAAGTAGTGTGGGAAAATCTTGCAAAACCATTATATGAGCGTATGGTTCGGGAGATGATAATCTACATTGTTGTGTTTTTCACAGTCGTATTCTACATGATACCTATTGCATTCATCTCTTCTCTCACTACGCTCAACAACCTTGTAAAGCTAGTCCCCTTCATCAAAGCCATTGTTGACTATCCACCCCTGAACACCGTGTTGCAAGTAAGCCCTTCCCGCAAGTGGCAAATGCACTTCTATATCTCATGCACCTTGTTGGGTTTGCTTGCACTAGTGGAATGTATGTACCATTTTCTTCTCACTCCTAGACAATGATGTATTATCCTTACAGAGGCTTATGATGCAGTTGCACAGAGAGCTTCCAGTTGCTGTCACCCTCAGAGAGTCTTTGTTGGAGCTAGTAGCACCTGACAGGGTTTGTGTGGGTGTATGTTGGTTTTTTTTGGTGGGTTGGAGTGTAGGCTTATTTGCCACAGCTTGCGCTCATCATTTTTCTTGCACTTCTGCCTGGGTTTTTGATGCTCTTGTCAAGGCATGAAGGAATCCCTTCACAAAGTCTAATGGTCAGAGCTACCTCTGGGAAGTACTTCTACTTTGTTGTGTTCAATGTGTTCATTGGTGTCACACTTTTCGGGACCATCTTTTCATCACTTGATGGATTCAAGGAGCTTCTCAATTCCCGCAAGCTTTCAGTAAGCAATGTGGTTACCCTGTTTGGAAACAAGCTCCCGCCCAATGCTACATACTTCATCACTTTTGTTGCACTTCAGTGAGTTTTAGCTTCACACAAAGACCCCTCCTTTTATTTGTACTGTTTTCTGTTAGTATACATAGTAATGACTGCCTGAGAACAAGTCAATTTGTGTTGAGAATTTGATCTATGAGAAGCTTCTTTCTTCTGTTTGGAGCCCAATTTTATTTTTTTCCTGGCAGGTTTTTTGTTGGCTATGGTTTAGAACTGTCACGCTTGGTGCCATTGACAATTTACCACTTAAAGCAGAAGTACCTTTGCAAAACAGAGGAGGAGGTTGAGGAGGCATGGGCTCCAGGACCCCTCACTTATGAAACTCTAGTGCCCAACGACATGCTCATAGTGACCATCACCTTATGTTATTCAGTGATTTCACCAATTATCTTGATATTCGGACTTCTCTATTTTGGCATAGGCTGGTTGGTTCTACGCAACCAGGTCTGATCTGTCTTCCCTTCTTGTGCAGTTTTGGTCCTTACTTGCCCCATCATCTTTTGAGGATAAAACCTAAACTGTACTAGAATTGCTTCTGAAGGTGTAAAATCATTATGTTTTTCTATCTTCTAGAGTCAGGGGTTGGAAACTGTTGGATCCAGTTGTTTCTGATGGGGGAAAGGGAAACAAAAAAAATTCTTTGCAGGCTTTGAAGGTTTATGTGCCCAGCTTTGAGAGTGGTGGGCGGATGTGGCCGCATATACACTCACGGATTCTGGCATCACTATTTGTGGCACAGATAACTATGATTGGCTACTTTGGAATCAAAAAGTTCCCATATACAGTCCTTGTCATTTTTCTTCCCTTCATTACCATTGGGTTCACCCTGATTTGCAAGATGAATTACTACCCATCGTTCCAAGTGACCTCACTTGCAATTGCCAGTGAGGTTGTGACACAGTCACCATCTCTTTCTGCTATTATCAATGCCTATACGCCAGCTTGTCTCCAATCTGAAGCTGACAAGTCTGAAGATAATGACCGTTTTGAGGATGCTAGATCCAATGTAAGTTCCAGAACAGATTCTGGAATCAATTTTTCCCCTGGGGGGTCAGGTCAGGAATCTGCATGAAGAGAGTACATAATTTTGACCTTGTTACAGCTTGCTGGATTTTTAGCAACAGGATATTTTGGGTTTTTGTTGAACACAAAAACTGTTTAGTGTCTCTGATCCAATGTGATCCAAAACACGTAAATAGTAGAGGGGATGGGTTTTTTCGTTTGTTTATTGACACAAACAGAAAGTAGCATATGTTAGGTTGGGTTTTTGTTGTAGAGGATGGGTGTTTGAAAATAACATACGTAAGGGTCAACCTGCAGTAAAGTGGCACTTACAAGCTTTTCTCTTGGCACCTGCTACGATCTATGATGTTACACTCTTTCTGAGTTTCTCACAAATTTCTAGGTGCTTTTGATCAATTTTTATGCAAATCAAATTCTAACTATTGATTTGTGAACTACTTATAGTTAAGTTATTTCAGTTATTTATGTTCTCTTACATATTACATAAATTCATGTAAATGGTTCAGTTGTTGAGAAATAAAAATTATTCATATCATTATGTAGTTTATGGATATGTTTTATTCAGTCTATACATTTTGCCAAATTAGTAACATGTTTGTGGGGTCCCAATAAAGAATATATGTATTTGCTTGTTTTGTGTGTGAAATGTGGAAGTTTGATACGTATTTTTTAAGAAAGAAGAAATGACCATGTGAATGCAGTTTGTATATCATGCTAATCAATACATGTGCATTGAACAAGTTTTTTAGAGTGAAGAGTAAACAAATGAATAAATTCACAATTTTGTCATCAAAGAATACCAGATCAGACGTGTGCTTGAAGTCTATGAACTTACATGCAGAACTGGAAAAATTAGAAGAAGCAAAGTGCAGCAGCAGCAGGCCATGAAGTTCAGTGATGACACCCAAATGGCAACGTTTTAGGAATATAAGGAAAGTGCTGTATTTCAGCTTCTTCGTTCGCTCATAATTGTACAAAACAGGCAGTGTGTCGTGCTATACATTTTCCGAAACCAAGAACAACAACAACACCAACAACAACTACCGCACCAAGCTCTTGTTCATCACGAGACAAACGTCGAAGCCTGGGAACAACTCAGAGGATAATGGGTCACAAAGGAGATCGATGACTAGCTGGGATGAGCTAGTCTAAGATCCGGGGGTGAAGTTGGTGGCATAAGCCCAAGCATTGTTGGCAACTGGGTCGGCCAGATGATCGCTCAAATTGGCCAACGGGCCCTTGCCAGTGACGATGGCCTGCACGAAGAATCCAAACATGGAGAACATGGCCAGTCTTCCGTTCTTCAACTCCTTCACCTTCAGCTCAGCGAAAGTGTCGGGGTCGTCAGCCAAGCCCAAGGGATCGAAGGAGCCGCCTGGGTAGATTGGATCAGTAACTTCACCCAATGGTCCTCCTGCAACGCGATAGGCCTCGACCGCGCCCATGAGCACCACCTGAGAGGCCCAAATGGCAAGAATGCTCTGAGCATGGATCAAGGACGGATTGCCCAAGTAGTCAAGGCCGCCGTCCGAGAAGATCTGAGAACCGGCCTTGAACCATACTGACTCTCCGAATGGAACGCCGTTCTTGGCCAGAAGCTCGGGTGTAACGCAGCCCAAAGCTCCGAGCATGGCCCAGCGTGCGTGAATGACCTCGAGCTCCCTGTTCTTGGCGAAAGTCTCGGGGTCCGCTGACAATCCTGCTGTGTCCCAGCCGTAGTCACCAGCGAACTCTCCAGTCAAGTATGAAGGGGTATCTCCAGAGAATGGGCCCAAGTACTTGGGACGATCAGGTCCATACCTGCAGAAAGAAAAAAGAAAGTAAGAATAACATCCCGCCCAAAAACAGCTCAGACCAACAATATTGAAGCAAAAACATGATGATCATATGCAGCTCGATCAGGATTCTTCAACAGACACTTGAAATGTAAGCTCGCAAGCTGTCGATGCAAACACATGGAAATGAAAAAAAAAAGAGGTTGATTGAAGTCTAACAGGATCCACAGCTGAAATTGTAGTAAACCCAAAAACCAACAATTCCTTGATGACAACTTCAGAATTCAGACTGCAGCAAAGGGGGGAAAAACGCAGAATAAGAGGTCGAATATGTATGAGAGATCAGTAATTGAGAGAGATCAAACCAGATGCTAGAACTACTAGACTTGCTCCCGCGCATTTGAACACGAGCCTCATTACTCCCAACTTTGCGCGACAGCTCGCTGCTCTGCTTCAACAATGTCTGGCCTGCAAAGGCAGTAGATGCACAGGCAGTAGCTGACGCCATTGCTACACCAAGAAACGAAAGCTCCACAACACACAAGAGACTTGGAGAGCAAAGGCAGAGAGGGGAGGCGAGCGGATAGAAAGACGCAGAAGAAGACGAAGAAGACTGCAGGGCGAAGAAGGCGAACGGCAGGTGGCTGTTTTTATCCAGGATCGACCTCGGGATCGATCCGATTACAGAAATCCCTCTCCACCAATGGCGTACGACGCAAAGCGGATATGATACCGTTACGCCGCTAAGATAAAAACTTACCCGGATTGCCGCAAAATAGTGAATTCCGTTTTCACGTTTTGTTTTCTCAGTAATGAAATGGAACTCGCTAGCAACTACAAAGTAAAGTTACCAAACCAACCATCACCACCACCAAAATGAGAATTTAAAACAAGGGGTGTGTCATACTGTGGCCTTGCCATTTACATTAAAAGGTATCTTAAGGCAAAAGAAGAACTATCAAAACTCAAATATTTCACCATGCAAAAATATAGTCTTAAGAAAATCCTCTAAAAGAAACCAAAATCCTTCCAAGATATTACAACTCTGTAACGAATCTCAAGTTTCAACACAAGCCAAAAGATCATCTTTCAAAAATCCTCATATGAAAATAGACCTATTATTATTACCTAGTAGAGGCCAAAATCCCTTAAGCTACTATAGTATATAATGAATCTAAACACAATATCCTTGCCTTGGTAGGCAAAGTCAAAAAATAAAGAAAATTAAAAAATAAATGAATAAAAAGAAAAGTGTGCAAAAGTGCATTCACACTTGGTGTTAGGGACTCTATAGTGTTGAATCCAAGCTAGTAGTCATTTGGGACTTAAACCTATTTACTATGAAGATTTTGTGTTGAGCTAACAATTATTTAACATTATGCTACCGCCCATTAACATGGGGTGCCACCTAGGATGTCACCTAGATTTTCATTTAACACTAACTTAACATCAAGTGTGAATAAACCACAAGTAATGTGTAAGAACCCTGTTTCTAAATAAATAGCTATTACACATTGAATGGTTAACTTAGTTCACTCAAGATAACTAAGAAAACAAATGCAGATTATGGAATGGAGTAACCTCATTATTGGCTTGAAAAAAAATAAAATTTCAGACTTTGCATACAACCCTACTCTGCTGAATTTTGAAAATAATGGTCCCTTTCTACCATTTTTCATTGATCGTTAGATCTAATGGCCAGGGTGAACCAGCACCTGAGTTGGTGCCTCCACCTTTCTGAGTGAGTGAGTGAGGTCTCTCTCTTAATGACCATTCTTGAGCCCAAAAATAATAATGTTAGATTTAAAGACCCCTGATTTAGTCTAAGCATGGGATATAATTGTAATATTTACAAATAGTTTAAATGAAATGTGGGATTTTAAACCATGGTACCAACATGTGGGGTGCTGGTTCACCCAAGGTGTTTCTCAAATCCTATTAGGCACACATTTAACCATTAGTTCACTCAAGATAATTAAAAAAATAAAAATAAAAACTCACACCACCAAATCCAGCAATTCCCAGACCACTAATACATAATTTTACTGTTACTTCTTTAATTTAGATAATTGTACTCTTTGATTTATGTATTTCGTACTTGAAAGCGTAGAGTTCATGCATACGGAATGCATACATGTCACTTCAATTGGCTAAAATGAGTAATATACGGGTATTGTACTGCTTTCTGTACTCTGTCTTTTTACGTATTTCGTATAGAAGGCTAGGAGTTCCTGCATACGGGACCAGCTGCGTACCTGATTCACAGCTGCAACTGCCTTTGTTGCGTGCGGGAGCTCAGATTCTTGGCAGGAAGAAATCGGAGTTCGAACTTCGGTTATGATGCGAATCCGCGTAGCTGGAACGCAGCAGGTCGTTTTTAAGCGAGATCTAGATCCCATTTTTTTCTTTTTAGGAAAATTTTGCAGCTGCAATGAAGCGATGATGTATAGCAACTCCGGAGAATCACGGGCCCAAGAACTTATAATTAGGACGATGATCAGGTCCATTATACCTGCAGGAAAGTAAAAACACATACCTGGAGATTCAAGTTAGAACTCCCAAAAATTTCCTTCCCCATGTCGAGAGACAATGTGGATCAGTGAACTACGTACAAGCTGCTGCACTAGGACAGCTAGCTAGAAATCGTAAGTGATCAGACGATGATGCAGATCCTAAGGAATTAGTGTATAACGCATTATTTCAATGCGATGTAGTACACTTACCGTCTCCTTTATATAAGCGCTCAGGATCCATCTTCACACATTGCGCATTGCTCTTCAATTCATCATATAAGCTGGTCCAGCAACCAGCTAGGGTTGGAATTCGCAAATTAGCTCAATGGAAGCAGCTTGATCAAGAAAAAACGAACATCCGATTAGAATATAATAAAAGTAGCTCATGATCTACTTGACAAGATGATCTAAATTATAAAGAGATGCTAGAAAATTCGGCGTCGGCCAAATTCAAACAAACTTATATCTGTATCCCCGAAGAATCGAAATAAAAGAACAGAAAAAACAAAATCGACAGCCAACGACAACGACAAATATTATATGAGAGCTGCTGGAAGCTGAAGTGTTAAAGCTATGACAGAAAGTTTGAAGCTGGCTGCAGCTAGCTGTGCATGAAGACCAGATCAAATTGTACTATAACCCAAGAGAATGGTTTTCACCGCCGTCCAAGGTCACAATATATATAGCTGCAGACCGTAAAAGACAGTTTTTGGAGCTCTGAGAATATGGTTCTTCTTGAGATGAAATCACACACCAGATGCTAGCGGAGCTGGTGCTGGACTGATCGCTGCGCGCTTGAACACATGAAGAGGGCTTGAGTACTGCATAATTTGTGCCGAGGTTAACGGCCGGAATACACAACTCATGAAATATTGTTCTGCAGTTTCAGCAATGAGTTGAACTGATCCGCAAAGGTGGGTGATGAGCAGCAGTCAACAACAGCTGCTGATGCCGTGAGTAGTAGTACTACTGCTGATGCTACTGCAGCTTACGAGAGATCGATCGACAACAAGCAAGTGGAATTCTCTTCTACAACGAAGGATGAGGAGGCCGGGAAGAGTCTGTGAGAGAACTGTGCGCGAGAACTGCTCGGCAGGCCGAATGCGAGCTACAAGAAGGGAAGCCCAGTGCATGCACCAGGATGAAATTCCGTCCAAGTCCCGATCATCCGTCCGATGATCCGCCCCTCGATTGGCACCTCGACTGGCCACCAAATTATATGGTCACTGACCAGGTTGCTGAGGATTGAATTACATTATTGTAATTAATTAAATAATAAAAGAGTGAAGATGTAATGGTGCATAAAACACAGGACTAGGGCATGTTTTAAAATCAATTTTGTATATGTGCTATAATTATATGTATAATTCCCTTTTCCCTGCTTTTAGTGTCTGTGTGTTTTGTGTGAAATTTCCCCCAAAAGGAAAAAATATAAATTAAAAAGAAATATTCTTCTGTACTAATATTTTTCAATTTTTTGGGAAAACATCACCAATTATTTGAAAAATATTTTTTAAAACAAAAATTTTCACCACATTTGGACTTTAGTATGGTAGCATTTTGTTTAACTAGTTTTTTTTACTATTTGGACAAGCTCTAAAAACCCTTTTTGCCATGTATTGCTAAATCCCTCTTGGGATGCTAGTCAATGATGCAACAACATCAGAAAATGGAAAAAAAATTATCATTGCTTTCAGTATGTCAAAATAGGAATTGCTATTTTTCACAACCCCATCAATTTTATTTATTTATTTAATTTTCCAATCTTGTGGTGTAGCCAAAAGCCAAGCCAAAGTGATGATCATCCATAAGAAAGATTCAGCCAAATTGGGCACTGAAAAGGTTGCTGAGGAGTGAATTACATTACTCTAATTTAATTATCATAAGATTGAAATATAATGTGCATAAACTTAGGACTAGGGCAGGGTAATTTTTTTCAAATTCCTCAAGTAGGTGCACTGGCTAGGATCTTCAGCACTAATTAGCAGTAAATGGCGACTGTCCTGGAGGACAAGTAGATCTTTTTTGGAATCTTGCCTAGTTCTGGCGACTTACAGTAACACGCTGTCTAAATCTGGCGACTTTTAGCCTTTTTTCCTCTAGATATGGCGATTTAAAAAAAATAATTCCCAAAATTCCCGTTGTTAGATCGTCAGCCCTTTTTTCTGTCGTCAAGTGGCGAAAATTAGCCAAAAAAAAAAACGCTGGGCTAGGGCACATGCTGTAGACCATAAATTGTTTTTTAAATGAATATTTTTATTTGTGCTGTAATATGTATAATTATCTTTTGCCTAGTTTGAGTAGATTAAAATAGGCTTTACAGTAGAATCATTTAAAAAAAAATTTCGAATCTCATGATGTAGCCAAAGTGATGGTCATCCAATATAAAATTTAACCAAATTAGGCTAATATATGTGAGATAAATGAAAGTTACAAAATTTAAGCATCCTTCTATATATTGTTGGGCACCTACTAGAAAGAAATACAGAAATCCTATTGTAGAAATTTCTGGCTACTGTATCTTGAATACAATGGACTTTTCATTAAAAATTGCCAAATTTCACTGCATTTCATGATCATATGAAATGCAGTGAAATTTGGACATTTTTAATGAAAAAGTCCATTGAATATACATAGGTGGAAATCAAACTTTTGACGTCAAATTTAATTGAATATTTGTCCCCAAAAAAATCACGGCAAGACATAGCTTATGTTCCCTAAAGTATAACCCTAAAAATTATGTGTTGAAAACCGTTCCTCCTTTAATACTCCTTAGATGCATATATAAAATGGTGGTAAACCATTTATGGAGGAGCTTTGGTAGACTTGTTACAATTGAGAGGCTTTAGATTTGTGAGGTTTGTGGTGTCTAGATTTTTCAGTAAATCTTTCCTTTAATTTGGGCTTTGGCTTTGAGAGGTACCTACATAGTAAGAATGAGATTTACTTGAGGTGGTCCAACATATAATAAGGTGTTACATATACACTCAGGTTATATAAATTTATAGGAGAAAGATGTTGGTGGCCCACTGTGGTTTTCACCATGATAAAAAATTTCCATGATTCAAATGTTGTCAAAAACATCTTTTCCAGGACAAGTGTTTTTGTTCATGGTGGAAGACATTGAACCATGAAATCTTTTTTAAAACTGAAAGTAAACTTGTGTTCATGGTAGAAGACATTAAATCATGAAAAAGAATTAAAACTGAAAGTTGTCACAGATACCATGAGGTTACACAAATTTACCATGATGTTGTTGGTGTCCCAATATGGTTTTCACCATGGCAACAAAATTCATGATCCAATTATACACACAATCGGGTCAAAATTATGTACATACCACAGTACCTTGGCAACTTTTGCTAATTATATTATTTTCAGAAGTTTTGAAATCCTCAAAAGAAAATTCAAAGAGAATCTTTTTGTGAAGGGGAAATCTTGAATCTTCAGGAATATTTGATTTTGTTAAAATGAAAATTTCAAAATTAATTATCCAAGAGGCAAAGTGTATGTAGAAGTTGTTGCCAAGGTACTACAGTATATGAAATCTGTAGAACTTGGGTACCACTATAATACAAGACCTTGTATTTTTGTAAATGTTTTTTCAAAATTTGTTTTTGATTTTTCAACAGTGGTAATTTTTTGGTTGAAAAATCACTGTGACCCTTCCAATTGTGTCCCTTATGACAGTTGACTACTAGAGTAGTAGCATCTAGGTGGAATATGCACTCTGGATCTATATTATAGGATTATTTGTCATGGCTTTGTTAGAATATAAAAATGATTTATGTATTCCACTTTAGAGAAATAAAAGGATAATAATTTTGCAGGAAAATCTGGGATCTTCTGTACTCCCTTCTCATTGGGTTTTGAGGATTTTGTCTTATCCTGTTTGCAGGTGATTTCTTGGCTGGTATTTGTGTGCATGATGGCAGATCTTCATGTCCAAACTTATATTATTAACTTGTTTCACTTTGGGGATGGTTTATGAACTTGACTGCGTGTGATTTGCTCCCATCATTGCTAGACTTGTATTCACTGGTCTTAATAAATGGGGACTAATTGAAAAGTAGTGAATTCATTTATCTACTGAATGAGGACCAATGACTTGAATCCATGTTTTGTAATAGTGATTATTCACAGCATTATGACTTCCTCCCAACAACATATGTTGGACATATGTGTGTAAGTTCAAATTTGACCACACTTGACTAGTGATTACCATGCTTGCCCAGGCTGGTGGGAGGGGGCAAAAAGATTGATCCAGTAGATTGTTCAAAGACCTTTTAACACTAATGCCCATGTATAATCAACAAATGCCCATAGATAGCCCTATTTGAGTTGGGTAGTTGGGCCAAAAAATTGAGTTAGTTTGGTGATGTCTCCCATTAGTTTTTGCTTAAATGAGCAAAAAGCCTCACACCTGCCTTTTAGAGCAAGTCTTCAAGTTGTCTTACAGTTTACTGGCAGAATAGGCTGCTATTGACAATTCTACTCTTTTCTACCTACCAACTGCCTATCTACCTACTACCTACCTATGCTATGTAGAAATATTGTTTTCAGACAAGACAAATCTTGAAGAAGATTGTTTGAAACTCAAATTTTGACAAATCTCCACTTGTAAAGAAGGAATTTTCAGAGAAAAGAATTGCCTAGATCTGCAACATAATCGTACATCTTTACAAACATGTTTAGATCCAACCGGATTGATCATATAATAAGCGCCATGCATGCATGCGTGCTGCATTGAGACAGTAGACCAGCATGTGTTTAGTGATTTCGTAGATCCTGTAATTTTACAACAGTTTTGCTATTGCTGCTGCTGCAAGTAGCTACTCATGAGTTTTCGGGTAGTACATGATCTCATTGCAGCAGCAGACTCATGATCATGTGTATTATAGCCTGTTGCAAAGTACTTATTATTACAAGCTGGTAGCAACCACGATAGCTGCATCAAACTATTGACTTATCCGGAGACATCAATTGAGCAGAAGTCTAAATGGAAATAATTTGAAGTGTGATCTGCAAGCCATGTTGATGGAGAGCTTTATTAACAAACAAGCCTGGGAAATTTCAGGTCACATAATTAGAATGGGGAAGAGACTAGACTCTAGCTAGGATCTAGTCTAAGATCCGGGGGTGAAGTTGGTGGCATAAGCCCAGGCGTTGTTGGTAACTGGATCGGCCAAATGGTCGCTCAAATTGGCCAATGGGCCCTTGCCAGTCACGATGGCCTGCACGAAGAATCCAAACATGGAGAACATGGCCAGTCTTCCGTTCTTCAACTCCTTCACCTTCAGCTCAGCGAAAGTGTCGGGGTCGTCAGCCAAGCCCAAGGGATCGAAGGAGCCGCCTGGGTAGATTGGATCAGTAACTTCACCCAATGGTCCTCCTGCAACGCGATAGGCCTCGACTGCGCCCATGAGCACCACCTGAGAGGCCCAGATGGCAAGAATGCTCTGAGCATGGACCAAGGACGGGTTGCCCAAGTAGTCAAGGCCGCCATCCGAGAAGATCTGAGAACCGGCCTTGAACCATACTGACTCTCCGAATGGGACGCCGTTCTTGGCCAGAAGCTCGGGTGTAACGCAGCCCAAAGCTCCGAGCATGGCCCAGCGTGCGTGAATGACCTCGAGCTCCCTGTTCTTGGCGAAAGTCTCGGGGTCCGCTGACAATCCTGCGGTGTCCCAGCCGTAGTCACCCGCAAACTCTCCAGTCAAGTATGAAGGGGTATCTCCAGAGAATGGGCCCAAGTACTTGGGACGATCAGGTCCATACCTGCAGAGAGGGAAAAAAAAAGTTAAAGAAAAAACAAGCCCCTGAAAACATCTCAACTCTTAGACAATGTCCAATATCCAAGCAAACAAACAAACACAGACTGCAGCAACCCACACAAGAGTTTCATGTAAGTTCTATGTTATGACGAGCTGGTCTTTTACCCTTCAATCATAGAAACTAAGCTAAAGCAAGCATCCTGAGCTCAAACGCTCTGCAACTCTCGAAATGATCCCAGCTGCAGGTCATTATTGCAAGAATGCAAGCTGATTCACGAGACAACAGAGATGATTATATGAAATGCGTTGACAACAGCGACTAAAAACTGGAAAGACTTCCTGAGCAGGGAAGAAGAGAATAACATAGTTGACAAACTTAGCTTGGATGGAAATGAAATGATGAAGAGTATAGAGGGCAAACAAACCAGATGCTGGAGCTGCTAGCGGCCTTGCGCATTGTCACGCGAGCCTCATTGGTACCGACCTTGCGGGAAAGCTCACTGACTGGCTTCAACAATGTCTGGCCTGCGAAGGCAGTTGACGCACAAGCAGTAGCTGACGCCATGTGAATCTGCAGAAAGGAGCTGAGAGCTGGTCACAGAAGATAGAGAAGGGCACGATCCTTTCCTTCTCTCTACTTCAGAGCAAGTGCGTGCAAAGGGAATTGCAAGCAGATGCGAGAGAAGAGAGCGAAGAGGAGGAAGGAGAGCTGCTGCAGACTAAGCGAAGACAGACCTTCGCAGGCAGTTGGTTTTATTGGGACTCGAACCGGCGCTCTATCCGTTTGGACTGCACCCAACGACCCTCGAAATCCCGTTGCGCCAATACGGCACCGCCTATCCGGATATCAAAGCCAAAACCGGATACACCACTTATCAAAATACTACTCCTTTGAGGCGGTCTCGTTAGGCCACAGGGAACCAGCACCCACCAACTCAGCACCCACCAGCGCACCATCCAGGATGGATGGTAAATGGTCAGGAAACAGTTTTCCGTTGGGTTCCAGTTCCCTAGCTAACCATGGTGGTTAGCTCAGTTGCTTCTTTCTACATATTAACAACTCACAAGCAGGTTGTTAGTAGGTAGGTAGTTAAAACAACCTTGCCTATGTATAAACCATCTACAATAGTTTTCTATTTTCCCACCTATCCACCTATGTATGAGACCTATTTCTTACAGAATTGGTTACCAAGGTGAAACCATATTTTACCTCATGCCCCACACACATGAAGGTGTATGCCTTCATTTTCACCAAGACCATGATGCACAAAGGATGGTGTATGTTGGCAAAGTTGATGAATTGTGAAAATTTGAAATCATCATTCACCTCCATTGGCACACGAGCTTCGCCACCCCTGAAAGCCTCCTCTGCCTACCCAAAGTTGTGCCCTTTCATGCCTTGCCTTATTTTTGGGCACTTTCATAGCTGTTATTTTTCCCACTCTTTATCTAGAATATTATCAAAAACAATTTAACAAAAACTAGAAAATAAAATTTTTAATTAAAATATTAAGTGACTTGTTTTTTTAGTCTCTCTCCATTTTCAACATAAACATACCTTTCCTTCTTAACTTTTCAATTCAAAATTTAATCAAATTTTTTTTGTTTAATTGTATCTTTTCCATTTTATCTTCTAATATCATCCATCACCATAGCCAAATTTTTTATGCAACAAACAACTTAACCTTTTCAAAAAAATTCTCAAAAACAAATCTTCACACAATTTCATACTATGGAACCTTCAAAAATGTGATCTGGCTCAAGAAAGCCAAGAGTCTAAATTTATGTCCCAAATGCTTATGGCCACAAAACAATGAAATAAGATGAATATATATATTTTTTAAACAAAAAAATGAACAAGGAAAAGAAAAGAAAACAAGGAATATAGGAAGAGGAAAGGAAAAATAGTCATATGGAGGGTAAAAGTTTGATTTTTGAATATTAAAGTTCATAATAATTTTTAAATTTAAAGACAGAGGTGCAGCTGCTAGTAGTGTGTTTTTTTTTCAATCCTTTGGTATCCGAACATATCCCTAAATGTTTTTTTTGTAGCCACAGTGCAGAAAATTCAACCCAAAGGAAAATCCACCTAGCAAGTGCTGGCCATTAAGCAGGCATCCACACGTTGGGCAGCTGCTGGAACCCCGGCATCAGGCCCTCGGCCGGCGTAGGGCAGCAGCCAGCGTGAGTTCCATGTACGTGAGGCACAGCTGCGCCACTGGCAGGCCGACTGACTCACGAGAATCGTTTTTGAAGATGCTCGCGTACCCCAGGCCCGCCTCTGTTCATGTGCGCGGCCCATGAGTTGAGGTCCATCCACAACTGAGTAAAAACATTCATCCGGTGGATGGTGCGCTGGTGGATGCTGGTTTACTGTGGCTGTCTAGTTTCACTGGCGGAGTTTTAGGTGGCAGTTGGGAGTTCAAATCCCAACTGGAAACCCCCCCCCGCCCCCCCACCCCTTGGGCCTTCTCCTCATGCTCTCTCAGCTCTTTGAGGACAGTAATAAGCTACCCTTGTGGTTGTGGTTTTTTAAGGCTGTTGCCGAAGTTATCAAAAACATTTATTAAAAAAATGATTACCACATACGCCCACCATATAGACCTCTTCAAACACCCAGAAGAAAGATTCGCTTGCTATTTAGCAATTTCAACCACGAAATTTAAAAAATAAAAATAAAACAATGATCTTTCTTGCATACTAAGAAAGGATTCACTTGCTACTTTGTAATCTCTCAACTGCTATAAAGAACATATATATATGTTCTTTCTGGCATACCCAAAAGAAGTTTCAATTGTTATTTTGCACTCTCAACCACAAATTTATAAAAATAAAATAAAATAAATCTTTCTCACACAAGCAGTCATCTTTGCAGCACAGCAAAGTTGGCTCTTCTGCTCACAAAGGACAGACTACTGAATGATGTAATTAAGTGCAAAGTTGGCTCTTCTGCTCACAAGGGACAGACTACGGAATGATGTTAGTAAGTATGGTAGTTTTTCATTTTGTTTTCCACATTTTGAGGAGTGTTCACCAGGTGTTACTGTGTGAACTATGAATTGAATTGTTCGCTGGGCGTTGTTGCTATGTGAACTGGTGTGAGTTTCTTTTCTTAAGGGAACTTTATGGAACAATTCTTATTTTGATTGTTGGTGCTAGTAAGAACAACTTTTGACTGGATACTGAAAATTGATGCACATAATCATCAGTTTTCAGTACCCAACCTGGCTAGTGTCATGTTTTTTATGAGAGTCGTCGATTAGGTATCTTACTTACATTGAAGGTATTAACTCTTTAATACTTGTCAAGACCTTATTACTCTAGTATCACTTTGAGAAAAAAATTGATACCCTACTTGCATTCAGGTGTGAAGACCTAAGTTTTGGTGGTAGGGTAGGGCCATTGACCAATGAGCCTGTGTTGATCTAATAGTTCCTTCTTACCACCAAGTTCGGGCATTTCACAATTCTTCAAGTGCCCACATTGTTGTTATATTATTCCTACTGACAAGGAGTGCACTCGCACTCATCTTTCTCCTTACAAGAACTTATTTCAAGTCCAACCCTTTCAGATTAAAAGTCTACAAATTCACTTGCAACCAAACTAGAAAACTCAATGGGATCATTATTTGTCAGCATCCTCCATAACATAAACTTAAACCCTGGATTCTCCTCACCACAATTTACATGGTTGTCACCTGCCTACCCCTAAAACCCTTCCTTGCTTTCCTTCCCCTAATATTCAATCCCACTGACAATTGCCATACAATGACTTGGTTTTCATTGCAATGACTGGCATAGAGCCCACCCCTGACTAGGCACAGTAGCATTTTGGTGAAGAGGCTATTACTTACAAATGCTGACTAAGGCATGTGTCTTCCCTCTCCAGTATTCCTACTGACCAACAAGGTTTGAGCATACAATAATAATTAATTCATCACCTCATCAGTTAAGGTGCAAGAAAGGAGCTGATCCAGCCCTGGACTTGTGGGGGAGAAGTTCAAAAGATGAAAATTGACCCTCTCCAAAGCTGAATTCTTACTTTACAAGTGTAGCGTATGTATGCCCTTGGCCAAAGTGTGAACTTGTTACCCAACTACATTTTCCTTTCAAAATCATTTTTTGGTAATTTACTTGATTTTTTTTTGATAAAAAAATATTACTCAAAATTCAATATCTCCCACACCTTAGGTCTAAATTTTTTCCAATTGACTCGATGCCGTGGGTGAACCTACAGCAATAGTAGCATAATTGAGCGTGCAGATAGATGACAAAAATTAGAAGTAGCAACCCATTGTGAATATTGGATCAAGAATGGAATGTTATGAATGAATATCTGCTGGTACTGTTTTTCTAACACCTTTTCTTTCCTCACTTCGCAACAAGAGGGCACCACAGGTGGCAGCCCGGCATCACCAGTTGCTTCCCAAATTTGTAGGAGCCCGGCAATCTGGGGAAAATCCATTATGTCACCATATTATTATGTGTGCACCAAGTACTCAAATTATAAGAGTTAGGAATGATAAAACCAGACCAAACAAAATCCCTTCAAGCTACTATACTCTATACTGATTCTTAACACTATATTCCTGCCTTGTAAGGCACAGGGCCAGCAAAGGGACTTCAATGAGAGAACATGATTGAAGATCAAAGGTAGAAAGTTTTCAGTGGAATTGTAGCCTGTTGTCAAATAGTAAGAACCTGTTGTTGTTTTTTCTAGTGTACTGTAGCCTAGGGTCAGTTTCCACATTGACAAAATGAATACTTATTAGTTTTTTTTTTCAAAAAAATGAATTCGTTTTTAAAATTTGAAAAATTATATATATTTTCAATCATATTGTGATATGAGTAGTGAAATTATTCAGAATGTAGCCTATGATAATTATGATGATTTTCTACATGTCAACTTCATATTTTCACAAAATTTTCATTTCACTATTTTTGAGGATTATTTAATAATGAAACTGAGCTTAGGGAAAGGTAATTGGTGAGCACCTTACAGAGTGAATTCTTTCTTCCACTGTTGACATGGCATTTTGAACATGGATGATTCATCAGCTTCTGTTGTTGCCTCCTATTGGCTTTTCAAGATTTGACCTATCCTGCTTTGCTTTAAGGGATTGGCTGTAAGTAATTGTTTTTGCATTGCATGATATTATAATAATACCTAAGCAGGCAGATCCAGACCATTGGTATCATTCACTTATGCATCCATCCTAACCAACTTACATTCAGTGGTTTTCTAAAAACAAAAAAATTCAATTTTGTGATGAAGCCCAAAACTGGCAATAATCATCAAAAAGAAGATTTAGCCAAATTTGGCTATAGACCAGATATTATGAAAGTAAAAAAGAAATTTAAGAAGCATTTTCTCTTTTGGAACCTGGTTGGAGAAATCTGGCGAGTTTTCACACTAAGTTACATTCGTTGGAAGGGGGGCATGTGGTAAGGTAACTAGTGATGATGGGCAGGTGCTATTTGCCTGCTATTGGCTTTTGAAGATTTGCCTATCTTGCTTCTCTTTGAGTAATTGGCTAGAATTTATTTTCCTTTTTGGGATGCATGGTATTATTATGAAAAGGCGAGCCCAGTGTTTTTTGGGAGCAAATTTTCTCATTTTTTGACCTGAAAAATGTGATTTCTACACATACAAAGGATTTATTTTGAAAAAAATGCCCCCCCACCACTCCCTCTTTGCCAGATTTTGTTTGTTTTTGAATTGCCAGACTTTTTACAACAGGTTTCAAGTGGTAGCCAAAACATAAAAGGGTTTGTAATTATTTTTCTATTTTCATATGTGTTCCTATAGCCAAATTTGGCTAAATCTTTGGTTGGATGATTGCTGGTTGTGGCTAATCACAAAATTGAAAAAAATAAAAATAAAAATAAAAACCCTGCCCAGACCTCAGCAGCTCATACATACATCCCAATGAACATGCCTCTCATTCTCACCCTCACTTCAATTTTGCCACAAACCCTAACCTTTTGTCTGAAATAAATTCCAATTTAAGATGTGTTATTTAATTCTAGAAATATGTAGCTTATTTATGTTGTTGGCCTCACCACTTTATCATTTTTCCCCATGGTTGAGAGGTTCTCACCAGTGTTGTACACTTCTTTCTTTTGAAGAGAACCTCCAGTCTCAGGTTTGAAACTACATCTTTTTTGGAAATGGTTTTTCAATTTCTAAATCCCTTGATTTCAGTTCTGAAATTCAAGAACTTTTGAACTCACTTCAATAATTGGGTTTAGTTCCATGTGTACATTACACATTTCTCAATGCTTGAGATCAATTGTATAGGCACAAAGTCTTATAACAAATTAACATTGTGATTTATTTTAGTGATTGACAATAATTCAAACTGGTTTAAATGAAATAAGTAAAGAGTCCAATAGTGATACTTATATATGATCATCCATGTGATGATTATGAAATTATTTCATAACTTTTTAAGTACGTCACCCCTTTCACCAATCCACCTACATGGATATGAAAAAGCAAATTAAAATGTGTTTTTTTTGTAATTTGGTTGAATTCAATTAAACCAAGTTATGAAAAAGATTTAACTCAATTCAATTTGGTTTCAATTTAATTCACTTCACTTGCATTTCAATTCAAATTGATAGTTTGAATTCATTTCAATTAATTTGTATTCAATTGACTTCAAGTTGATTTAATTATCTTCAATCCAATCAAATTTAGTTCAATTTCAATTAAAATACTAGTCTAGTTGAATCTATAGGAGAAGAATATTACACTTAATTCAATTCATTTCAATTAAAAAATTTGAACTATATTCAAATTCAATTGAGTTACATTCCATTCAAGTTGCAATATGCAATGTCATTCAAAAATAATTTTACTTTTTACAAAATCAACTCATTTTCTCAGCACAAAGTGTAAGGATGAGTAAAATATTCGACAACTAATTAAAATTGAAATTGAATTATAATTTCATCCTACTTGTTAAGTTCTCAAAAAAAGTTCAACTTGCTTACCTAAAGAACTGAATGTGTTCAAAAATATTATTTAATGATTCCAATTTCGATTTTGAATCTAACTAAAGGAAGATGTGTTCAAATACCCTCCCAACACTATTCTCACTTTTGAAACTTAAAACCAGTGGGTAGGGTATATGTATGTATACCCTCCAGGTATCAAAGAACCAATTCTGACCCTTGACAGGAGGTGTAGAAAAAGCATTGAAACCAGGGTTCTAAGAAAGCCAAAGAACCGAGTCAAAGAACCCACCCTAAACCACCCCTTCTCTTATGAGAACCGCCAATTCTTTGAAAATGTTCAAAACACACTAAACTAGAGGTTCTTTGCCCTCGGAAGATATTGGAGAACCAGAATAGGAGGTTATGAAATACTGAAGATTTTAAAAAACTCAGAACCATAGATTCTTTGATTTTTAACATTTCAAGCTCAGAACAACCCTGCCTCCTTGGCTATTACCCTAACATACAACTCCTCATAGACATGATATAGCCCAACTAGTGTTGTGCGTGTAAGTGAATATAGCCATATATATGGCATGAATAATCTGTGTAAGTGTAAATGATTTAGAGTTACACAACTTTTTTTTTACATTGACACTTACACCTAGGCAGTGTAATTGTTTTTGAAATGCACTTACACGATTCTGTTTATATTTTTAAAGTTGTGTAAGTGTCGGGTTAAAAACATTAGGGTTTTAGGGGCAGAGAGTGTGGTTTGTTGTTTGTAGGTACTAGTGTGTGTGCCCCGTGCCCAAGGCACAGGTGTCCGTCCCCCCGTCCGTTCCTCGCCCCCCCCCCAATCCTTGTTGGCCCGCCCCCCCTGCGAACCCCCCCCCCTAAAACCCTGCCCCTGCCCCTCCCCTGCCCTGCCCTGCCCTCCCCCCCTGCCTTGCCCTCCCTGCCATGCCCTCCCCCCCTGCCCTGCCTTCCCCTGCCCTATCTGGCCGCCCTGCCCCTGCCCCTGCCTTGCCCCCTGCCCTGCCCCGTCCTGCCCCCCTGCCCCTGCCCCAGAAAATGAAGACGCCTTCACCGGTGCCCCATAAATGCAGCAGTAAAAACCCAGTTTGATAGGGTACCTACTCACCGGCAGAATCCGACTGCCATTCCCCCCCATCCCTGCTGGCCCGCCCCCCCTGCGGACCCCCCCCCCAACGGCTGCCCTGGCTGCCCTACCCAGTAAAAAGCTGCTCAATAAGCACATAGTCACCAAGTAAACTGTCCGTCAATGGTATAATCTGTGGCGACTGTGTGAGCGGAGTTAAGAACCTGCTACATTTTTTTTCTTCCTTCATCATCTGCTCTTTTGCCTCCATGTGTGTCTGTTCTCTTCATACTGTCCGTCCGGCTTCACGGGCAGCTTCCAGGCCGACCAAATGAAGCCGCTCGTGAAGCGACCGTCCATCCGGCTGGATGACTGGACACGCGTGGGTTCAGGGGCGGCTTCATTTGTCGGGACCATCGTCGGTACCATCCTTCCTTTACTATCATAGGCACACACTACATTGGCTTCAAGGGTTGCAAATTGGCCTCCCAAGTTGATAGGTATCCTTTTTCAATCTTAGGGTCAAGTCAAGGCCATAAAGTGGTAAATTGAAAAAAAAAAATTATTTTTCGACATTGACTTTAATATAAACCCCTTTGGACTGAAAGTAATGATCGCACCAATAGGAATGTTTGATTTGAATTCAACCTTGACCTTGACTACTAGTGTGTGCCCCGTGCCTAAGGCACAGGTGTCCGTCCCCCCGTCCGTTCCCTGCCCCCCCCCATCCCTGCTGGCCCGCCCCCCTTGCGGACCACCCCCCCTAAAACCCTGCCCTGCCCCTCCCCTGCCCTGCCCTCCCCCCCCTGCCCTGCCCCTCCCCTGCCATGCCCTCCCCCCCTGCCCTGCCCTCCCCTGCCCTGCCCCAAAAAATGCAACACGCCTTCATCGGTGCCCCATAAATGCAGCAGTAAAAACCCAGTTTGATAAGGTACCTATTCATCGGCAGAATCCGACTGCCGTTCCCCCCATCCCTGCTGGCCTGCCCCCCCTGCCGACCCCCCCCCCCCCCCCCCCAGCGGCTGCCCTGGCTGCCCTACCCAGTAAAAAGCTGCTTAGTAAGCACATAGTCACCAAGTACCGTATGTTGGCGACTGTGTGAGTGGAATTAAGAACCTGCTACATTTTTTTTTCTTCCTTGATCATCTGCTCTTTTGCGTCCATGTGTGTTTGTTCTCTTCATACTGTCCATCCGGCTTCACGGGCAGCTTCCAGGCCGACCAAATGAAGCCGCCCTTAATTCCGCTCATTTGGTCGACCTCACGTGGAACTTTTGCATTGGTGGAGAGACAGAGTTGGACTGTCTGTCCGTCCCCTGAAGCCAGACGAATGAAGCCTCCCCTGAAGCCGGACGGATAGTCCAACTCTGTCCTTGCACCAGTTCCAGTTCTGATAACTAAATTTGAATTACTAATCAGTGGAATTAGATGATGGTGCCACACAAGATGAGGACATGATGGGGAACATGTTGGGAATCGAGGAACGTGCTGAGAACCTGATGAAAACCGATTGAAAAATTGAAGGGAACATAATGGGAACAGATTGGGAA